>OZ038484.1:71393417-71740917 GCA_964036315.1 Acanthosepion esculentum
TTACCTATTGTCGAACCAGGTAAATGCTTACAGGCTCAAATATAAGCGATCAATATTTACCTATTACCGAAACAATTAATTTTTACAGGCTCAAATATAAGCGATCAATATTTACCTATAGTCGAACCTGGTAAATGCTTACAGGCTCAAATATAAGCGATCAATATTTACCTATTACCGAAACAATTAATTTTTACAGGCTCAAATAAAAGCGATCAATATTTACCTATAGTCGAACCTTGTAAATGCTTACAGGCTCAAATATAAGCGATCAATATTTACCTATTACCGAAACAATTAATTTTTACAGGCTCAAATATAAGCGATCAATATTTACCTATAGTCGAACCTGGTAAATGCTTACAGGCTCAAATATAAGCGATCAATATTTACCTATTACCGAAACAATTAATTTTTACAGGCTCAAATATAAGCGATCAATATTTACCTATAGTCGAACCTGGTAAATGCTTACAGGCTCAAATATAAGCGATCACTATTTACCTATAGTCGAACCTGGTGAATGCTTACAGGCTCAAATATAAGCGATCAATATTTACCTATTACCGAAACAATTAATTTTTACAGGCTCAAATATAAGCGATCAATATTTACCTATAGTCGAACCTGGTAAATGCATACAGGCTCAAATATAAGCGATCAATATTTACCTATAGTCGAACCTGGTAAATGCTTACAGACTCAAATATAAGCGATCAATATTTACCTATTACCGAAACAATTAATTTTTACAGGCTCAACTATAAGCGATCAATATTTACCTATAGTCGAACCAGGTAAATGCTTACAGGCTCAAATATAAGCGATCAATATTTACCTATTACCGAAACAATTAATTTTTACAGGCTCAAATATAAGCGATCACTATTTACCTATAGTCGAACCTGGTAAATGCTTACAGGCTCAAATATAAGCGATCAATATTTACCTATTACCGAAACAATTAATTTTTACAGGCTCAAATATAAGCGATCAATATTTACCTATAGTCGAACCTGGTAAATGCTTACAGGCTCAAATATAAGCGATCAATATTTACCTATTACCGAAACAATTAATTTTTACAGGCTCAAATATAAGCGATCAATATTTACCTATAGTCGAACCTTGTAAATGCTTACAGGCTCAAATATAAGCGATCAATATTTACCTATAGTCGAACCTGGTAAATGCTTACAGGCTCAAATATAAGCGATCAATATTTACCTATTACCGAAACAATTAATTTTTACAGGCTCAAATATAAGCGATCAATATTTACCTATAGTCGAACCTGGTAAATGCTTACAGGCTCAAATATAAGCGATCAATATTTACCTATTACCGCAACAATTAATTTTTACAGGCTCAAATATAAGCGATCACTATTTACCTATAGTCGAACCAGGTAAATGCTTACAGGCTCAAATATAAGCGATCAATATTTACCTATTACCGAAACAATTAATTTTTACAGGCTCAAATATAAGCGATCAATATTTACCTATAGTCGAACCTGGTAAATGCTTACAGGCTCAAATATAAGCGATCAATATTTACCTATTAACGAAACAATTAATTTTTACAGGCTCAAATATAAGCGATCAATATTTACCTATAGTCGAACCTGGTAAATGCTTACAGGCTCAAATATAAGCGATCAATATTTACCTATTACCGAAACAATTAATTTTTACAGGCTCAAATATAAGCGATCAATATTTACCTATAGTCGAACCTTGTAAATGCTTACAGGCTCAAATATAAGCGATCAATATTTACCTATTACCGAAACAATTAATTTTTACAGGCTCAAATATAAGCGATCAATATTTACCTATAGTCGAACCTGGTAAATGCTTACAGGCTCAAATATAAGCGATCAATATTTACCTATTACCGAAACAATTAATTTTTACAGGCTCAAATATAAGCGATCAATATTTACCTATAGTCGAACCAGGTAAATGCTTACAGGCTCAAATATAAGCGATCAATATTTACCTATTACCGAAACAATTAATTTTTACAGGCTCAAATATAAGCGATCAATATTTACCTATAGTCGAACCTGGTAAATGCTTACAGGCTCAAATATAAGCGATCAATATTTACCTATTACCGAAACAATTAATTTTTACAGGCTCAAATATAAGCGATCAATATTTACCTATAGTCGAACCTGGTAAATGCTTACAGGCTCAAATATAAGCGATCAATATTTACCTATTACCGAAACAATTAATTTTTACAGGCTCAAATATAAGCGATCAATATTTACCTATAGTCGAACCTTGTAAATGCTTACAGGCTCAAATATAAGCGATCAATATTTACCTATTACCGAAACAATTAATTTTTACAGGCTCAAATATAAGCGATCAATATTTACCTATAGTCGAACCAGGTAAATGCTTACAGGCTCAAATATAAGCGATCAATATTTACCTATTACCGAAACAATTAATTTTTACAGGCTCAAATATAAGCGATCAATATTTACCTATAGTCGAACCTGGTAAATGCTTACAGGCTCAAATATAAGCGATCAATATTTACCTATTACCGAAACAATTAATTTTTACAGGCTCAAATATAAGCGATCAATATTTACCTATAGTCGAACCTGGTAAATGCTTACAGGCTCAAATATAAGCGATCAATATTTACCTATTACCGAAACAATTAATTTTTACAGGCTCAAATATAAGCGATCAATATTTACCTATAGTCGAACCTTGTAAATGCTTACAGGCTCAAATATAAGCGATCAATATTTACCTATTACCGAAACAATTAATTTTTACAGGCTCAAATATAAGCGATCAATATTTACCTATAGTCGAACCAGGTAAATGCTTACAGGCTCAAATATAAGCGATCAATATTTACCTATTACCGAAACAATTAATTTTTACAGGCTCAAATATAAGCGATCAATATTTACCTATAGTCGAACCTGGTAAATGCTTACAGGCTCAAATATAAGCGATCAATATTTACCTATTACCGAAACAATTAATTTTTACAGGCTCAAATATAAGCGATCAATATTTACCTATAGTCGAACCTGGTAAATGCTTACAGGCTCAAATATAAGCGATCAATATTTACCTATTACCGAAACAATTAATTTTTACAGGCTCAAATATAAGCGATCAATATTTACCTATAGTCGAACCTTGTAAATGCTTACAGGCTCAAATATAAGCGATCAATATTTACCTATTACCGAAACAATTAATTTTTACAGGCTCAAATATAAGCGATCAATATTTACCTATAGTCGAACCAGGTAAATGCTTACAGGCTCAAATATAAGCGATCAATATTTACCTATTACCGAAACAATTAATTTTTACAGGCTCAAATATAAGCGATCAATATTTACCTATAGTCGAACCTGGTAAATGCTTACAGGCTCAAATATAAGCGATCAATATTTACCTATTACCGAAACAATTAATTTTTACAGGCTCAAATATAAGCGATCAATATTTACCTATAGTCGAACCTGGTAAATGCTTACAGGCTCAAATATAAGCGATCAATATTTACCTATTACCGAAACAATTAATTTTTACAGGCTCAAATATAAGCGATCAATATTTACCTATAGTCGAACCTTGTAAATGCTTACAGGCTCAAATATAAGCGATCAATATTTACCTATTACCGAAACAATTAATTTTTACAGGCTCAAATATAAGCGATCAATATTTACCTATAGTCGAACCAGGTAAATGCTTACAGGCTCAAATATAAGCGATCAATATTTACCTATTACCGAAACAATTAATTTTTACAGGCTCAAATATAAGCGATCAATATTTACCTATAGTCGAACCTGGTAAATGCTTACAGGCTCAAATATAAGCGATCAATATTTACCTATTACCGAAACAATTAATTTTTACAGGCTCAAATATAAGCGATCAATATTTACCTATAGTCGAACCTGGTAAATGCTTACAGGCTCAAATATAAGCGATCAATATTTACCTATTACCGAAACAATTAATTTTTACAGGCTCAAATATAAGCGATCAATATTTACCTATAGTCGAACCTTGTAAATGCTTACAGGCTCAAATATAAGCGATCAATATTTACCTATTACCGAAACAATTAATTTTTACAGGCTCAAATATAAGCGATCAATATTTACCTATAGTCGAACCTGGTAAACGCTTACAGGCTCAAATATAAGCGATCGATATTTACCTGTTCCAGAACCCAGTAAATGCTAACAGACGTAAATATAAGTGATCAATAGTTATCTATTTATGGACCAAGTAAATGCTGAGATTCAAATATGAGTGATCAGTATTTACCTATTCTCGAACCAAGTAAATGCTTACAGACTAAAATATAATAGATTAATAGTTTCCTATACGTGAACACAGTAAATGCTCACAGGCTAAAATATAAACGATCAACATTTTTCAATTCCCGAACAAGTAAATATTTAGACACTCAAATATAAGCGATCAATATGTATCTATTCCCGAGACCCGGAAATACTTACAGACTCAGATATAAGCAATCAATATTTCCTTATTTCCGGACCAAGTAAATGCTTACAGACTTAAATGTAAGTGATCAATATTTACCGCTTCTCGATCAAAGTCAGTGCTTACAGACTCAAATATAAGCAATCAATACTTACCTATTACCGAACCAAGTAAAGGATTACAGATTCAAATATGAGCGATCAATAGTTACCTATACCTGAATCCAGTAAATGCTCACAGACTAAAATATAGGCGATCAATATTTACCTATTTCCGAACCAATTAAATGCTTTCAGACTCAGATATAAACGATCATTATTTGCATGTTTCCGAACGAAATAAATCTTTAGTAACTCAAATATAATCAATCAATATTTACCTATTCCAGAACCCAATAAATGCTTACAGACTCAAGTATAAGTGAACAATGTTTATTTATTCCCAAGTAAATACTTATAGACTCAAATATAAACGGTCAATATTTACCTATTCTCGAACCAATAAATGCATTATAAGCAATCAATATTTACCTATTCCCGAATCAAGTTAATGCTTACAGACACAAATATAAGCGATCAATACTTACCTATTCCTGAACTCAGTAAATGCCTACAGACTCAAATAAAAGCAGCCAATATTTACCTATCCCTTATCAAAATAAATGCTTACAGACTCAAATATGAACGATCAATACTTATCTATTCCTGGAGTAAATAAATGCTTTTTAGTCTGAAATTCAAACGACAAATACTTACCTATTCCCCAACCAGTTAAGTGCGTACTTTTGTGACTCAACGAACAACCGTTGTAACTTTTGTGATGTCAACGAATACTCGTTGTCACCTTTGTAATGCTCGTTGTAGTAGAGACTTTATAATCGCCGATACAACTATAGTAACGCCGATGAACAATATTGGTGTCAGAAGCCTTTGAATAACACTCGCAATAATAGTACTTGCTCGATAATACTCGCTCGAATAGTAATCCGTATAATGATCAGTATAGAGAAATAGTATAGTGAATAGAGTAGAGAATAGCCATCCGTATCGTAATAGAGGATAGAGTAGAAATGGTGATTCGAATACTAATAGAGGATATACTAGAATATAGCGATCATTTAGACGCCAAGTTAGTTCTTACTCAAACGACCAACTTTTATCTATTCTCAAATCCTGTAAATAGTTATGGACCCATCTCTGTGCCCATCTTAGTTACGGTAGGTGCTCGATTTGCAATTTAAATTCAGTGCTAACATAGATGTGATTTTTTTGTGTGTAAATGGTTATCATAAATGTGCTTGTAATTTAAGCGTAAGGACGACCATTAAAAGATCAAATTGCACATTCTTTTTCTTGCAGAAAGATAACTAAATAAATAAAATGTTAGGCTTTTTTCTATAAAAAAAAAAAAACTTATTTCCTCATGGATAATAGATAGTTGTGTTTAGGAATTAGAATTAGTATTCACGTCGCACCACATATTTTTAGTTACAGAGATGAAATTGTATGCATAGAAGTGAAGATCGAAATCTTAACTTAAGAATAATCAAATGGGAGACTAGTTTCTTATTCATTTTATTAGACGGAGCCGACTTGAGTTTAGTTTATATCTAAATAAATAAACGGCAAATTCTGTCTCTCCGTTCGTGTGTCTCCTCTCATTCGCGTCACACTTGCTCTATATAGACATACCTTTTTCGAATCAGGATGATACCGGGAGTGAAAATCTGCACTTCATCTGATACTTGAATATTGGATTGGGATTTGTGTCCGGATGAGGAGGGAATAGATAAACATTCAAATTTTAAAATAAGTGAGAAAAATTAGTGAAAGGTTTCTAATTTATATTGAGATTAAAGTAACATAAAAACTTCGTGAATTAAAAAAAATTGTTTTAAATTCAGTTTAAAATATCACCAAAACTTTGTGAATTTAAAAAATCAATTTTATTTCTTCAAAATTACAAGGGATCAGAGTTAAAGTGAGGTTTCTTGACGTGAGTTTTCTTGTCATGAGGTTTTGGAGTTCTGCAGAATTTGTGATTTTAAGAACTCAAAGCAATTGAAGTTCCACGGAGTTTGTGATTTGAAGAACTCAGTTTTCGCTCTGAATTGAAGTTTTTGCCGAAATCGGTCTTTTCGTCGAAATTGGACTTATAGCCCGAATCAGATTTAAAATGAGGCTTTGAAGTTTCCCGGAGTAAATTGAGGATTTCAAAGTTATTTTCTTCAAAATCATCATTGCTGATTTCTAAGCTGCACCAAAAGTCACATTAGTTATTGGCCGGGGGCCAAATTAGCCCTCCTCAAGAGCTAGCTTAAAAGGAGGGAGGCTTTTAAACTAGTATATATATATATATATATATATATATATATATATATATATATATATATATATATATATATCCGAAATTGAAGATCAATTCTCCCACGAAATCTCTGGGTTAAAAGAACCTAAATCTACTTTGTAGTAATTTGGTATTTACTCCCCCAACCCACGAAGTCGCGTTGTGACACAAGGTTGGTTTAATGTGGGGAGTCCGAGCGCTAGGAACAAAAATTCCCCGAGCCCCCGCAAATGTCGGTTGCGCTGGTCTCGGTCCGAGCACCGATCTCTCTCTCTCTCTTCTCTCTCTCTCTCTCTCTCTCTCTCTCGCTCTAATGCAATGGCAATGAGAAAGCGCGGCCTCGGGCAGCTGTTCCCCAGGGCTGGGAACCTCTCAGTATACTTTTCCTCAGTTGCGACTCTGCCCTTTGAGGGGGCCGCCCCTGACCGCACTCTGGACAAAGACGCAGCTGAGAGAGGATGAATACGGTGTTACAAACTACTCAAGAGAGCGGAGATTTACTTGACTCCACCACTGAGTCTGGTTGTGACACAAGGTCCGTTTTTAATGTGGGGACCCGAGTGCTTTCACTCGGGCCGCTGGTCTGAGCTAGCCATAGCCGTGATACTACCATCAAAGGGACGGAAACCTGTTCTCGGTAAGTATGTGAGTGGGTGAACTAGGTATTGTCTCCTCACTGACGTGTTGTGATACAAGGTCAATGTTTTCAGGTGGGTACTCGAGCGCATACCCCCGGGCCAGGAACAAATTTTGCCCGCAGTCGTCGGTTGCGCTAGCCTCGGTGCGAGCACCGTTCCGTCTCTCTGGTGCAATGAGAGGGTGCGGCTTCGGACAGCTGTTCTCCAGGGCTGGGTAAGTCTCAGTATAATGTTTCTCAGTAGAGACTCACTCGGGCCACTGGCCTGAGCTACTCATAGCTGGTTCACGCTAGCCATAGCCGTGATACTACCATCGCAGGGATGGATCCCTGTGCTCGGTAAATATCGATATTTACATGACCCCACTACTGAGTCAGGTTGTGACACAAGGTCAGTTTTTAACGTGGGGACCCGTGCGTTTTCACTCGGGCCGCTGGTCATAGCTGGTCCAAGCTAGTCGTAGCCGTGATACCACCAGTGGATCCCTGTGCTCGATAAATATCAGAGTATTTTCTATGGTAAACATTTATCAATTTATATATCTAGCATCCATAATTAGCTGCTTTTTACAGAAGTTACTGCACTTAATCTTATGCAACCCTTATGCAACCCTTCTCATGGCCATATGCTGCCTATTCTAGAGTTGGAACTAGAAGCAATTTATTTATACTTGCGCGAAATAAAAAACAAAAAATGCAGTTTATCATGATGTGTTACAGTAAAAATTACAGAAAAAACTTCATTTTGATTTCAATTTTTTAATCATTATGTTTTTCATTCATTTCTGTAAACACCTGTTAAATGTTATTCACTTTTACCATGTTTCATTTGTTTAAAAATGGTTAAAATTCTAATGTTTAGCTATCTGAATAAATACAAATGTTTTTTTTTCATGTTCGCAACCAATTTATGAACGAAATGTCCTTTTAAATTTTTTGTTTCAAAGATTTCAAGTAGTGAATATATCTTACTTTGCAAAGCGATAGCGAAGTTAGTGTAGCGGCTCTTAATCATTTTCAGAAGCTGCAACACAGTTATTTCAAGAAATTTTCACACCTCTTGATCTTGTGACGGAGAAGTAAATTATTAGGAAAAATATGTTTATATCATAAGATATTATTTATGCTGGCTGCGTGAAAATAAACTTCTCCACAAACATTAACTTCGGGTACGGCACTAATTTTAGAAAAACAAGAATAAAGCATTTATATAAAAAATATATACAACATGAGAATAAGAATGTTCTTTAGGACAGATAGAGTGTTTGTTCAGTGTTCCTGTCAGTAAAAGGATTTTCAAAGAATTAATCAGTTCAAATTAAATAATATTTTACATCGTCAATTTCTGTTATAGTTTGATATTGGAGATTAAGGTAAGAGTAGTCTCCCTTTATCTGTTGAATATTGAATACATATATTTTTTGTTAATGAAGCAGATAAAAAGATGTAAGTTTAAATATTACGCGAATAAAGCTGATTCATTAAATGAGTAAAGTCTTTTGAAGAAAGTAAGTTGTATTCTTCCTGGAACGTTTGTTGTACTCGAAATTGGTAAATGAAATGTTGTTTGATATCAAAAGTTGAAGTTTGTGTTTAAAAGATAAACTTTTAAACTTATAACTTTTGAGTAAATTGGTCATTAAATATTAAGAATCTTTTGGCTGTAAGATAGTTGAGTCGAAGTAAGTTTGCGTTAGGTTATGTTCAAAGTTGCTTTTTGAATAAAATGTTTGTTTGGCAGACTATGTTCTTTGAGTAGAATTCTTGTTGTCGCGATAAAAATATATCAAAATTGAAGTGTAGTTGGTGAGCGAGTGAATTTGAAGTTTGAAATTATGTTAGGAAATCTAACTTAGTAACTTCGAAGATTTGAACGGCGTGAATTTGTTTGGAAAATTATTTGATGCCGCAAAGTTCACTGTTAGGTCTCTTCACTGAACTACACTGTCGTGATTCTGAGAAAAACAGAGGAAAGAAAAAGAGATAAAGATGTCGCTAAGTATTTATAATGTTGTATTTCACATGATAGGCTCGAAACACTTATTTTTGGCGGTAAATTAATTTTAACCGTGCCAACGTAAGCGAAAGCATGATATTAGCATTAATTAACCAATCAGAAGTCAGAGAAATACCAATGCTCTGTAATCCTCTTTCTGCACAAAATTTGTAGTCGAAACAAGTGATAACAGAATGGTAAAATCTCAAAGATAAAGGAATTAAAGATAAAATATCTAAATTAGCAAACTTAATTTTATGTCAGTAACAGAATATTAAAATTTATCAGGGAGTGCGACTTTTAAGCTTGTAATAAATAAAAGATATAAACATTTTATGGTGAACAAAATTGAACCAAAATACAAATTACAAATCGGAGATAACAAAATCAAACCAAGTAGAAAAATTTAAATGTCTGGAAAGTGTTCTAACAGAAGACGGAAAATGCGACACTGAAATCCGAAGACACATTGGGATAGCCAAAGACGCATTCCAAAAACTAAGCCGAGAGAGAGAAACTTCGTTACAAACAAAGAAAAGAATACTGAACTGTTACGTGATATTTGTCCTTTTATATGGCAGTGAATGCTGGACAATCTCATGAAAGAAGAGACTTGAGGCAACAGAAATGTGGTTCTATAGAAAGATGTTGAGGATACTATAGACGAAACATGTGAGCAACGGTGAATTTTTAGAGAAAATGGAAACAAAAAGGAAAGACAGTTGAAATTTCTGCGGCACATAATGAGGGAGGAGGGCTTGGAAAATCTGATACTCACATGGCAGATTAAGGGAAAGAGGAAAACAGCTCATAACATACATGAGCTTAAGTAAAGATAAACGGATGGTCGAACAGGGTCTAGGAGAAGTAACGAAAAGACATCATTTATTAAAATCTACAAAGTACAGGAAATTGTGGAGAGCCATGATCGCCTACTTCCCAAGCGGACACAGCACATAAATAAGAAAACGAAAATTTAAAAACAAGTACGAATAAAAAGAGTGGGTGCTATATATTAAGGTACAGGGAGAAATCCTGTTTACCCTGTACAAAACCCGGGAGCCACTCGAGGCAGAGAATTATAGAGTAAGAGGCAAAACTTGTGCGGATATGCGGGAAACATAACGGATAACCCTAGACTTGAACAAGTTAAGATTGTAGTGATCAGGGAAGCAGCTTCTTGTGGGTCGATTCCACGAGGAAGAAGTTGCTAGAGTGAAATTTACATCTCACCAACGGAATACGAAAGGAATGCGGGTTGTTCGCTGTAATGTGCGTGGCAGGGTGGGTTTTAGCCATAAAAGTTAGAACTGGTGGAACGAAGAAATGTTTTTCATCTGAACACTTTCAACAGAAATAGTGAAAGAGCAGCGAGAGGCATGTGGTGTTTCGTCTGTAATAAAACGGTTGTCGGGCAGAGAATAATTCTTTACCCACAAGGAGGAGGAGAATCTTTTGGACTATATCGAAAATGGAAAGCGAAGACTGGGTAGCACCTGCCCGTATATAGCAGCAGTACTTCATTTTCGCTTGTAAATGATACCAGGAGGAGTCAGGTACTTGCTGGAGCGATACAGGGAATCGGCCATTTTTCCAGCCATCTTTAGCAGTGAATTGTATTCACGAGTTCCACTTGAGGTCTGAGGTGAGTTTCAGTCCCGATAGGGGCCCAAATGTTAACGGGCCTCTTTGAGGGAACATTTGTTCATCGTGATTGGTGAAAGTTCTGGGTCCAAGCGAATGGACGATTTAGTCCTTAGAAACTGACTTTGGAAACGTGTCTGCTACTCAGAGACCAGAAAACAAACAATTAATTCGAACAAGTACTGTTTTCAAGTAAACCAAGTTAAATGAGGTGACGACGAAATATATCTGGAATTACTTCAGTCAGTTATGAGCCATGCATGATACACACTTAGACGATCATGTATCTTTCGATATATGACTGACAAGACAAATTTTCCCGCAACAGGTTGCCATTTCTTTCTGCAGTGGACCAGTTGACATCCAAGGCTATAGAACTCGGTCTATCCAGCTATTTACTCATAGCTGGAGGCAGAAGAGGATCCATACCTCTCCCAAGCACGTAAGCGAATGTAATGGATTCGACTGGAATTATCAGAAAATAATATTCTATATTTCTGGCATATTCCTGGTATATTTGTTTGATAACAAATCAAAAATCATCCGCCAAAATCACAAGAGACTGTACATACTTCTTTCTTTCATCTGCAAGTTCTTCACAACTTCCTTTGTAGTGATTTTCCAAGCGTAGTTTAAATGCGGCACAGGGCCGAAAGTATGGGGCACCCAGTGACGATCGAACTCACTACTCATTCGTAATCGTGCTAGCGAGACAAGCTTGCTAACCATTACACCGCCTCGGGGTGCCCAACCGCCTATCCTTTGTATCTCAAAACAATATTGCTGTTCTGCCATGCATTTACGAAAGTAAATGTTTCACTCTGCTACTCTTACCTTCAAATACGTCTTCAGAGTCTCACATTCTCCAAGCCCTCATTCCCTATCATGTGTCCTTGAAATTTAAACTATTTCTGAGGTGTTGTTTTCGTTCCCTTTTTCTTTAAATCTTTCTCGCTGCTCGCATATTTCGTTCATAGTATTCTCAGCATCCTTCTGTAGAACCACATCAGTGTTGCCTCAAGCATTAGGCTCATCTGTAATGAAGTTGCCCAGCATTCACTGTCATATAAGAGGACTGGTGTTCTTAATGAAAAGAAAAATAAATTCCCTCTAAGATTGCAAAGGGCACCTACAGCAGCATTTAGAAAAAGAAAGAAGGGAAAGTGTAGTGGATGATGGAAGTTGCTTGAAAGATGGCAGATGAAAATGGAACAAACTCCTGGGTATGACGATAAACTACACCCGGTAGCAAGACGTCTAATCGAGAGATTGGAGAATTTTTTTTTGTTTGTGAGGGGTCACTGTGAAAGTATAAAAATACATTTTTACAGTAAAAATACAAGCATTACATTTTCATATAAAAAAATTACCAACAATACATATTTATAGTAAAATTATCAGCAATACATTTTATAGTAGAATTACCAACAATTCATTTTATAGCAAAATGACTAACAATACATTTTCTGAAGTTGAAGCCATACAACTGCGTTCAATATATATAAATATAGTTGAAACCATAAAATTATCTTCAAAATATTTAGATTTCGGCATTAAATAATTCATAGAGGTGGCGCTAAACAAAATCAACCAACCAACATGAAAGAACTCTTTCATGACTTTAATCCATATAATATCCTATAATTTCTTAAAGAAATCAAATTGTATTCCAAAATATAACTTCAATATAAAATACACATATCTAATAATTATGTTCACACAAACATGTGTATGCACAAAAGCTGAGTATCATCTACCATGGATTGAATTGTGAAAGCAGAATAACACATTTTTATTATTTCAAAGCTCACAAGAAAATTAAATTTCAGCATTAAATGACCCATAAAGAGTTGATATGCCGTTAAACACATCAAATTCAAACATCCCAAGAAAATTAATTTTGGCTTGAAGGAGTTGATATACCGTTGAACAAACACTTCAAATCAAATCAATCAATTATTAAAATGGAACAAAGCGATAAAGTTGTTGTTCAATAAAATTAATGTCAGAATTATAAAGATGCCTTTTATTTTTACTTAATAAAGCGAAATATACATTGTGCCGATCCCAATGTTTTTGTAATCAATGGACGGTGTTTTACCAAAGATATCTACTCTTCAGCGTTTTTTGTAATTATTTATTTATTTTGCAGTATTAAGAAAAACGCAGAATTTTTTTTTACGGTGGAGACGAAGATTATAGGGAAGTGAAATTAATTCTTTAAGTCCAGTCCTTCGTTTCCCCAGGAAATACCCCTCCTTCAGGAAAAGGCTAGGGTCTTTTTATCTGACACCTGAGGCATCCTCAAAAGAGGAAATGACGAAGGGACTGGAATATTCTTGGATTTGTGCTCCACATGAGACGCCCATTTCGAATTCATCCTTGTGCCACATTCTACTTAAGTGAGAATATGGATAAACCCCCCATGAGGATTATGTATTAACTTACTAAATGCCAAAGAAAAAACGATATTATGGGATATCATGAATCGTAAGTATATAATTTCAACATGTGACCAACATGTGCAGTTTTTTATGGCTTCTTTCGTTAGAACTTTCATAATTGGCTATCCTTAACACATCTGAAGAATGTCTGAGATTTATGAAAACGTAACAACCACCTGGGAGAGACAAGTAAACGATGCCGATAACCAAAGATGAAAGTCCGTTCTATAATTAATATGGCAATTACATGCAAAGTTGGAAAATTTCTGGACTATAAATCTTTTGAGCAAGACTGATTACACCTGAGACACAATTATAATTCATGCAAGTATTTTATGTAATTAGGAATTACATGAGAAGTAATTGAGGAACAAATCCATCAAAACTTTCATTCACTGTAATAATTACATATATAACGGTTAGGATTTATTAAACAAATCCATCAAATCTTTCATTCCCTCTAATGATTACATACATAACTGATAAGATTTATTAAACAAATCCATCGAAACATTCCTTCTCTGTAATGATTATATATATTGTTCTGGGGCAGACCCCTTTTACACAAGATGGACTCTTCCAAAGTATACTTATACTGACAGAGAGAATACCTGCGGGTGGAGATACGTTGAGTCAGGGTGAGAGATACGGAGACAGTACACAGGGTGTTCACAGAGAGTTATACGAGAGTCCAGAGAGAGAGATAATTACGGCTTCACTTACAGAGACTTGTACATATACTTTCTACTAACCCGCATTCCTGGACTACTAATCTTCACTTCAAGTCTGTATTCTTACGTTTAATACACTTATTTTTCTATCTCAATTACTGGCGTTGTTTATTTATTTGTGCAGAATTCCATTCCCGGAACCCACAACATATATATAATCCATATTTCTCATGAAAAATATATAAATTCAGTTTCATATGTTATGTCTTTATTAAAAAATTTTAAAATATCTTTTTAAAGCAATAAATGATTACAGAACGTGTATCGGATAAGAGCAGTTTAAACCACCATATTATTGGTATACACTGGACTGTGGGTTTACTTTAGGCTGTTACATCGGTTCAAATAACTCTTCTGCTATAAATTATTATATGAATTTGATAAACTTGCCTGTTCGCATAATAGTGCCGTGTCATGTCATGAATAATGATAAACGTGTCGTATTAAATAAACGCTGCGCCCCTAAACTGAAACAAATGATGTGATAATGAATTTGTATTTGATACGCCAGAATACAACATTCTTTCTTGTAATTATCTAAGTATAAACTACCGACTGATTTCTTTATGAAGACGTTCTTAAGCACGGGGTATTGCACCCCCCCTCATACTCCTTTGTCATCGAGGAAAATGGTATGGTTCGAGGACAAAGAACTGGGACCATATAAAAGTACCATCTGAGGATCATTTCTTCGCGTGAAACTTTTCGTCAGGGTAATATAGTGTTTCTCGTATATTATTTTCTTGTATCTGTTGTAACCTAGGGAGGGCTACTGAATAGAATAATCAAATTAAGGTTGGTAATGAAAGATAATACTTAGGACACGAACAACACATATAAGATTCGCCAGCGGCGCGTAGGAGTAGTCAACTACTAGAAGTGAGTCAAGTGAATTTCACAATGAATCTCCAACTGCAGACCAACATACAGTATTTACTAAAGTATTTATGTGAATGGGGACATACTCATTATTATCCGTAGGTATGCTACAACAGTATTCTTGTTCTGATCTGTGTTTGTTTATTCTTTTGGGGATTTTAAAATCTAAATAAGGGATCAATTTGTGTTTTCTTATGTTTAAATATGTTTCCTTCATGTTCTTTTTATTTTCCTCTTCATTTGGAGCGATTGACACAAGTCGTTTACACACACACACATCTGAAACCTTCTGACGAGTGGACTGAACAAAAACAAAATTTCATCTACGAAACACTAGAGTCAAGCTGCTGAATATAACATCAATCAACTGACAATTTTATTTTTATTAATCATATTAATGTTTCAATGTTAGTCACGCAACACATGGTGCTCATCTTGAGTGTATACAAGTTGAACAATCTCAAAAATATAAAACGTTAAACCTTTTCCTTTCCAGTAATGTGTTGAATGTGTTTCACTGTCTTAACATTTATTTTTATTAAATTTTATAAATATGCTCTTTCTTTTTTAATAACCATTAATTGAGTCACTGTCAGTCACTGTGTGTTTATCTAAATCTAAAAATAAACACGCTAAAATTCACCTTCGACGGCTTAGTGGTAGAAGTTCCGACTGACGCCAATTCAGTCGGGTTTCGATCCTAGCTAGAGGCAACCGGACGTCTAGCCACACTGATGAGCTGTGAAACAGCGAAACAGTCTGTCTGTGGATGACAAATATATATATATATATATAATACATAAAAGGTTAATGGTCAGAATTGAATCAGACCAGGAAACAGTAGTAGTAAAAAGTGCTCTGACCTCCTTAGTATATATATATATATATATATATATAGATATATATATATATATATATATATATATATATATATATAGTGGGTAGCAGAAGTATTTAACATATCGGTTTTTATAAATTTCAAAAATAAAAATATTGTTCAATTTGAATGATACTTACTTCAAATGTTTTAATGAAAAATGTCTAAGTAAACATAGAGGAAAATTGAGAAACATTGTTTTTATGAACTTTTATTGGCAATTTTCGAATTTGTGCGCAAAAGTATTTAACACAATTTTTTTTAATATTTAGTTGCATATCTTCTGTTCTGCCTTACAGCGTCTAGTCATTTTTTGTAGTTTTCAACGAGCTTCTTGCATGAAGATTTTGGCAGTTTCAACCATTCTTCTTTACAGACTTCAGTTCCTTGATATATTTGGATCTCTTGTGTGTACTCTCTACTTCAACTTTTTCCATACATTTTCTATTAAATTGAGATCTGGTGACTGGATAGGCCATTCCAGAAAATCAATTCCATTTTCACTGAATCAGTGTTTGAGTTGTTTTAGCCATATGCTTTGTGTCGTTATACTGTTGAAATACAAAACCTCGGTTAGGCCCCAAACCTATTACACTCTTTAATAGATGGGTTGATAAGATTTTCTTGTATTTTGCTGCATTCATTCTTCCTACAATGACTTCCACTTCGCCTACTGCGTTACACGAAAAACAACCCCAAATTATTACACTTCCACCCCCATATTTGACTGTTGGGATCGTGTTTACTGGGTTGTATTAAGTTCCTTTTTTCTTCCATACTTTAGTGCGCATGTTTCTCCTGAAAAACTCAATTTTTGTTTGATCTGACCAAATAACTTTCTTCCAGAATTCATCTGATTCAAGTTCATTATTTTTAACAAATTTCAAATTGTCTTGCACATGTTTAGGTTTTAATATTGGATTCTTTCTTGGTGTTCTAGAATCCAGGCCTGTATGATTCAGTGATCTCTTAATTGTATCTTTGCTTACTTCACTTCCGGCATTTTCTAGATCTTTCTGAATTTCTCTTCAAGTCAAAAATGTTTCTTTCTTCACATTCCGGGCTACAGACCATTCAGTAGCCTCGTTTAATTTACGTAGACGACCACTCCTTTGATTATTTTCAGTAGTATCATATCTTTTCCACTGTCTAACAACACCACCCACGGTACACACAAGCAAATTTAAATCTTGAGTACTTTTTCGATACCCCTTACCATCTTTGTGCGGCTTTATAATCTTTTGTTGCTTATCATTTGACAATTCTTTTGTTTTAACCATTTTATAAGTTTATATAGCCGGACAGTCTGTACTGTAATCACTGTGTGCCGATTGTGTGGCGTGCTATGTTAATAGATATATATAAGACAACCTATGATTGATTGAAGTACAAAAAATAAAATAACTGAAAATAGTTTTAAAATACTGTTGTGGTAGGATCCACCTAATTTGCATAGTGGAGTACCGACTATATAAATATGGTTGGTACCGGGAAGACAGGGAGGCGAATCAAATACCCTTTTCACCGTATTGTTTGTATAGGTGTTAAATAACTTTTGCACACAGTCAAATTCGAAAATTGCCAATAAAAGTACATAAAAACAATGTTTCTCAATTTCCCTTTACTTTTAGTTAGACAATGTTCATTAAAACATTTGTTTATACGTTAAAAGTTAAAATGGAAGGAAATAAGCCCCATTTTCATCATTTAGTGCGCTTTTATCTCCGATAAGACAAAAAACAAATACGTTGTATAAACAGCAAAAGATATGTGCCTTTTATGCATATAGTCCCATAGCTGAGAGCACTAGTTGTAAGTGGTTCTCGAGGTTCAGAAGTGGAAACTTGAAGACCAAGAACATTCCGACAAGGACTGCTACCGTTGACGAAGACGTAATTGAAACTCTGATCACAAGAAGAGATACTCCGCATATCTTATATGAGCATTGTAAGGCACTTGAAAACAGATACGTACATCTCTACGATGTTTGCGTACATCCCTATATATGGGGAACAAATTAATCGACCCAACTTCTATCTGCGATTCTCTGCTCAAAAGCAAGAAAAACGGTTAATGTTTTAATAGAACTATCAGGGAGGATGAAAAATGAATTGTTTGCAACAATGTTAAGCGAAATAAGATCCAGAGACAGACGACATTAACTACTCCAAAAGTTGGTATCCAGAAGAAGAAGGTCATGGTGGTATTGGAAAGAAATTTTGTTCTATGGTGATTTTCGAAGCGCAGCTTAAATGTGGCACAAGGTTGAAAGTATGGAGCGCCCAGTAAGGACCGATCTCACTATTCAGTCGCAATTGATCTAGCGAGACAAGTTTCTAACCATTAAACCACGTTCAAGTGTCCGAATAAATTTTGTATTGTGAGTTAGTTCCTTCTACAAAATCAGATGGTGAATTCAGACAAGTCCTGTTCCTAGTTGGACAAATTAAAGTAGTTGACGAAAAGGCGTCTGGAATGGGCCAATCGAAAGAATGGCCAATCCCAGACAATTCATTAAGACCAGAACTAACATCTCTTTACAGACCCGAAAGAAATTGGTACAGCTTACCTGGGATGTACCTACTAAACTCCCCCAACTCACCTGACCTTTTACCTTCGGAATATCATTATTTCCATCGTTAAAATCATCTTTATGGGAAGAAATACAATTCTCTGGATGCCTGTATGAGCCACTTTTCATTACTCAAAAAGATGCCAAGTTCTGGGAAGATGAAAGCATGAAGCCCCTGCAAAGGTGTCAAAAGGTAGTGGAACAAATTGCACATTGTTTTTAATATCGCTGTCACAAATGGTCTGGTGCTTCTGCTATATATTTAGAGGTTCTTGATAAAATCCAAAAAAGAATCTGCAATGTCATTAGTTCTAACCTGGAATCTCGGCTTCAGTCACTTTCCCACCGCCGTAACGTAGCTTCCCTCTGCCTTTTCTTTAAATACTTTCATGGTAATTGTCCGGATGAGATTTTCACTTTGATATCTCGACATCACGCATTTAAGCGCAGTACTAGATTGGTGGCTATGTCTCATCATTTTACATTTGAAATGGCGAGATGTAACCGGAAGCTCGATGCTAACAGTTTTACTTTCTCACATTTCAAGCTCATGATAATTCTGGTTTCTTATTTACATTATTTATACGACAGTTGTCCACAACTCTCTTCCAGCTCCATGCTTTTCAGTCAAGTTAGATGTTCAAAAATTGAAATTCAATGTCAGTCGTTATCTTCTGTCTTAATTCTTGTTCTGTTATTGTTCTCGCTACTTAATAATGTTTTTCTTTTTCTTATTCTCTCACACCCTGTAGCCCCTTGAGTCTTATTGGCTTTATTGCCTTGCTTGGGGTGAAATGATTAATATGTCTGTTAATATGTGTATTTAGTTAATATCTAAATATTGTATTTGAAATTCACTTTAAAAAAACAAAAACAAAAACTGACGAACTACACCAGGGCCGTCAGTCCTCATATCTATTTTGTTTGTTTTATTCTTCTAAGCGATTTCTAAGATAAAGGATTGTTATAAAATAATTTTATTTATTGTTTAAAATACTTGATATCTTTAATTTTTCTATTTCTTTCGCACACGTTTTTTATACTCTTGTTCGCTCAATACAATGCCCAAGAGCCCCCCAGGGGAGAGGATAAGGAAGTAATAAGTGTATAATATGAAGATATGTAAGATAGATAACGGTTGACCCTAGACTTTAAGAAGTTAAGTTCGGGAGCTTTTCCGCAAAGTAACAGTCCTTAGGAAGAGGCTTCCTCCTTACTAATGGAATACGAAGGCAATGAGGATGAGCCGACCCAGTATTTTTATTTTCTTATTTTTTAATAGTGATAGAGTAGCGATATAAACTGAGCGGGGTATAAACTGGATTGTGCGCGTAGTGTAACGGTTAACGGCTCGCAAAAGTGAAATCGGCGAGACCGAGTTCAAATTCTTGCCAAGTTTGCCACATTCACTTTTCACACAATTGCCCTTGGTAAAGATATGCATTCATCTATTCCCCCCACCAGGAGTATAAGTTAACTAACAAGGCATATTGGGCTCTTTGTCCGTGGCTTGCAACCAGTTTGATTCCCCCCAATCACCTTGAGACGCTGGGTATGTAGCCTTGGCAAATCGCATGCTATATTCAAAAGGTTTTCATCAGATCTGATGAATCTTTAATAAAAGAGAAACTTGTTAGATCGATGTTTCCTATTTGTTCTTTATCCCATATATATACGTGTGTGTGTGTGTGCGTGTGTGTGTGTTGAAACATATATCGTTAAATATAATAGACAACGAATGTCTATTATTTTTTATCATGAGCCGTTCAAAACTTCGTATAATTGCTTTAATTTCGAGAGAAAATAAAGACAAAAACTGTCAATCATTTGGATATTTTTTATTATGTTGTTCCTCGATCTAAGCTTTCGGCTCACATGAGCCATCTTCAGAGTGGTTATATGGTCATTTAAACAAAGATATTCACTATCAAAGATGATATCCGGTTATGTTGACATAGGAGATTGCTATGTGACGATAACGGTCGCGGAATAGCAAACGCAGGTCGTAAATTCGTGATTAGTTATATTTGAGTATAAATATTACCTAGGGAGTCATGAAAATGTACTTGAGTGGTACATGCTAATAATAATCTTTTAAAAATAGTGGGTTTAATACTGTTAGGTGGGAGAGAAGTGTGATTGTATAATACATCACGGATAATGTCAATCGATTCATGGACGGTGACATTAGCAAATAAATTTTGTACTTCCAAAGATGCGATTATTTTGTTGTTAGGTTTTACAGCATGAAGAATTTGCATAAATTCATTTGTGGAGTCAATACAATACTTACTTGGGAGGTAGGGAGTAATTAGTTTAAGGGTTTTTGAAAGGTAATATACTGGTGTAGGTATTTGTGAAATGATAGGTTGGAAGGATGATCTTTTTTATGGATTTTTGCATTTCCATGAAGGTAGCCAGGTTGATTGTCACCTATAATCTTTTGAAGTTTATAAGATCCTCTTTCAGCATTGTTAGCAGTAATAAGTTTATTGATATGGTTTTTAAGTTGGGAGATGGTGTTTTTGGTTAACTTTTTAAATTTATTATGATCGTCCAAAATGGCCTGTAATATCTATAATTTGGATACCGACCAACGAAAGTTCTTTGTCAATGATGTTTTCCTCATTTTATACCAACTAACCCATAAAAAAGAAATCTGAAAAGCCCTTATCAATAATACAAAATTACAACATCACCTAAACTGTAAAAAAAACAATTGTAAATTAACCAAGGAAAGCCGACAACCTAATATAAATAACATCTTACGAAATTTGTATTTCTTAAGTAAAAAGTAAAAAACGAGACGATAACTGTGAGGTGAAGATGCGATATTTGAAAATGATGAAACCGATATAACACAAAAACAGACGTCTTCGATAATGCCTTATGGTAGCCGAAAGTACTCAGAACGGAAAACAGGAAAATGGCCTGAAAGATAAAAAAATGAATTTAAAAATCGTTAACAAAATACTTTCGCTTTAACCAAACTTATACTTTTATCTATGTATACTTATATTTAAATTAAAAATAAATAAAAAGACGCCCATATTTCATCAGATCTTATAGGCTGGTACTAGAGAATCTCAAAGAGCTTTGACACAAAACTAAAACACACTTCATTCGATGACTTCGAGTGGCAACAACAACAGAAATGGGTTGCACATACGAGGCCTATCTGAAAAGTAACAGGACTGGGGCCACAAACAATTTATTTCAATTCCAAACAACAAAATACATGGTTTCCCCTCAAAATAATCCCACTCAAGTCTAATGTACTTTTTCATCCTTCTCTGCCACGCTTCTATTCACTGCTGTAAGGATTCTTCTATGACGCCCCACAGCTCCATCGTTACAGCCCTCTTGGTGGCCTCCACGACTTCAAAACCGGTCCCCTTGATGATCCCCTTGAATTTGGAGAAAAGAACAAGTCACACGGAGTAAGATCAGACGAAGGGGGTTGTTGTTCCAGTACGGCGATGTTTCTTTTGCGAATCCGTACTAAATTACGTGACGAAATGTGTTTTTTATTCGCTTGAAACCATTTATAGGTCACAACAGAAGTCAAGATATGGATGCAACATGCATCCAATTTTTAATTTTTAATCTTCAACTTACAACTTGTTTAAAAATTGGGAAATACTCAGTTATAAATGTCCTCTCAAGATTCCCGAAATTGATTTTGTTTATTTATTTAATTTTTTATCATTCTTCCATTTCAGCCCATCCTAACTTCTCCAATTTTTTAGTCATATCTGCTGCTTACTTTTTTCTAAACAATTTTCTTTTACTCTATCTTCCTCACCAGTGACCTCTTTTCTTTCTTTCTTTTTTAGAACTATTTTCCCATTCGTCTATCAACTTTCACCATGATATAGATAAAATGCATATGTAACATGAAGTTAAATGTTAGTGGGTGTGTTTCTTTTCCGTTTCATTTTGTTATCTTATCGGGCACATTTTTGGGAAAAGAAAAAATTGTCCAAAGCGCGCGCACACACACACACACACACACACACACACACACACACACACACACACACACACACACACACACACACACACACGTACGTACGTACGTGTATATATTGCTTTATTTATTCCTTTACAGAGATATTTCAATTATTTTGTTCTTTAATAAACAGCGAATCCATTTTTTAAAAATTATGCAGCGTGAAACAGCGCCGGAAATAAAAACAATAAATTTATTTGTTAAGTACACTAAATAGCCCTTTTAAAAGGATTTAAAATAGAGCACTCTTATATACGTAAAAGAAATGTTCTAGTTTCAGGTTTCTTCCTTTAACACGAGTGGTATTGAACTCACAACACTTTGGGTCTATTCACTGAACCTAACAAACGCCTTTATCTTCTGGGCCATATGTCCTTGACGACATATATGAATTAATTTCTGGGACTTATGAAACTAACGTTTTTACTAGTGTTCATATTGCAATTTTTCCATTATTATTGCATATGCCTTACCAGAGCTTATATTGCAATTTTGTGTTCTTATTCATTGCTTTTCTGTAGCACTCCTTATTACTGGTTCCCATATTGTATTCATTTCTATGCTTGGTCGAGATTTTTGTGCTGATTCCTTGTTTTCTTATTTTCCACTGATGTTCTCTGTCTATTATTTCAACCTCATCCCACAAGGGGGGGCGGTGATCCCTCTTTTCCCTCCTACGCCTGATTTTTCTATTTACCCCCGTGTTACCGCTTTACGATGTTCTTGCAGTCTTACCTTAAGGGGCGTCAATTTTTCATCAGATCTTATAGGCTGGTACTAGAGAATCTCAAAGAGCTTTGACGCAAAACTAAAAAAAAAAGTTTACTTGATGACTTCCAACGGAAAAAACACCTGAAATGGGTAGCACTTATAAGAAGATTGATTGATTTGTTTTTTTTTACGGTTTATCAACCTTTCGCAGTTTATTTAAAGCCAGAAAATATTTTTAGAGCGAAAAGTTATGGAGGGATAATAATGATCTTCATTGGTACAAGTTGCACTAATTAACCCATAGCTGAGGAAAGAAGCATGCCCATACCTTTCCCAAGGGCATTTTCGCGTAAGTGAATATAACGAACCTGACTGGAATTGGAATTCGACTATTTATTTATTTATTTCCAATTCCGGGTCCTTATTTAATACCTGCTTCCAGGGTCGTTGCAAGTGTTATTTCGAGTCTCGACATGAGCAAAATAAATTCACGGATTTGCAGGAGAAAAGACTCCAGAATGACGCCAAGATCCGCAAAAGTTTTTCTTACTTTAATAGTCATTTGTGCTTAGTTTAATTTGTAAAGTATTATATAAATGTAGGTAGAAAAAAAACAAATGCTGATAAGACATCGAGGGTCACAAAGCACTGCCAGAGGCCACCAATCATACCTTGCGTTTCATTAATCACCACGCAGATAAACTGTGGCTTATATAGCGACCTATGCTGAGCAGGCCTTAGTTACAATTTCTGGGAATGAGCGCATACTCTCTAGTAGTACAAGGCCATTTCGTTTTAATTTTATTCCAAAAGCATGTATTTAGTTCATAGATAGGTAAACATTTGTCGTTTACATTTGAGTAGGTCAGCATTTAATTATTAGGTGTCCCCTATGTACAGAAGAGACTACTTTGTTGGGGTGCGGTCGTCGTGTTCTAGCACCTCTGTCATCACGTTGAAACCCCGGTTCCCGTACTATCGCCGAAGTTAAGCATTGTCGAGCCTGGCCAGTACCTAGATGGGTGACCGTTTGGGAATAGCGTTTCTAACGAAGTTTTTCTGTATCTTAATACTCTGCTTAGCTTTTGGAATGCGTCTTTGGCTATCCCAATGCTTCTTTGGATTTCAGTGTCGCATTTTCCGTCCTCTGTTAAAACATTACCCAGATATTTAGGTTCTTGTACTTATTTTAGTATCTCCGATTTGTAATTTTCATGCTTGGCATCCTCCGCCTTCGCCACGAGTTGGCCTGGCATTGCTGTGCCTCTAGGAATCAGCCAAGTCTCCAAACCAGGGGAGGGAAAAGAAAGATTTTGGCATAATCCATATGTGTTGATATGCCGCTAGGCGAAATATAGCGAGTCTCTCATTGTTCTGTCGCTACTACCATGGAAAATGCTCGGATGAACTTCATCTCCTGGTTCCACTAGGTCTGATCTTCACGGCTATGATCCAACATGCCACTTACATAGTAACAAATCACCCACATTCCCTCTGTATTCTATCGGCGAGAAGTAAGTTCCACTCAAACAGCTTCTTCCCGCGAACCACTGCCCTATGGAATAGACTCCCTAGAGGATGTTTCCATGACCACTACAGTCTTAACATGTTCAAATCTAGTCAACCGTTATCTTCCCTACCTATCCATATAAACTACCATTTATCGTAACCCTCTACCTCGAGTGACCCCGTAGCCGTGTACAAAGTGAACCTTACTGTAAAAAAAAAAAAGAAAAAAAGAAATAACTGACCAACTAGCGTCTCCGCCTGTGTCGATTGGGGCTCTAGTATTTCTCGGTTCAAATTTGAAATTGCTTCAAAACAAAACCAGATCGCGATTGCCTGATCAAGATAAAAAAAACAAAAAACTGTTCGCTGGTCGTTGTAACTAATTCAACGCTATATCATTAAAGTTACATTTAGCGAATTCATGCTCATTTTCTGTCTGGATTTATGAGATTAGGAGTTATCTTTGTTAATATATCAACATTTCAAACGTTATACCCTCCGGTCTTCACCAGGTGATTTCTAGGAATTTCGAACTGGACCCTTTATTCAATCTACGTTCCGCTATTCACGTCAAGTACATCTCGTCTTGTTCTTATTTGGAACTGCTCAATTACTGATCGGCCCCCTTTTCGGATTCCGTGTCTGCACTACCAATCCCAGTTATTGGATTTTATGTGAATTCACAATTATTATGTCACCAAATTCACGAACCAACGCTTTAATGTCCTAAGGACAATCCTGAGTTTAGAACGCAGAGACTTAAACCTAACCTGTCTGCTTCTGATACTGCTGCTGTTTCTGCTATCACGATGGATAGCATTCAACATGGCGTCTCTTTTCTTACTCCTGCTGCAGATATTGAAGTCTTGCTGTTATTTTTCTTTCTTTCTTTCTTTCTTTCTTTCTTTCTTTCTTTCTTAATGGCTACTATATTGCATTTCTTTCTATGCTAGGCCTACTAATGGGGCTCTGATATGAACTGTTTGCGTTTCTGGAAAGTGCCCATAGTAGAGAACTTTCTTCCAATTCCTCGTTCAATGAAGACCCCCATTTAGTATCGTTAGTACTAGTTAATTCCGCTTTAACAACAGTCTCTTGTATTACACATTGTTGTACGTTTCATCGCTCGTCAGTTTGTTTTAAAATAGATTATTTATATCTGTAATTTGCAGTGCGTCCACGTCGCTACCAAAAGTAAAACAAGGTCGAAGTTTAATGTGACTGGAATATTTATATGCAATCTAATAGTTTATTTTTCTATTACACAATGTAACAGCTACACATCAAAACGATCAACAAAACCGTTTTGATGTATATTATCTTCATGTTTAATTGATTCGTTTTTACGGCTTATCAACCCCTTGCAGGTTATTTGAAATCAGAGTTTTTTTTAGATTGTAAGAATTTTTTTAGATAATAATGATTTACTGATATAAATTATACTAATTAACCCATAACTGGGGGAGAAGACGAGGATTCCTACCTATCACAAAGGTATTTGCGCGTAAGTAAATAAAACGAATGGAATTGAAATTAACAATTCCGAACCGTTATCCATTACACCACCTGCACATCCACGCTTACAGCACCTAATATTCCCAAATGCTCACACATCTAGGTACTGACCAGGATCGACATTGTTTAACTTTGGAGATCGTACGGAAACCAGTATTTCGGCGTGATATGGCCATAAGTCTATTCTATGCGTACATCCAAGTTTACAGTACCTGTTATACCCATGCGGTCACCCATCTAGGTACTGACCAGGCTCGACATTGTTTAACTTTAGCGTTCGTACGGGAGGCGGTTTTTTAACGTGATGTAGCCGTAAGCCTAGATTGTATTCAGTGTGTTGTCTTGATGCGTTTGATTTGCTGCTATCGCTGCGAAAGATGCGGTGCCTCTTCTAGGTTACAGGACTGATGACGTGGCGAGACGAAGAAATACACTTGAATTTAACCCTTCGCCAGTTCAGCAATGTCACAATCAGTGATAACATCGTCAGCAGTTCATTTTAATGCTGCTATGTCACTAAGTGCTTTACTGATATTTTGTTTGTTTTTTGTTTTTTAATCATATCTGTTGAAACCAAAGCTAGAGACTGGTTGAGATAAGAAGAGGAAATTAAATGAATGATAATTTTTGACCTGAATGTATTATAATTGTCTTTTTTTTTTTTGTTATCAGTTTAATTTTATCAATTTTTACTGTCTTAATATGTAGTTGAACAGCTGTGTGCAGTGAAGGTATTCTTACTAATAAATAATATCAGTGTCGTCACATGTCCTAAAGGCTTAAACTTGCAATGTTGGAAAGAATATTTTTGATCGGAACAAGAGAATTTTTTTTTCTTTTTTACAAAGAATAAAGCCTGGGGTTTCTACCGCTATTCGAACCTATGACCGCCTCTTTACTAACTACTAAGGAATAATTTCTCTTTTATGGACCCCCTTTCCTTTTTTGGCACTCGTCTCTTCATCTATTTGCACTTATCAAAAAGGTTACTTGCTGTTTTTTTTTTGTTTCATGCCTTCAGTGTATTTTGGGCAAGAAAGACCTCGTAGTACTTTCCGTGGAGGTGTCATGGCGTGTCCTGAGTTGTAAATGTCTAAACTGGTGTAACTAAAGCATGGAGCTCATTTGAACATTTGTCATGGGAATAACGACAAGGTTGCAGAGAAGCGGAGAATGGATGTTCTTCCACAACCCCTCCACTAAAAAAAGGATTTTGAACTCTATCAAGGCAGGAAAGTGAAGAATGATAAGCTCCAGCCCAGTACACCATTTTTGGCCTGTCTGACTGTTGTAAAGATAAAGCATGGCAGAGGTAGGCAGGTACATCCTGGAGTGATAGGATAAGACGACCAATTTTTCCAGTATCTTTCGTAATGGGTCGTATATATTACTTCCACTTGAGGTCTTGGGTAAACTTGAGGTATCAATAAATAAAATCGTTATGAAGTAGATGTTATCATATTGAACAGTTGAAAACTAAAAAATAGTATTCATAGATTATAACATGATAGGAGAAGGAACATGATAGAATTCTAACAGGACATGGGACTATTAGATAGATTACTCATTAATGTCTAATACATGGGTGTGTCTTAATAATTGGGGTGGGATCAGAATTTTTCTCAATATGGAATAAAAGCAGAGAGGCATTTAATAAATAGTGGTCGAAAAATCATTTAAAAGGACAACAATTTAGATTTATTTTTAAATAATTTAACCCCCAACCAAGGCAATAAAGCCACTAAAACGCAGCAAGTGGATTACTGAGTATGAAAGAATATAAGGGAAAGAAAACATTATTAAGGGCCAAGAACGTTGGCTCACTGTGTCGTGCAAGACAATTTTTCTATCCAGAATCTATCTTACATATTTATAAGTCTACCATTCGTCCATGCTTAGAATATTGCTGCCACATATGGTCTGGTGTTCCTGCTATTTATCTTGAGCTCCTTGATAAGATCCAAAGAAGAATCATCAATATTATTGGTCTTGATCCACCAGCCCGGCTTCAGTCACTTTCCCACCGACGTAACGTAGCCTTTCTGTGCCTTTTCTATAAATACTTTCATGGTAATTGTTCGGATGAGTTCTTCGCTATGGTACGTAGACTTTATGAATTTAAGTGCAGTACTTGACTGACGTCGAGATCGCAACAATTTACAGTTGAATTGGCTCGATGTAACCGTATGTTCTATGCTAACAGTTTCTTTTCTCGTTTGTGGAACTCCCTTCCAGCCAACTTTAATCTTCAAAAATGTAAATGCAATGTCAATCGCTGCCTACTGTCCTCCTGATTACACTTTCCTATTCCCGCTCATTATTAATGTTTCTGTTCCTAATTCTTCCACGCCATGTAACTCACTGTGTCTTAGTGGCACGGGATGATAACGATTTAAAAAAAAAACAATAAAAAAGGAGAAATTAAAAAGAGAGGAGATAACAATTGACATTGCATTTAAATTCTTGAAGATTAAATTTGACTGGAAAGCAAGAAGCCGAAAGAGGATTCCACAAGAAACAAGTGCGATAGAAGAAACTATTAGCATAGAACTTACGGTTACATCTAACCCTTTTAACTGTAAAATGATGAAATCTTGCCGCCAATCTAGTACTGCGCTTAAATTCATAGAGTGTAGGTACCATAGAGAAAGTTCATCAGAACAATTACCATGAAAGTATTTATAGAAAAGTCACAGGGACGCTACATTACGGCGGTGGGAAAATGACTGAAGCTGAGATGCTAGGTCAGGATCAATTATATAGCAGATTATTCATTGGATTTTATCAAGGATATCTAAATATATAGCAGGAGTATCAGTCTATATGTAACAGCAAAATTCAAAGCATGAACGAATGGTAGACTTATAAATATGTAAGATAGATTCAGGCCATAAAAACTGTCTAACACGACACAGTGAACCAAATTTCCCAACAGCAGTCCTAGCAAATGATTCAATATAATCTTTCCACTTCATGTCAGCGGAAAACGGTAACCCGAGAAGTCGCAATGAGTTACCTGGAAGTTACATGCCTAATGATAGGCAGAGAGGGTTCTCTCAGACGATTAATAGAGGGCAGCTTTAGAGGAGTTAAAATTAGCAAGACATTCCTTGCCTCAATTAACAACAGAATGAAGGCCATTTTTTTAGATCAGCTGCCAATTTAATCTTATCGAAGAAAGAAAGGAATAAGAAAGAATTCGCATCAACAATGCGATGTTTTAGTCTGTCAGGAATCGAGAGAAGGTGAAAAGAAAATAGGAATAGATGCTTTCGCCTATCGTCCGGTTCACACACATCCCCAGTCTTTTAAACAGGAGTAGAGGTTTATCCCTTGTTTCCTGTATGATTGGGTATCAGATTCCTTCTAAAGTCTGATTCGGCTCTATACTCCTAACGCATGTCCTTCCCTAAACTCATACAACACGATACGGCAACCTTCTAACTTGAGCGGCTCTCCGGTCTTGTATTTGGAGAACATTAGATTGGATTAGCAATCAATTTTGTAGGAATAAAAAGTGGCGAACAAAAAAGAAAGACAAAAACGATCAAAATCTGGTTTTCTCTCAATGGTATCTTAAAAAATAGTCTGGAACAAGGAAACAAAACCGGAGCATCCATAAAGATCAAACTTAACCCAAAGATCACTGACAAGTGGATGCGCGCATAATGTAACAGTTCTCGATGGGGAAAGTGTAATTGGTGTGCCGAGTTCAAATTCAGATCTTGCACATTCCGTTCATTTTCACACAAATACTTTTAGGAAAGTTATTAATCCACCCACCTCGACCTCGCTATCGTGGTAGGTGGGTGCAAAGAAATGCGATACCTAATGTTTAAAATGAATTTTTAAAAATGAAGCATCTTTCTTGGAGCTTTTAGTTTAGTTTTTATTTAAAGCTAATAGATTAAATTTAATATTTCCAATAAGTAAAATACTTTTCTGTATTTCAAAACTAATTTAAATTGACTGGAAGTAGCTTTCGTTTAGAAATCGCTAACCGTCGCTGATTTTAGCGCCATAACCATATGTCATCACAATATAATTCTCTTTATTAAAAAATCTTTCAAAAATAAAATATACTTTTCTGAAATTATCTGAGGAATATCAGCTGACTCAAAGTTTAATAGATTTGATTTAAATCCAATATTACTTACTTTTAGTTTAAAATATCGTAGAAACGCGTTTTTAGTACGGCGACAGGTCTTTATTTAAAGTGTTGACAGGTAGATAGATTGACTGACAGCCGGAAGTTGTTTTTTTTTTCTACGGAGTACCTATATGTAAAAATTACTTATAACGTGAGCGCTTTTTTTATATAATTTTTAACTAACCATAAATCTTTAAAATTTAGGAAAATATTCTCCGTAATGTAATGCTTTATTTAATTTTAGGTACTTTGACTTTAAATTTACTATAGTTATCGCTCTTATTTTCTGATAATGGCACAATTATACAGACAAAAAAAAAATTCAAAATTCTTTTTTAAAATATTGGGGTCGCTGAATTGTAGTAAACTCTTCCATTTATGTTTTGTAAATATAGTTTTTGTTTTATAACAATATCACCTTAGTGGTGCAAATTAATACAGAAATTTGAAAAATTTAAAACTTTAAAAATTCTTCTAATAAAAATTTTTAACAAATGAAACAGTTCTTGTAAAAAATTATTGTTAATGGATGTTTTTATCTTAAGATAAGAGTGTCTATAATATATTTTATTTATTAAAAGCAATTAAAAGCTTTTCAAATTAAATAATGTCTTAGTTTTATTGATTTTTTTTATTTTATGGTTCCGAGCAGATTTTCAGGAACTGGGGTCCTGTTTTACAAAAAAGAAGTGATCATATCAATTCTCCAAGAAGTATAACTAATATAAACATTAAGCAGTACAAAATTAATTTCTCGAATTTTTTTTAAAATTAAATAAATTAAATTAAATAAGGAGGTAACAAAAAATGTTTTTACCAAGATTTTCTAAAAAAAGAAACGTTTCTGAAGTAATTTGATTCATTTGTGAATAAATCCTAAAAAATTTCATTAAAATCCGACAATTATTTTTGCAAGAATTTCCAAATCGACGTTTTTTGTCACTGCAAAAAGGGCGCTAATATTTTCTATACTAATCTTTGGCCTATCGCTGACGCAAGAAAAACAAGACTTTTAACCAAAATTTTGAATGATTTAAAAACGATAAAAAATACAATTTTTTGGCGCTGTTTTTGACTTTGTCGACTGCAAAAAATGATACGGTCAGTTGGGCACAGTCTGTGAGGAAAACAGCATCATTACACAATTCACTCCGCAAGAAATTTGCAAACGACATGCTGCACTGCTTGGCATTCAATACGAACTTTTTAAAGTGTTTTGGAGTCAATCCCAGAACAGTGGAGACGATTTGGACAGAGTTGGATTAGTGTAATGTGAATAGGAAGGTACAGTAGCTCGGAAAACTTATTCTGATCGTTCTGATAAGAAAGGAACTCCTGACTTTGTCGGTGAGAATCTCAGACGCAACACGGAGGCGCACGCGCGCACACACACACACACACACACGCACACACACACACACACACACATATGTAGGTATGAGTATGATCAAAAATATACATACACGCACATATACTTGCAGGAGCGTATAAATATATTTCTTCCTCAGGTATTATTAATATTGCATGAAACTGTGAGTCGACGTTGAATATCATGTATATTCACTAATATATATATATATATATATATATATATATATATATATATATATATATATATATGAGGAATAATATGGAAAAACAAAAAAAAATCCGAATATGCAAGTTTACTGTTTTTTTGTTTTTGTTATTATTCTTATGTCTATCGTCTTTTCATGTTGACTTGAATATCGTCTAATTTTAATTATGTTTTAATAACTATGTCCTGAAGAAGGTCTACTAGACCGAAACGTCTGACGTCGACATTGAAACAACATTAAAAACAGTAAACTTGCATATTCGGATTTTTTTGGTTTTTCCGTATTTTTCCTTATACTGTCGGATTTATATCCACATATTTGCTTATATATATATATATATATATATATATATATATATATATATATATATATATATATATATAAAGAGAGAGAGAGAGGTGTGTAAAGACAAAAGGAAAACTTATCTTAGACGACGCGTTTCGTCCTCTGATTGACATTATCAAGGCGTATACATGCCTTGATAAAGTCCATCAGAGTACAAAACGCGTCGTCTAAGAGGACAAAATGCGTTGACATTTATCAAGGTAAACATGCCTTGATAATGTCTATCAAAGGACGAAATCTGTTGGCTAAGATATGTTTTCCTTTTGTCATTATTCATATTGTCCTCTTAAAGATATATTTTTAGTTTTATTATTCGAACTATTGTCCTTATCTTTGTTGCCATATTTATCACGTTTCGGCTGTTGTACGCTCCGGCCTTCTTTAGGTGGTTGGAATGTCGAACTAATCCCTTTATTTCGCTTGCTGGGGTATACATGGAATATTTTGAGGAAATGGCATTAGAATCTATATCTCTAAAGCCAACTCTATGGTTAAGGTACGTAGATGACACCTTCATACTCTGGCCACACCAGGGAGATGTTCAGGTTCTACTGGACCATGTGAACTCAATAAGACCTTCGATACAGTTCACGGTGGAGAAAGAGAGTAACAGCACACTCCCATTCCTGGATGTTCTAATATCTCGAACAGAGCATTGGTTCAAGACATCAGTATATCGTAAACCTACATTCACCGGACAGTACCTCAATTTCAACTCCCACCATCCATACAGCGTAAAGAAAGGGATCGTCCGCTGCATACAACACCGAGCAAAGGTCATAAGTGGCGACCCAGAGATATTAGATAAAGAATAGGTCAGTAGTAGTTGTAGCACCCTACAACGTAACAACTACCCTGGGTACATGGCAGCAGCCACAATAAACTGCGATAGGCGGGTACAAGAGAAGGACAACAACACTCAGAAAACATTCTGCCTGCCATATATGAAGGGGTTATCAGAGAAAATACAAAGGATCTGCGGTCCATGTAACATCAGGACAACCTTCAAAAGTTGGACAACACTTCGCAGATATCTCTTCAGAGTAAGACCGCCCCCCTACTAGAGGAGAACATGACTAAAGATTGTGTGTACGCTATCAACAGGAGATAACTGATAACTGACATCCATTAGACATGGCACGTGGAACAAGAACAGTCTACCTCAGCGAGCGAAATAAGGGGTTCAGTTCGACATTCCAACTACCTGAAGAAGGCCGGAGCGTACAACGGCCGAAACACTGTGATAAATATGGCAACAGAGATGAGGACAATAGTCCAAATAATGTAAATAGTGTACATAATACTTCATCTCAGAAATCTAAACAAATATTTTTAGTTTTATCTGAAATTTTACACACACACACACACACACACACACACATATATATATATATATATATAATAGCTGGCCACTCGTATTCGAGGATACACGTCTACTAGGGCGGCTAGCCAATCCCTATTGCAGACGTTCGCTCAGGCACATTTGTGTTTGCTCAACACCCATAGAGCCCATCTGTGATTGATATTGCAACTATACTGAGCAGACCTTAGTTACATTTTCTGGGACAGAGCGTGTGATCTAGCGTGTTTAACAATGTGAACAAAGCCAGCACGCTCAAGCCCTCAGCGACAATGACTTGTGGCTTTGTGCTAGCACAGCTATCGACAGCTCTCATGAGTTCCGTATACCAAATTTCACTCACAAGACTTGGGTCAACCCGTTGTATTGTTTTCAGACATGGATCCATTCCAATATCATGAAGTCTCCTTCCTGGGGAATCGCCCATGGTGAGATTTGAACCCGGGTCTCATGGTCAGAAATCGAACGTTCTAATCACTCGGACACGCGCCCATATATATATATATATATATATATATATATATATATATATATATATATATATATATATATATATATATATATATATATATATATATATATAGCATAATGAGAGGCCACGTATACTTTCTTGATATGTATATAATATCTGGATAAAATGAATGAAACAAAATTGGGTGTTTTTTTTATGAAAGTATTTATTTCTGTGTTTTTGTATATATTTAATTATTTAATATTTTAATATTTTTAATTATTTAATATTTCAGACCACCTAGGTGGTCTGAAATATTAAATAATTAAATATATACAAAAACACAGAAATAAATACTTTCATAAAAAAAACACCCAATTTTGTTTCATTCATTTTATCCAGATATTATATATATATATATATATATATATATATATGTGTATGTGTGTTTGTGTGTGTGTGTATATATATATATATATATATATATATATGTGTGTGTGTGTGTGTGTGTGTGTGTGTGTGTCAAAAATACTTTTACAAATTTTGGGGCGGCTTCCTTACACCAAAAGAAAGACAAATGTCCGTATAAACATGTATCCGCAACTCCTTCGTTGTTTAAAGAAAATTTACGGTAGATGGCGCTGTGTTGCCAGGTAGACTCTAGGTCACACTTGTCATTCGTGTACTTTTGTGGCTACTCTGTCTTCAACGTAGGGAGCTAACTGACAAGTGTTTTGTTTAATAATGGCAGTATATTCATATCTTGAACAGACAGATATGATTTTTACATACGGCCGCGCAAATAGCAATTGACGGAAGGCTGCACGGTTGTATTAGATTGCGTTTACAGACCGAAGGCAGCCGAGTCATCCAACCTTTGCTGCTGTTTATCGTCGCGTTGCTGAGACAGAATCCGTGGCACGACAAACTATGACTCGAAGACGACCGAGATCCGCCCGTACGCCTGACCACGAAGAACACATTTTACAGACTGTCGATGATGACACAGGTATCAGCACAGGTCAAGTGGCTCTAACATATCGTACATTTCATAGTACCGCATGCAGGGTGCTTCAAGAGCAGCTTCTTTATCCGTATTATTTGCAACGTGTGCAGGGACTTTCGCCCTCTGATCACTCACCACGGGTTAACTTTTGCCGATGTTTTATTGCACAAACCACCGATCCGCTGTTTGCCTCTTCAGTCTTGTTTACGGATGAGGCAACATTTGGAAGAGATGGAATAACAGATTTACACAACCAACATTTGCGGGCGGATCAGAATCCCCATGAGACAATACAGGCTAGACACCAGCATCAGTTTACGATTAATGTGTGGGCTGGAATTGTAGGTGACTGGTAAGTTCTTATGTTCCCACAGCACGTCTCACAGAAGTTGTTTACAGGGACTTTATTTCGAACACACTTCCAGATGTGCTAGATTATGTAACTCTACTGATACGAAGATGCATGTGGTTCATGCATGATGGGGTTCCAGCACATTATTCGCGATGCACTGACTGACATCTACCATGAAAGATGGATAATTAGGGGAGGACCGGTTCCATGGCCTCTACATTCCCTCGACTTCAATTCTTTGGATTTTTATCTGTGGGGCCACCTAAAACAATTGGTTTATGCAGCAGAAATTAATAATCCACAGTCGCTACATCAACAAGTCCTGGGGCCTGCGAAAGCATTCGACACCGTGTGGAAATATTTGAAAGTATCCGTCAATCAACGATCCGACGTGTGCTTGCGTGTGTAGAAGCAAGCGGAGGACATTTTGAACATTTGTTGTGAGTTGCTGTGTTGAGGTACATACGTTTGTATGGACATTTGACCTTGCTTTGGTGTCAGTATTCCGCCTCCAAATTTGTAAAATTATTTTTAATACAACTCACACACACAAAAATACACACACACATATATATATATATATATATATATATATATATATATATATATATATATATATATATATATATATATTTAAACATACAACGTGTAATGACACGTGCGATACCCTGTCTTCATCAGCCGCCGACCAGGGGTGATATCATGGTTTCGGTGGCTATGGCGGGACCGCCACCCCTGGCGCCACCAGCAGCGTTTGCCACCAGGCAGGGTATGAAGATAAGCTACTTAATCGTTCCTATTTGTAAATTCTTGTAATGAAATAAATAAACGATTGTTCCTCGTTGCAGTTTCTATCCGTAATGAAAGTTCCGGAACGCGTTTGCCGTTATTGACGCGCTCGTAAAAATCGTTATAGACGACCACGCAAATATTTCACTCGCGCATGTTAGGTCGTGATGTTGCGCGCGTTTTATTTGCTTGTTTTGATCTCGACCAAATCCAACCTGACGCATGCTGAACTGTTTTTTGAATGTTATGCGAAACGCTCTTCAACAAGCGGCCAGTGATGCCTATTTTTGAAAAAAAGGAAATGACCGAATGTCCCAGAGACCCACGACACCCAATATATATATATATATATATATATATATATATATATATATATATATATATATATATATATATATATATATATATACTAGCCGAATTACCCGCGCCTTGCTGAGTGTCACACATTTTTTTGTAAGAAAATGATTATTGATTTTAAATTATTGTTATAATTTGTGGAGAAAAATAATGCATCTCAATATTACTCGATGATCTTGCAAATGTGACTTCTATCTTCTGGCTTCCACCTTTCACATAGGAGTCATTCCCTTGTTCAAATTTAAATTTAATTTATATCAAAAGAAAAATAGATTTTCAGTGGGAAGTGATACCACCCCCGAAGGAAACCTCGATAGAGTTATCAAAGTCCCTTGGGTAATGTAGTTTCGGAATATATATGGTTATGGGGGTGGGGGGTATGCTTTCGGTTAAAATTTATAAAATCTTTCTCTTAAAACATTTTTGTAAGGAAACAGATCTCTCAAGTTCTGTGGTTGTTATCGTTCTTTCCACTATTGATGTTGGGTTTTCTTCCTAACTTTTTTGTTTGAAGTAATTTGGAACATCAACATTTTGATTATGTCATTATTTTTTCTCTTCGGGTTACATGTGCTATCCATTTTAGTTGTTGCTGCTGCTGTTAGTCCTCAAGTGATGTGGTCTGTTATTTGATACAATTCATTGTTTGTTAATCTGTAACGCCAGTCCACGATGTCCAAAGAGGGACGATCTTTCCCAAAACCCTCAGGCTACATTCGTTCAAAGCTTTTTTGTCATCATTGATTTTAAGAAACGGGTGTATACAGCTAAGAGTTTAGATATGACGAGGCTATTTAAGAGCATGACATGAGTTTCCATGTTGATGTTTTAGTTTTGCAGTAAATATTAATAAAATAAGCAAATTAGATAAACAGCTGTGATATTTTAGTAACACACCTCTCCGTCGCTTTTCTTACACACCCTATATTCAAATGTTTACTTCGTAGTAACCGTATTACTACCAATATTTAGCGGTGTATTTTACTGCCTGTAAAATATATAGAATGAATTAAGTACACAAAATAGAAAGATCCATAAGAAAAATATGCGTCTTATTTCCAGATTTATTTAACCTACACATCGAGGCGATTCGAAGAGAACTAGAAGTTCTACGAGGATTTATTATTTTGGGGCACAATCTTACGAACAAAAGATACGCAGTGTTGACGACAGACACAGGAAGTACACTGCAGGAACCCTGCGACAAGGTACTAAAGAAAACCGGGAAGAACGGAATATGAAGAAAGGGCCATGAAGAAAGGACTATCTATAAGTTGCAATACGACATAATGTATGATCATTATCAGGGGGAACTGTCCAAGGTGCGAGCTACGAAATAAAGACTTCAAAATCACGCAGTACATAAATTTAATCGTCAGGATCAAATCATGAGAAAGGACGGGAAAATATGAAAGAGAAATCCAAAAGGAGTATTGGAGCAGCAAAATTACCCTTTAAAAGCTAAGCAAACTATTATGAAGTAGAAAGATTTCGTTAGAAATAACAAGTGCTGAACTGCTATGTAGATGCCGAACAGTTCCCTCATTGGTGAAGAAGTTTGAGGTAACGGAGACGTGGTTCTACAGAAGGATGATGAGAATATTATGGATGGAGCATGTAAGCAATGAGGAAGCTTTAAGGAAAATGGAAAAAAAAAGGATACTTGAATTTAGCATCAGAAAGTGACCGTTGAAATATCTAGCGCATGAGGAAAATGTGCTTGGCGAATTTGACACTTAGTGGTAAGAAGGGCAGACGGAAACATCGATTAACCTAACCACCGACCGTGTGTAAATGGATGGTAGAAAAGGGGCTGGGAAGGATAGTATCTGGACAAACATTACTTAGAGCCATGTTCGTTCACACCCTGAATGAATAGAGGAAAAAACGAATAATCTTCCTAACAAGCTTGTGTAAATGGGTGACAGAAAAGAATTGGGTGAGATAGTAAGTGGACAACTATTGCTTAGAGCTAAAAAGGATAGGAAGTTGTGAAGAGCCATGATCGGTCACGTCATGAAGAAACAGAGGGGGACATTGAGTAACTTTCCTAAAAAGCTTGCGCAAATGAATGGCAGAACAAGGACTGGAATGAATAGTAAGTGGACAAATATTGCTTAGATCTAAAAAGTATAGGAAGTTGTGAAGTGCCATGATCGTTCACGTCATTAAGGGACAGAAGGAAACATTGAATAGCCTTCCTAAGAAACTTGCGTAAATAAATGGTAGAACAAGGACAGTAATGGATAGTAAGTGAACAAATATTGCTTAGAGCTACAAAGGATATGAAGTAGTGAAGAGCCATGATTGTTCACGTCCCGAAGATATATATTACATAAAAAAATATTGTACATCTGAAGAATATCGTAGCTTGGATCGGCCTAAATATTGTGACATCAACAATTTGTCAACAAACAATGCGACAATCTCACTAAAACGCAAGGGGCTACTGGGGGTGAAAGAGAATCTCTCCAAATCTGCTTACGGCTTGACCACGATGTTTAGCATTTCTTTGTTGGCAATCACATTGATCCTGCTCCCCTACGGGGAGAAGTATGGCATGTCTTTCGTTGTACACGACCCCAACCCGGACTATCACAGACGACAGGAACTTTGTGTACATCACCAAGATTACCTTCATGGGCCAGTACATAGGTACCAGTGGTTTCGACTTTTTAGCTTCTGGTCTTGGTTGAAATTATTTTCACCAGGGAATATCATACTGGGCTCGTCGAACTTGGACTTGAGCTTTTTCAGAAAATGCTTCGATCGGATCAGACGGTTTTCCCGGTGTAACAGCCAAGAGTATAACCGGAATTTTTCTAATCTTGGCTGTTTTTTATTAATCAATTCACCCCAAGCAAGGCTATAACACCACTAAGACCACGAGGCTACAGGGAGTGAAAGAGAATGAGATTTTGGAAGGAACCGGAGACTCTGTCCAAAACAGAAAACAAGAGATAAACCTCCTATTCAATTGACGGGGAAGAGTGTAAAACGGGCGATAGGCGAACTTAGAAAAGTTAAGTTAGACTAGTTTATAGCCCAGAGTATAAAATGAGATTAGCAAGTATAGACCTTTATATTCTTCAGTGTAATAAGATGTATATTATTGTATTCACAGATGATCGTCGGGATACGGTCATGCAGCGTCAGATGTCCGCAGAGATTTCTTGTGTGTATTCTACAGGTCTTAATTTTAAAAAAAAAATGTCTTTTTCATTTTCACTCTCCATAAAACTTCCTCGTTGCTCACATGTTCTGTTCATGGTATGCTCAGTATCCTTCTGTAGAACCTGATAATCATTGGTTCTTATGACGGCTAACAAAGTTTGTGACTGCTTTATGTGGGATTCGCGAGTAGTGTAACGGATACAGAAGTTGAAATCAGATAGCTGAGTTCAAATTCCGGTCGAGTTAGTTGCATTCATTTTCACACAAATACCATTGAGAAGGAGGTGAATCCACTGTTTCTCCCTACAGCTGTGGGTTAAATAGCTAGATAGATTAATTTATCGAGACTTGAGTATCAACCAGTCTAAGAGAAGGACATTCCTGAATATCGAAATTGAAGGCGGCAACGGGAAACTACTCCATTATCTTTTCCAAGACAGCTAATAAATATCATAAAGAAAAAGGATCTAAGGGGAGCCATGATCGCCTACTTCCGGAACAGGCTTTATTTCCGTTTTTGTATCGCGCACCCTCAGGGCGTGGGCAATCATGGCTCTTCACAAGTAATCATCTTTCGTACGTTTGCCCCGTCGTATACGAATAAAGTGTCGCTGCCAACCCTTGGGTTTGAACACGGATCGCCAGAGAGCAAACACAGTCGACCTCATCTTGAAATAATTAGATCACATAACGAGTAAAGGAAATATATATATATATATATATATATATATATATATATATATATATATATATATATATATATATATATATATATATATATATATATATATATATATATATATATATATATATATATATATATATATATATATATATATATGGGAATTAGCGGCGTCTGACCGTAGTATTGTTCGAAGGCGTTATTATTATTGTATCTGTGATTTACAAAATCTCTCCTACAAATTGGTATTACAAAAGCCCCCTTACTATCACTTTTAGTCTTTGTTCTGTCATCCATTTACACAAGCTTGTTAGGTAGGTGATACACTACTTCCCTCTGCCCTTATAGCTTTTATTGCCTTTAATATGTCTTGTGAGTGTCAAGTTCTGCAAGCCATCTTTCCTCGTTATGCGTCCCAGAATTTTAATCTGACCATTTCTGATTCTAAGTATAGGGGAATCTTTTCTTTACATTCTCCTTAAAATATCCATGATATTCTCGGCGTCCTTCAGTCGAATGCACATCTCTCCTCTGATGCCTCGTATCTGTGAGGAAAGTGCCCAACAGTCACTGCCGCAAAAGAAAATTGATATTACATAAACAGCTCAGTGCGTGCTGTTTCTTATTACATTCTCCTGTTGCTTATTCTGTTTAACTTATGGAAAAAGCATCTTTGTTTATTCCAATGGGCCTCCGAGTTTCTGTATCACAAGTTTTGTCGTGTATTAAAATACTTCCTAGATTTTTTTACAGTAGTGTTCACCCTGTACAAGGCTCTGAGGCAATTCGAGGTATAGGGTTACAGAGTAATGCGGATATATGCGAAAGATTACGGTTAACCCTAGACTTGAACAAGATCGTAGTGATTGAGGCAGGGAAGAAGTTACTTAAGTGGAACTTACATCTCACCACGAGGATGAAGGTGGTTCGTGAATGAAGGGAGTAAAACAACTACACGAGATAGAATGTTGTGGAGAGCCATGATCGCCTTTGTACTGAAAGGCCGTGGCAGATATTTGAAAAAAGACCTGCTCCACAAACATCATTTTGAAGAGAAAAAAACGCGATACAGGTATATTGACTGTCTATAATGGCGCACCTATTATCCAGGCTATAAATCAGCGGTTCAAGTCACTTAGGAAGAGACAAAGTGACTTTAATAAGTCATAGGGGATTGGCTGTATGCACACGCTTGCTAACGGTGTATGTGTACATATATATGTGTGTCTGTTTGCATATGTATGTGTACGCGTTAAGAGACAGTCAAACGAATTCCAAATAATTTACTATCCATTTGTCAAATAATTCAAGTATCAAGAAACATGTTTACCAACAACTCAAAAAAACGACTTTTCCCATCCCTTTTATTTTGAAAGGTTTTACGGTGTTTTCTTTAAGGATTGATCGTCTACTTTTTTGTTTTTGTTTTTCTTTTCTTTTTAATTTATGGATGTTGCACGTAAGTTAAAAATAACTTGATGGGATTTTCTAAGTCTCCCGACAATTTATACCATAATAATAATAATCGTACCTCGATTTTACGAATTGAAGCACAGTATTAGATTGTCAGCTAGGTCTCATCATTTTACAGTTGAAGTTGCTAGATATAACCGTAATTTTTTTTTTTTAAGCGTATCACCCCAAGCAAGGCTGGAGGCCACTGTCACGCATGGGGTTACAGAAGGGTTGGAGGAAGAGCAGATAGGAGTGGTAAATGAGAGGATGTGGAGAAAGAGAAAGACAGTGGGTCGATCAAGGCAAGGGGGTTACAGAAGATTTGGAGCGAGAGCAGATAGGAGTGAAAGATGAAAGGATGTGGAGAAGGGAAGTGGATAGATCAAGGCAACTGGAGATGTCGATTGACGCTACACTTAAACCGTTGGTATTTGTCAGGGAAACAGTAATAGCGAAGGGAGTTCCATAGGCGAGATGTGCGAGACATGAAGCTATTGGAGTAGAAGTAGAAGTTCTATGCTAACTGTTTCTTCTCTCGCATTTCTCGCTTGTAGAGCTTTCTTCCGGCCTCTTGCTTTCCAGTCAACTTTGATCTTCAAAATTATAAAAGCAATGTCAGTCATTATCTTTTGTTTTCTTAATTTCTGTTCTTTTATTGATCTCCCTCCGTAATAATGTTTTTTATATTCTTTCTCTACAGTAATACCTTCCGTCTTAGTGGCTTTCTTGTCTTGCTTGGGCTGAATTGATTAAAAAAACTGAAATGGGACACATGATAATACCGCTCAAAAATACTTAAACAACTTAAATATATAAAAGAAAAATACTTTTCCGACCAGCTTGTCCATTTTGGTTGTTATACTCACAAAATTTTGGCTCGCTTTGACGCAATGAAATATAGACCCGTAAAAGAGAATTCTGCTATTTTTAATTTTTGAGTTGTTTGTTTTTCATTGGGTAAGCAGATTTCATCTATATCCTTCTCGTCAAGCAGTGTTCGAGTCTACATACATGAATTATACACACGAGTGCTGCTTGACAAAATAGATGCACTTGAGGTCAAAGAAAATATAATTATACGCGAAGAAATACTTTTCCGACCGCATCTTCATCTTGGATGTTATACTCACAACGTTTTGGTTCATACCGATTTAATAAACTTTATCGGTATTTATGAGATGACACCCACTGGGGGGTCTTAATAAAAGGGGGGTCGCAATATTATTGAAAAGGGCAAAATGCACGACATTAATAAACCGGATGGTTTCAGTAATCTTGGATCGGGGGTGGGGGAGATTTTTTTCACAAAAGTTATAAATAATATCCCTAGCTATTCAGTACCTAAATTTTATTTAATTTGATTCGTTTTTTATCGCTTATCAACTTTTTGTGTTTAATTTAATGCCGAAACATATTTCAGATTTTCAAAATAAACTTTTTTCTACTTCATATTGCATCAACATTTTTGTTCAGAATAACAATTATTTTTCAGATACCAGTATCTACTATTTAATCTGTAGCTGAGGGGAGGAGATGATTGATCGATTGATTCATTCATTTTCTACGAATATCAACTTTTTGCAACTTATTTAAAGCTAGAGAATAATTTTTAGATTGTAAGAATATTTTTGAGATAATAATTTAGTGAAAACAATTTTTATTCAATAACCCATAGTTTGAGGAAAACATGTGGAGCCATACATTTCCCACGGCACATAAGTGAATATAACGAAACCAACGGGAATTGGAACTCGACTTTCCGATTAACAATTCCGAACCATTATCCATTATATCACCCGAGCTTACAGCACCTGATATTCCCAAGCGGTCATCCATCTAGGTATTGACCAGGCTCGGCATTGCTTAACTTCGATGACCGGACGTGAATCGGTTTTTCAACGTGATGTAGCCGTAAGCTTTGGGACGGGGAGATGGATCCTTATCTTTTCCCAAGGGAATTTGCGTGTAAGTGAATGTAAGGAACCCGACTGGAATTCGAACTCGGCTCTCCGGTTTCACATTCCTAGCCACTATCCACTCGGCACCTAAATATAGCTAAATCATAAATAACACAACAAAAATAGTCTGACGTTTACCCCTTAAGATAATATCACTTTTAAAGGAGAATATTAAGATAGTTTAGGGAATCTGTTTCCTTTTTAGGTTTGGCTTACGGCCACATCACATTGAAACACCGGTTCCCGTACGATCACCGAAGTTAAGCAACGACAAGCAGTGCCAAGAAGAGTGATGGCGTGTGAATACTGCTGTAAGCTTGGATGTGCGGGTGGTGTAATGGATAATGATTCGGAATTGTTAATCGGAAATCCGAGTTCCAATTCCTGTTGAATTTGTTCGTGCGCAAATACTCTTAGGGAAAGGAATGAATCCATCTCTTTTCCCTTTAGCTGTGGGTTAATTGGTAAGTTTTATGTCACTAAAAAATATTATCTAAAAAAAAAATTCTTACACAATCTAAAAATATTTTCTGGCTTTTTAATAACCTGTAAAGGGTTGATAAGCCGTAAGAAAACGAATCAATCAATCTTTTTAGGTAGATTTCTCACTCTGCGCGTACAAGTAAGCTAGTGCTTGATTTTAAAAAACTAAACAAAAAAAACGAATTTTGTTCTACCTCTGTGGTGATTTTCTAAGGGTAGCTTAAATGTGGTACAAGGCCGAAAATATAGGGCCTCCATTGAGGATAAAACTCACTTTTCAGTCACAATTGATCTGGCGAGACAAACTTGATAAACATTACACCAATTGGAAGTGCCTCTTTGTTCTACTCCTGTAACTTTATTGGATTTTCCATTTCACGTCACCGCAGCGTGTGTGTGTGTGTGTGTGTGTGTGTGTGTGTGTGTGTGTGTGTGTGTGTGTGTGTGTGTGTGTATGAGTCCATGTGTGTGTGCGCGCACGCGCACGTGTGCTACATTCTAAATCTGTCATCTTGATTTGTGGTGTCAAGAAAGTTTTCACCAGCAGCAAAAGTTCAACGTTCTCTTTAGCTGACATTAATACGCAGATAGCAAATAAGATTAGTTTCGTCATCAGCGTTTAGGTGGTTACCTTTTATTATCGCCAGAACCCGTCAATCTCGACAGGATTGACAACTTCGGTCATGTTAATGTCATTGCAGCCTCTGAATCGTCGAGTGTCCTTGTTCAGTATCAGGTGGCAACAAGTACACTGCAACTACATAAAGATTCTGAGTACTTTTACCTCAATGTTCTTTTTGATTCTGACATTATACATTTGGTGCTGACATCATCAGATTTCCCCGTCATCTACCCGTTCTCTTAATGTATCGTTAGCCATCATTCATCTATTTATCTATCTGATTGTCCTCAGAAAAAAACAACACTTCAGACCACCTCTCTCCAACCATTTCTGTCTATATATGTATACATTCTTTCTTTCTCGTTCTAATGTTGTTTATGAGTTAATCTATGAATGTTTTTGCTTGTCTACTTTTTGATCTTTCCCCATAATTTAGTTATCCCGGTAAATCTACAGGAAAACAAATCTATCTGATTGTCCTCAAACGAACACGTCTAACCACTTCTCTTTATTTCTGTCATCCATAGCTCTGCTCATTTCTATATCATTCCAGTCTCGTCTATAAGTTGATCGATGAAGATTCTTTCAGGTGTACCTCTTCATTGTTTTACCAAATTTTGGCAGATCTAATGTTCCGGTATAATCTAAAGGAAAAATAATCTATGAGAAAAATAAATAAAAAAATTCTAAGGATTCTTCAAAATTGGCACTTTATAGTAAGAAAAACCTTTCCATCTATAATGGCAAAATTATGCCCAGATTTTGAGGAGTCAATTAGAACTTTTCAACGCCATTTTTTTCTTTTATCTATCTATCTATCTATCTATCTATCTACTTATCTGATACCTGCCACTTCTTCACAGAAGAAGGCCATCTCGTCAACATTGAGCTGAATGGCCACGAGCTTGCAAATGATTTTGCAAGCCAGCCTTGCCCTTGCATACATTTTACATATGTGATACACGAAAGGCTTTCGGGGTGTCGTGAAAGTGACTTTCTCTTCATGCGCGCTCTCATGTGCTGCGTCAGCCTGGGGCCAGACATGCAAATTTATAACAAAACTGACATAAGTACCCTGCATGCCCGTCAGGAAGGACATCCATATCGTCAGCATTACACTGCTGAACAACCTTTCCAAAGATGTTACATACAATTGAGTCTACATCACCTTTTCTAAGAGCTCTTTTCAACTTTCAATGCTCAACCCTATCTATCTATCTATCTATCTATCTATCTATCTATCTATCTATCTATCTATCTATCTATCTGTCCTCAATCGAACACGTTTCACCGACTCTCCTCAACTACTTTCGTCATTAATAGCTCTACCCAATGCTTCCTTTCTTATTCCAGTGTTGTCTATAAATTAATCAATGAAGTTTCTTGCTGGTCGACCTTTTGACCTTTTCTCGTCATAATTTGTATCCCATAGTAGAAACTAGTACACAAGTCCTTGTTTACTAAAAGTTTTTTGCAACACGCTAACACGTGTTGAAATCTTTACAGTATTTAGTATTGTTGAAGTTATCTATAACATTTTTGTCGAGATTTACAAACGTTTTATTCAATTTTGCAAACCAATCGATGGAATTTGAATAAGCCGATTTGTTTGGAAAAATACTCTGAGAAAAACCATATTTCGCGGTTTAATAATTTCTTTAATTTAATTTAATTTTATAGGACTTCATGGTAAACAATTTGTTTTAAGAAAATTTCTTTTCTTTTTTTTCCTTTTTAACAGCGAAGAAAACATTCTTAGAATAGTGGGAATATTTTGTATGTTAAATAATAAAACTTGATTTTTCCAAAAATATTAATAATTTATTGTACTAAGATACGCACCCTAGTAAAACCAATTGCACATTGTACTCCCTTACTTGTTCACAATTCTCCCAAAAATTTGGTTTCGATCGCTCAATGCATGGCTATTTTTTGGGGTGGGGGTGACGGACGGACAGAAGTCACTGAATTTTATATATAGGCTAGACTAAACATTGAGTCACTGGCGGTTCAAGTTTGAAGTTGATTTCAATATTTCATTGAAATGAAACTTAATTTTATTATGATTTCAGTTCGTTCCCGTCGTCATTGGTTCGGTTTACAAGTTCATGTTTCATGTTTCCTTTTACTGATTGTTTACACCATTTAATTGGAATAGAACTTCCGGGATACAATTTTAATTTTAACTTTTTAAATATGCCAAAAATATTTTTAAACATTTAAAATATTGTTTCTTTAAATAAAGCTGAATTATGAATAATTAGTCTACAATCAACTGGACAAAACAGCAAAGCGGGATCTCTTTGTGTCTGTCTTTAACTTTAAAATATTTTAACTAAAAAATTGTCCGTATGAAGAAAGATAAAATAAAAATACTTACTGTATAAATAACTCTTATTTTTAAATATTATTCACTTAAAATATTCTTAAGTCAGATTAACTTTAAAAAAATATTTTTTAAATATATAAAATTTTCTTTGTTTAAAGAAAGCTGAAATATAAATAATTATTCTACAAACAACTGGACGAAACAGCAAATCGGGATCTCTTTGTGTATGTCTTTAACTTTAAAATATTTTAATTAAAAAAATTGTCTGTTTGAAGAAAGTTAAAATAAAAAAATACTTACTGTATAAACAACTCGTATTTTAAAATCTTTTCCACTTAAATCAGATTAACTTAAAACATTATGCGCCGGACGGTGCACCACACAAGCACGCAATCTTGCACGCAACCAGACTTTGAGTATTATATAGATTTCTCAAGCAATGATCCCTAAACCGCACACACCATTCTCAAATTGTGTCCGTAGGTTTGGTAGGTTCTCATCTAGTTCTTCAATGGACCTAATGTTGTTTCCAAATGAGATTTAGCGCAATTCTCAATAGTCAGGTGTATGTACCAGTGAGTTTTTACGCTAATGATTTTATTAACTCCCAAATGCTTGATCCGTATTAGAAGATTGTATTTAATTTTGAATTAAAATTTTAATTTTCATTCATTTTTGACTTCCAAATGCTATTCACTTTTGTTACTGCTTTCCATGTCATTAGGTCCGACAAAATATAACTTGCAACTGCTCTCGGTATGTTGTTAATTCGCACAAGAAACGAAACCGAATAGAAACTTTTGCGCTCCATCAGCATGGCTGATGCTAACCTCCTGGAGAACAACTCATTGCGCCTTCTTGGTTTCACGTTTTCTACTAACTTGAAGTGGAGCGACTATATTGAATCCTACTGATAAGGAAGATTGTTTACTGCGTCGTGACGGTCAACGTCTTCGCATCAGAATCCATCTTGCACATTTATAAATCTTCTGGGTATTGAGTGTTGCTGCCATATATGCTCTGGTGCTCCTTTCTATATAACTTGAGATTCTCGAAAGATATACAGATCCAAAAAGCGTCTGTAAGGTTATTAGCTTTGACCTGGCATCTCGACTTTAGTCAATTTCCCACCGCTATCACGTGGCTTCCCTCTGTATTTTTCTATAAATATTTTCATGCCAGTTGTTCTAATGAGCTCTCCTCTTTTGTACCTCAACAATATGAATTTACAATTACTACTAGAGTGGCAATTAGGTCTCATCGTTTTACATTTTTAAATAACTGAAAATCGTGGAGCCCAGATAAAACCACACTACGACAATACAAGAGCCGTACTTGCAGAATGGAGGCTTAGGAAGGCTAGGCCTCCTTACCCAATTTTTAAAAAATATTATTAACAATGGGGGTCTAGATAAAACCACACTACAACAATTCCAGGACCGTACTTTCTGGAGGGGGTATCCCCCCTACGTTTGAATTATTATGAATTAAAAAATCATGGGTTCTAATCCAGATAAAACCCCAGTGCAACAATACCAGGGCCGTACTTTCTGGATAGGGATTTTCTTTCTGTAGGAGACTGGTTGCCAACCAAGGCTATGGGATCCAGTCTGTCCAGTTATTTAATTGATAACTGGGAGAAGAACAGATGAATTGAGCGTAAGTGAATGTAACAAGCCCTACTGTTATTCGAACTTGGCTCTCTGGTTTCTCATTCCGAGCCGATATATATTACGCCATAGCGCACATCCTAACTAAAGACCTCTTCTTCTTCTTTATGTGTCATGTCCCCTCAGGATATAGGTGATGAAGGCTCTCCACCACTTCCATGGTAGGTCTTAATAAACTTTGTTATTTCTCCTAAGCCCTGTTCAGCTATCTATTCACTCAAGCTCATAAAGTACGTTATGCGTTATTTCCTCTGTCCCTCTTGCCATCTATCTGTCCCGTAAGTATTAGATTTTCCAAGCCTTCCTCTTCATGATATGCCCTAGAAACCTCAACCGTCTTTTCCTGATGTTAAGTATCAGTTTCCTTTCTGTTTCCATTTCCTCAATAGCTTCGTCGTTACTCATATGTTCGGTTCACAGTATTCTCAGCATCCTTCTGTAGAACCACATTTCTGCTGCTTCAAGTTTTCTCTTCATCTTTGAAGAGATCGTCTAGCACTTACTGCCATACAGGAGGACAGGTATTACATAGCACTTCAGTACTCTTTTCTTTGTTTCTAGCGAAAACCTTTTTCTCAGTACTCTGCTTAGATTTTGGAATGTTTCTTTGGCTATCCCAATACGCCTTCGGGTCTCAGTGTTGTTCTTTTCGCCCTCTGTTAAAACACTTCATAGAGATATAATTATTTGAACACGGATTCAGTCATATACCGGGTGTAACAGCAAAATTGTCCAAATCGTGTAATAACAAAATTGTCCAATTATTAGATTAAGCTTTGAACCGTTGTATCTTAAAAATGATTAAAGATGTCTTACTGGAATTCTCCGAGGGTTTTATAATACCATTAGACTTGAGCAGCAAGAATGTATAATCAGTCCCCAAGCTTAACAGAAGAATCGTGATGAAAGTGATCATAAACGAAAATGACATGTTCCTCATTAATTAATCATAGCTAAGGATCGGAACCTCATGAAGGATCGAAATAAAGTTCAAATATATACAGTGTAACCCGGATATAAGAGAGTTGTCGGGACCGGAGAAGAAGTCTCTTATATCCTTGTTTCTCTTATATCCGGGTTTGGTCTATTATACATACATTAACACAGGCTCTAATTTGGGACCAGATAAAATATCTCTTATATCCGGGTTTCTCTTATATCCGGGTTTCTCTTATATCAGGGTTACACTGTATGTATATATTATTCCAGGATCATTTTCCAACATTCAATATGATCTTCGTCCTCTCTAAACTTTTAACTGTCTGTCTTGGGGGTACCTCACAAGTTTCACTTAAGATTTAATTTCCAAGTCTTTTTTCACTGCCCTTTGGATTGTCATAGGTAAAACTCCTCTTTCCCGTGTCAAACGTCTTATGGATTGGGCTGGGTCTTTTCTAATTGATTTTTTAGCTTTTAGTTGAAATGATGACCCCTCTTCCTGTTGTGACATCCTGATCCAGTATCCCTCTCTACTGATCCCTCTCTTTTAAGCTTATTCGCCGTTCTCTTCATAGTTCTTGAAAGTACTTTGAAGATGGAAGCCATAATATGAATGTTGGTACCATTACTGAAGGCCTGAATGATTTTCCTCTCACCATTGCTATGTTGAGAAAACAGTAAGGCTGATACACAACGATTTTAACCTGTTCTCTTTCTAGCTGAGTAACTGAAAGAATTTTTAAGTGATTCTTATAACAAATGGTATCAAGATGGTTAAAGGTCTTATTTGAAAACCTGGAAAAGCAACCCAATTAGTTTAGTAATTTTTTAGATATTAAACTAGGTACTTCCACAAGATCGCTAAAAAAAAGAGCATAGCATGATGAAAAAGAAGCCAAACTTGACGAAAACAAAATTTTATCGTCTAAATGTTTATGTTATTATTAAGAGGAAAGATCGAATTATTTTGTGGGTATTTTTTTACATTTTTAATCGTTTCTAACACGTCCGAAAATTACGTTAAAAATCTTGTTTTTTTTTTAGTCAGCAAAATTGACAGATGGCAATCATTTTTTTCCATTTTATAAAATCAATGAAAATCTCAGTTAGAAATTCTTTTAAATATCAATTATCATTTTTTCTAAACTTATTTTAAGAAAATCAGAAATTATAATGTTTATTTAAAATATTTTGAACCAAGCTTAACTTAGCTTCTGCGCTGAAAAGATGCAATTTGAAAATAAAACAAAGCAGGTCATAAACTTTCGCGTCACTTGACAGGTGATGAATGACATATTGACGGATTCCGTGAGGATAATTTGTTCTACGGAAGGAGAAAAGGGAAATATTTTACATTTAAGTGAAGAAATTATTTACCTTGTTATTTTTAAGGAAAACTTTCAGCGCTCTAATATTTTTGTTTTTTGTACTTAGCTTTCACCTTTACATTTACAATGCTTTATGGAAAATATATTATGAAGAAATTAAAATAAGACTGTTACGAATGAGATTAAATTTCATAAGAAAGGTATCTAATTAATTTATAGGTACCTTTCTTATGAAATGTTATCAGAAGTGTACATAAATTACTATAATTTTATGTACATTTACTACATTTTACTGTGTTATTTGTATTTCTATTCATTTTAATATTAATTTTGATATTTCATTTAGAGAAAAATGCCATAACTGAGATTAATATAAAAAAAAAGATAATATAAATTTCATAAGATGATACCGATACTTTTAGGTACCCTTCTTAGTTGAAATTGAAAAATCAAATTAACTTCTCCACATGTGTTTCACAAAAGTAAAGGCCTTAACACCGGAGAACAATGCTTAACTCAAATAACGCAACTTAATTGTATTCTGGTTGGTCTTTTGTACTTTATAATTACAGCCCGATTATAAACGCAAAATTACATTTCTTAATTACTGCGGATCTTCTGATTAGTCAAAACGATACAATTTACAATCCACTAAAAAAAGATCTCATCAGGACACTTACAAAACGTAATGCGGCTCTTAACTAATTTTATATTTTAACAATTTAAATGTAAAATCTATTATAATAAAAAAATTACAAATAATTGTATCAAAAATTCATTTTTCATCGAAAATTTTTTTGCTTTCAGAAAATATTGTCCATATTCATAAAAACAACTAAATGCAAATAAAAGCATTTGAAATTAAATAATATCTTTGTTTTATTGAGTTTTGTATGTTACAATTCAGAGCTGATTTTCAGGTAGGAGGGATTCAATTAAAAACAACAAAAAAACATGATTTGCATTCCTTGTGCTTTTAACTATTGTAATCACTAAACCTGACGTGATCGAATTTCTAGCGTTTTCATAAAATTAGCTGGGGGGGGGGGTAATACATATAAAAAAATATTTCTGCCATAACTTTTCATAGAAGAAAAAATATTTATAATAATTTCGATCATCTGTGAATATTTTCTGAAAGTTTCATTAACATCCGACAATTATTTTTATTTTTGCAAGATTTTCCAAATTAATGTGTCATACAAAAAAAAAACATGCTAAAAATTGTATATGTTATTTTACTAGTTCCGGTGATACAAAGATAAACAAGGATTTTTAAATGAAAATTCAGATTGTTCTAAAAAGAAGAAAAATTTTTTTTTAAATAATTAAAATAAACTTTGATCTTTCCTCTTAATAATAACATAAATATTTAGACGATAACCTTTTTTTTCGTCAAGTTTGACGTCTTTTTCATCATGCTATGCTCTTTTTTTTAGCGATTTCGTGGAGGTACCTATATTAAACATTTTGTGGGATGGACAATTATGCTGTAACACGATTGGGACAATTCTGCTTTTACATCCGGCAAAAAAAATCTACAGATATGTATAAAGCGTTGATAGTGCCCAGAAAAGATAGCTGCAGAATAAGGAGAACCTTTCCTTGCATGACAACAACGTAAAGCCAGAACAAACGGCGCAAACGTCGAGAACGATCAGGTCTAGAGTTCACAGTCTAGATATCCGGGGTGAGCAGTGATCATTATTAACATCATTTACAGACTTTGTTTCCCATCCGTACAGTCCGAATTTGGCATCATCGGAATTCTGATTGTCCCCAAATTTGAAAGAGATGGTCAAAAGTCAACATTTTTCATCTGGTGCCGAAGCTGAATATGCCGTAATTAAACTAGATATTTTTTTTATGGACGGAATGAAAAGTGGATATAACTTTAGGAAATATGTAGTACTGTTTGGAAAAAAAAAAGATTAACAGAAATAAATTGGCTTCATTTTGATACCATTTTCATTATTCTATTTAAAATTTGTTTTATAGAATTAGCGATTTTACTTATCAATCAAGCCTCGTAATTTTAAAGAGAAATAAATTGACTTCATTTTGATATCAATGTCGTTATTCTATCTGGTTCAAAATTTGTTTTAGAGAATTAGAGACCTTACTTATCAATCAAGCCTCGTAATTTTGAAGAGAAATAATTTTTTTCATTTTGATTCCAGTTTCATTATCCTATCTGGTCGAAATTTATTTATTTTTAATATTGGACATTACTCCTCAATCAAATTTCGTAATTTTAAAGAGAAATAAATTTACTTCATTTGATAAGAATATTTTTCGTCATACTTTTGGTACAATTTTAAGAATTTAAAAGAAATGTTGTAATATAGTAGCAACTCTAAGTAGAAGCTTATAAAGTTTTGCTTGACCAATTCAGGTTTAGCGTTGAAAAACGTTTATTTTATTGTGATGGATGGTTACAAGCGAGAGGGGAGATGGGATGTGCTTATTTTATTTCCACAAACGTATTTTTTAGATTTTGTCAAAGAAGAAACTGCAATATATGTATTTCGATGCATGATGACGTCCATCCTCCCTTGTTATACAAACCAAATACGAGCAAAGTTTTTTTTTAAAAATATATTTAGTATCATTTATGGCACTAAAAAACGAAAATGTCTGTGCATCCTGTAATTTCGATTTTTTTTTCTGTTTTGTTCCTTTTTAGAAATCTTTCTATTTAGTCTGCAAACAGCGTCCTCCCCCAAACTAATTCTCAAATTACAGTGTACTTCGGTAGGCTGTGAAAGGACATTTCTCTGACTTCGATGGGGTATGAATTTGTCCTACCAGATATTCACACGCTGATAAGAGAGTGGAAGCTGATTTCAATGACATCACATGGGAGTGGAAAATTATTTTTTTGCTCTTTTTGTTTTTATTGCTGGTGATGTGATTACGAACCATAAAATGACGTCACTTCCTTTGCAGCGGTAATTCCCGTCGTTTATCAAATAAACCGATGACAGACTCAAGAAAGTTACGTCACGATAATGACCGACTTTTTCCTTTTCTTTTTTTCTTTCTTGCTTCTTTTAACACTTATTCTAATTTATTTTGTCTTGTTTTAACGGCATGTGGCGCTTATGGGACAGGGTACGTCGACGTCATAATATATCCTGTTCTTTGGTGAAAACACAAACAAATTCAGTTAAAGTTACACGTATTTGACTTAATGAAAGAGCAATGGTCTTTAGGTTTTGTTCCGAACACTGAACAGATCTGAAATGAAGCGTTTATTTTTTTGCTTATTTCTCTCCATTTTAAAATATGAACTAGTTTTTTGTTTTTAATTATTTTTAATAAAGTAAATTGTATATTATTAAATTATTTTCTATTAAAATATTTTAGTATGTCGATTTGCTTTATTAAAAATAATTAAAAGAAAAATTTGCTTCATTTTGTTTTGCATTTTTCGATTTACTTTATTTTATTAAAAAATATTTAAAAAACAATGTGTTTTATTGAATTATTGTTTATATATCATTTTACTTAATTAAAAAATAAATTTCTTTACGATTTACTTTATTAAAATAATTAAAAACAAAAAGAACTAGTTCATATTTTACATAAATGTCTTATTCGAAGAAAAATATTCACTAATTAAGGTTTTAATCCTTATTAGATTACTTTTATTCGGTTATATATATATATATATATATATATATATATATATATATATATATATATATATATATATATATATATATATATATATATATACTTATTGATTTTAGCGTGTCTTTCCCCCTTTTTTCTTTTTTTTTTTTTGCTCTTCATTTTCGTTACTGTTCTTTTCATTTCATTTAATTCATCAAATTTTTCCAACGATTTTCTCCTGATGAGATGTTGGATGAAAGGGCCTTAGGGACTATTAATAAATTCCTTGTTTTTGAAATAGTATATAGATTTTGTACCTCCAAGCATTTGTTTATATATATATATATATATATATATATATATATATATATATATATATATATATATATATATAAACAGTTATGTTTTTCTGGTGCTGAGTTGTCTCGGTCCTGAGTTTTCTAAGTCCTGATTATCCCTGCACTCAGTCGGCGGTGTTGAGTTGTTCTGCTCCCATAATTTGGTCCATGGCTGGTAAAGGGCGGGACAGATGGATTCGGCAAGTAGCTAAAATTGAAAGCAACTGATTAGGGTGGAATTTGAACTGTGCTCGCCGATTGAACTTTTACCCTACCTCCATATCTCTGTTGTCTATTACCACCGCATCGCGGCCATTTTTAGGATGCCGTTAGCCCAAAGCAATGATTCTCATCGTCATATGACATTACCTAGGAAAAGAAGAAGACTACGTTTAGATAATGATATAAAGCGATGTATAATTTTTGTATATAATAAGAACAATTTTAGAGGAAAGAAGTATGACAAAGTGAAAAAAAGGTTTTAAAAAGTAGAAAAAGTACAGTAGTCTAGCCGATTTCAATTAGTTTCTTTTTTTCTTTTCCTTTATGTTTTTATCACTTTTGTTATTAAATATGTCACATTGGTGGTAACAGAAGATCTGCCAAGAAAGGCAAAACGTTGTAAGAACCTGAAAGTAAATTTACTGTGGAGGATCTAGCAATTAAAGCACTTTCTATACAGTTTCATCTGAGTAAATTGCTTTCTCTTTTAATTAGGTAATTTTTTTAAATCAAACATATGGTCAGACTCATTACAGCGAGAGATTAATGCATTGAGTTTTGTTTTGTAAAAGATCTCTTTTGTGTTCATATAATATTCTATTTAAATTCCTTGAGGTTTCTCCTATGTATTCCTTATGGCAATTATTACAGGTGATAGAGTAAATTCTTCATTGAAGTTTTAGCTTATTATTTTGTTTTGTGCTAAATCTTTTATTTATTTATTTATTTTTTTAGATGTAGTTGCAGCTAATTTTATGTTAAGCTTAGATAAATTATTTTCAATTGTAGTTGTGATATAATTGGTGGGTAGAACAATATATTTTGATTCGTTGGGTTTGCCAGAAATGTCCAATTCTATTTTGAAATATTTTCCGAGACTTTTGTTTCGCGTTGAATAATTAGGGTATTGGAAGGAGCTCAAAAGTATTTTCGATGTATTTCTCCCTTTCATGCAAATATTAAAGGATAAAAAAATGAAAAAAGACAAGAACATTAATTTGACTAATAACAAAAGAAAATTAATTTGATAAAGAAAAATGGCATTTGTTCAGGTATAATCACCGTTCTCGTTCATTACTTCTACAACTTTCGATTTTAATTCATCTGGTGTAATTTGCCGGTCAGTGGTTTTCCGAGGAGACACGGTAGAGTAATGGATAGCGGCTCGGATTCAGAGAGCCGAGTTCGAATTCCAGTCGAATCCATTACATTCACTTACGTGCTAATAGCTTGGGAAAGGTATGAATCCCCTTTTTCTCATCTACCCATTTATGGGTAAATAGCGGGACAGACCGGGTTCTATAGACTTGGATGGCAACTGGTCTACCGCAGAAAGAAATGGCAACCTACTGCGGGAAAAAAAATCTGCCTCGTCAGTCATGTATCTTTCGATACATGATCGCCTAAGCGTGTATCACGCATGGCACATAACTGACTGGTTTTGCAGATATCACAGTGAGTAGAGGTACTGAGCTGATCACTGAATTTAGATAACGTCGATTCTGAAGTTAAGCTGATTGAAACACCAGGAACAGGAAGCGATTTGTGGTCGTGTGACAGGCAAAATAAAAAGTATAATAAATTTAGCAACTAACTGTACCCATCTGCCAATAGCAACAAATGATATAAAAATCATTTTGAAGCAACTGCGTGGGCTGAAATCAAAAGAGAATAGATAACCTAATTTGTTACATTCACTTTTGAATAAATGTCCTGTACAGTAAGGACACGCCGTGTCACGTCCACCGAGTAGAATCACCCTAATTTCCTCTATATTCCAGTTGTAAGGAAGAAGTTCCATTCAGTTTTTCTCAAGAATTGTTATTTTGTAGAACGAACTCCCACGTGGATTCATCCTGAGTATAACGATAAACTACATCCAACAGCAAGGCCTCTGATGAGGAGATTGGAGGTTTTGAGGGACGTGAAACCACCTCTTAATTGTTGTTGTTCCCAGGTCCACCCTGACCTGGAGTAGTAGCACCGGTTAGGGTCCCAGCTATAGGCAAATAGACAACCCCCAAACAAAAATCAACAGTTCATTTTTAAGATAAAAGCACCAACATTATATTTTTATAGCAAAATGTAACACTAAAAGAATATAAAAATACATTTTTATAGTAAAATTACCAACAATATATTTTATGATCTACAACATATATATATATATATATATATATATATATATATATATATATATATATATATATATATATATAACGTACATTTACTCTGAAAATATAAAATTATGTACAAAATATATGTATTTGAAAGCATAAAATTACGTACAAAATATTTAGATTTCGGCATTAAATAATATGATATGCCGCTAAACAAATTCAAACAACCAACCAACCAACATGAAATAATTCGTTCATGATATTAGTCCATATAATAACCAAAAATTTCCTAAAGAAATCAAACTGTATTCCAAAATATAACTTCAATAATACTACAACACAAAATACACATATCGCCTCTAGTAATTAAGTCGTTACAAACATATATATGTACAAAAGCTGAGTATTATCTACCATGTATTCAATTCTGACAGCAGAATAACATATATCATATTTTTATTACTTCAAATTATGGAATTACATTTCGGTATTAAATGACCCATAAAAGAGTTGATATGCCGTTAAACCAAGAAATCAATCAATCCCACGCGGATAATTTCCCGAACACGAACCATATTACGTACAATCACCTAAGTTAAGCAACGTTGAGTCCGTTGGGTGACCGCTTGGGAATACCAGGTACTGCAAGATTGGGTGTGCATGTGTTGTAATGGATAACGGTTCGGAATGAGAAGTCGGAGATCCAAGTTCGAATTCCAGTCGGGCTTACGCGCAAATACCGTTAGAAAAGGTATGAATCCACCTCTTCTTCCCCTCGATCTACGGGTTAAATAGTAAAACTTGTATCCGAAAATCATTTTTATCTCCAAATAGTTGTTAATACAATATTCACTCGCAAAAAAAAAAAAATTGTTACAATCCAAAAATTTTTTCGGGTTTAAATAACTCTCGAATGGTTCATAAGCCGTAAAAAAAACAAAAACAAACAAATCAATCCCGAACACTGAAATCTTACCTTCTTCAAATCAAGGACCAGTCGTTATCTATCCTTCTTATTCTCACTTTGTACTGCCTCCTCTTATACACCTCCAGTAAATCTTTAACTTGAGTGGCGCTCGAGCCTTGTATTGCTCTCATTGGGGTTAGCATAAAATATTTAACATAGTCTAACTTTTTCCAAGAAGCGGTACTAAAAGTTTCACTATGACCTTCGCTAAATCTATAGAGAATGCCAATTCGATATGTCGGGTTGCTTTACAATGCGTGTTCTGTGCGTTTTAGGTAGACCATCTTATATGGCAATGCATATTGAACGACCTCCTCAAAGATGAAGAAGAGACTTGAAGCAACGGAAGTGTAGTCCTACAAAAAGATGCTAAGGATACCATATAAGCAACAACGAGGTTTTAGAGAAAGTGGTAACAAAAACGGAACTTCTTAACATTAAAAAGAGACGGTTGAAATTTTTCTCAGGCACGTAATGAGGAAGAAGAGCATGGGAAATTTGATACTCACAGGACAGATTGAAGGCAAGACGGACAGAGGAAGATGACGCATAACATATTTGATGGGCTTGAGTAAATGGATGACGGAACAGGGTTTAGGAGAAATCGAAAAAGACAAAAAATATCAGGAGTTACAAGGGGCAGGAAGTTGTGGAGACGCATGATTGCCTAAGTCTATTGGCACTGCGCATAAAGAAGAATAATTTCGACACAATGTTATGATTGTCAATGGTTCGCTAGCAAACCCTGTAAACGATTAAAAAGAAAAAAACTTTCCCTCATTCTAAAGTTTTACACGTTGTATGATATTTTGGTTAACTTTAAGAGCATTCAAATTTAGATAGCATCAGGAGCGTTTATTTTAAAATAATGAGGGTGCGCTGGAATCTTCCTCCACAAACACTTAGTCATTTGATAAGGTTTTTTGGAGTGGCTCAGGTTGGGTTGATTTTAATACCCACCCGTTAAAAATAATCAAATTTTTTGTTTACTTACTTTAGAGTAAGTAAACAAAAAATTTGATTATTGGTAGGAATAAACAACTTTTCACCAGAGTATGCATCCTTTGTTTTAAATTTTCCTAACTAAAAAGTTCAACTCAGACGTAAAAGTAAACATTCGTGCAATTTCTGTAGACGAGAATTCTATTTGCAAACCGCTGACACGTGTTGAAAACCTCACAGTATTTTGTATTGCTGAAGTAATCGCTAACATTTTTGTCAACATTTACCAACTCTACGTTTCGTTCAATTTCGCAATCCAATCGATGAAATTTGAATAAGCCGATTTACTTGGAAAAATACTTTGACAAAAACCCTACTTCGCGGTTTAATAATTTCTTTAATTAAATCTAATTTTATAGGAATTCATGGTAAACAGTATTTTTAAAGAAGATTACTTTTCTCCTTTTTCTGTTTTAACAGCGAAGAATAAATTCTTAAAATTCTTACTCTTGAGCATGCAACATACAACTGGCCATAAATATTTATTTCTGGAGCTAAATTCCAGCTCTTTTCGAAGCGTTTGGCCTTGTGATTCGCAGGGCGAATTGGAAACTGGATTCTTGTATATATAAAAACTTAAAGAAAATATATGCAAAAAACAATATTGCATTTTTATTAAATAAGTATTTATTTGAATTATTAAATTGTTTTAAAATAGTGGGAGTATGTAAATTCCTCCTTGGAGGAATTTCTAAAGCATCTCTCAGTTGCGTCTCTGTCTTTGGGCAGAGTGCTCAAAGGACAAAGTAGCAACTGAGAAAATCATACTGAAAGGTGCCCAGCCCCGAGGAACAGCTGCCTGAGGCCGCGCCCTCTCATGGCACCAGAGAGCGGGATCGGTGCTCGTACCGGGCAATTTTTGTCCCTTGCTCGGGTGTTCGCTCTCGGGTGCCCCACCTTAAAAAAGACCTCGTGTCACATCTCGTCTCAGTGGGAAAACAGAGTAAATAATAAAAATTTTAATTTTTCCAAAACACTGAATGAAAATTTATTTTACTAAGCAACGCACCCGAATTAAACGAATTGTACATTGTACACACACACTCATAGATAGATAGATAGATAGATAGATAGATAGATAGATAGATAGATAGATAGATAGATAGAAGGTCCTGTGAATGATCAAAAATGTCATGATTGGCAAAGGTTAGCACTGGAGATTTCTAACTGAATCAGGGCCAAAAGTCGTGTGGGTCATTTCTGATCGATCGCGATGAAATCAAAACGTAAGAGTAATTAAAAGTTATAAGATGTCGAAAAATGTCAAGATATTGAAAATATGGTAACGTTAATATTAGCCGTTTCCTTATAAGGAAACGTTTAGTATTCACTGACCGAAGAGCTAGTTCGACTGTCGGTTGAAATTTCTAAAATATTTCTATAATGCAATTTTTCATGAAAATATAATTTCTCAACTCCAGTATTTGTTATTGCTCTTTCCCATGTTGATTTGGGTTTTCTTCCAAATAGGTTCGAAATAGAACGTCAACATCTTGATTAAGTTATTAATCACCATTTTAGTTTTTGCTAATGTTGAAAGATCGTCCTGGGTATGATAATAAACTACATCCGGCAGCAAGGCCTCTGATCGGAAGATTGGACTTTTTAGGAGCATGGAACCACATCTTAATTGTTATTGTTTCCAGGTCCACCTTGTCTCAAGGTGGTAGCACCAGTTAGGGTCCCAGCTGTGGGAAAATAGTGAACACCCAAACTGGAGTCAAAAGATGAAAATATAAAAATACACAAGAAAAAAATTACCAGCAATACTTTTTGGAGTGTAACCCCACTTGAGTATTATGTGTGGGCCACAGTTGAACGAGAGACCAACAAAACATCTTGTAACTCCAAAGATGAACTGACGGCAACGATTATGGTAGCATTCACGAACTTAGTAGAACAAGTAGACTATCGAGAAAAGTTGAAGGAGATTCCAAAGTCGTCTGGAGGCCGTGGTTGAAGCCATTCCTCCCCGGTCTTTTGAACAAAAGTAGATGTATAGCCATAGCGTTCTATATTAGTTCTATATTAGTATAGTACGCCATGGGTAGAACCCTTCTTTCTTGTTTGGGATTGGGTTTCGGTTCCTTCTAAAGTCTACTTCAACTGTATATTTCTAACGTCTTCATCAAAACTCTGAATTGTTTTTCACTATTTAAATTCTTCCCCCACCCCAGGTGTAGATCGTCCGGTTCAATCTCCTCCCCGGGCTTTTGAACAGCAGTAGAAGTTTAACCCTTGTTTCCTGTTTAGGATTGGGTTTCCGGTTCCTTCTAAAGTCTTCTTTAACTCTATATTTCTAACGTCTCCACATGAACTCTGAAATTTTATTTACGATTTTTTTTTTAGTAGGTGTAGATAGGTTCGCCTATCGTCCGGTTCACACTCCTTCCCGTTCTTTTGAACAGGAATAGAAGCTTACCCATTGTTTCCTGTTTAATATCGGGTTTCCGGTTTCTTCTAAAGTCTCCCAGTAACCACTTGCATCTTAGTGGCATTATCGCCTTGCTTGGGGTGAAATGATTAAAAAAATATTACCTCCTCACTTCTATTTCGATATATCATAAACACTTTGATAACTGGGGGGGGGATGACAAATATTTTTTTTTAGTTTTATAAAGAAAAAACCCTGTGTGGCACCAAGAGTCCCAAAGTAAATATTGTGCATCTTAATTCATCTCGTATGTCTATAGAAAAAAAACGCCATTGGTTTTAAAAAAAACTGACAACTGGAGGACATGGGTTAAATTTTTTCCTGTGTCTGTTAAAATAAGGGCTTTAGGAGTAGCTTCAGGACCTGCAGTTTAAGAATGGTACACTAAAATTTTGTTTTTAACCTTCGTTCATTTACAAATTTATTTCAGTAATAACCATCCAACCTATTCTATGCTTGATTATATAATACTCAAGCTGTCGTATTTTTCAATGCTGTGATTTGCTTTAGAGAAAAACGGAAAGCTTTTATTTGTTGTCTTGCATAAATTTATTTTGGCCTTGGACACTTTGTTGAATAAAAGTGAGATAACGTTCCTCCTTGGTGTCACAAAAATACTAAAGCCATGAATATTAACTAATTGAGATAATGAATAAGTACAACTCTTTTAATTGTGTTTGTCTGTGTTTGTGTTTAGGCTTGTGTTTGTGTGCGTATTTGTGCTTTTGCGTGTGTGTGTGTGTGTGTGTGTGTGTGTGTGTGTGTGTGTGTGTGTGTGTGTGTGTGTGTGTGTGTGTGTGTGTGTGTGTGTGTGTGTGTGACTGTGTTTTTGTTAGTGAGCTTTAGATGGGTGGCAGAATAGGGCTTAGGGGAAATAAATGGACGCACAATGGACAGAAAGTTTGGAGAAACCTGATCGGCACATAACAAAGACCCCGGTCTGTGTACAAATATGATTCATATATATATATATATATATATATATATATATATATATATTGTAGAAAAAATAAAAATTGAAGAAGAAATAAAGTGGAGAAAAAATAAAAAAATTTATAGAGAGAGATATAGTGTCTCCTGTGCGTCAGTGTGAAGGGTGATGTCAAAGACCAAAATTTAAATGAAAAATTAAATTCTCAATCAAATTTAAATTTTACCCGTATACGATCTTAAAGTAATATATTTAAATTACAATTTAATACACTAATAACACACAGGACTAACCTACCGATTTCTTTCTCGGCTTCTTCAAAGGAAATCAACAACAAACCAACTCAATGAAGCAGACGATCTTATAAACAACTATACCGTTAGTGTTCACAGATTAAATATTTATTTCAACAAATCATAATTACATGCATATTGGCCCATATGCTAAGTGGGTAACAAACAAAAATGAACAAAAGGATTTTTACTTATAAAGCAATGTTGTCAGCAAGCAGACAACGCAAACATCTTTCAACTTTTTCTTTACAACAAACAATTAAAGCATTTTCCTTTTTTTACAATCAATTCAATTTCTTTTGTGTTTCTTCTTTCTTCAAATATTTTCTTTTCTTTCTTTGAAACTCTTTTTCACTTCCTCTGGAGCTGAAAGGGTAAATTGAAAAACACAAATCCTAACCTAGTCTAGGATCTTAAAATCTTATTCCATGAAGAATCAAATGAAATAATTCCCCTTCTAGGGAATAAAATTACTTCTTTTAGCTTCGGAATTCTACCGAAACTAACAAAATCTTTTCTTCCAAATTTCACACATCTTAGCTACGGAATTCTACCGAAGCTCACGAAATCTTTTCTTCAAAGATTCTCAAATATAAACAAATCTTAGCTACGGAATTCTACCGAAGCCAATAAACTCTTCTCTAAAATTTCACATATTTAAACAAAACTTAGCTACGGAATTCTACCGAAGCTGAACACATCTTCTCTTCTAAAATTTCAAATATTTAAACAAAACTTAGCTACGGAATTCTACCGAAGCTGAACAAATCTTCTCTTCAAAGTTTTTCAAATATAAACAAATCTTAGCTACGGATTTCTATCGAAGCCAATTAAATTTTCCAACAAAGCCCTTCGATGCGAAAACTCACACTCCCCTGTTCCCATCCATAAATAAAATCAGTAATACAGCTATTAAAAGCTAAATAAATATTAATTCTATAATCTTTAAAGGCAAATAATTCGATACTGTAATTCGAATTATTTACGGTAACACTAATATACGTGGCAAACTAGAGTAGTTCACCACGGAGCCAGAATAAACACGTCTTTATCGTCCGAGTATAAAATTCTGACTGGAAACAAAATCTTCTGATACAAAGGACTCGCTTTCACCTTCCAAATTCCATGAAAAAGCGCGGCAACAAATTTACCGTCTGTCTCGTCCATAGGCGCCACCGACTCAAGACACCAAAAGAACATATCTCACCACCGAAGTCATTGAAAGATCTCTTCTCACACTTACATGTTAAATTTCTTCCAATAAAAATTTCCAAAAAACACTCAAAATATCAATAGAACATATCTCACCACCGAAGTCATTGAAAGATGACTTCTCACACTTATATGTTAAATTTCTGTCAATAAAAATTTCTAAAATATATATATCATAAAGAAAGCTTTTTCATTTATTTTTTTATTTTCTTGTTGTATTAATATAATGCACTTCAGTCAGTTATGTGCCATGCGTGATACACGCTTAGGCGATCATGTATCTTTCGATACATGACTGACGAGGCATATTTTTCCCGCAGTAGGTTGCTACTGCACTTACTCAGATCATATTTGGCACGTAGATCCAGTGACGGCCCTGGGGTTGCTGGCACTCAGGGCAAGGTGAACTTCAGCGCCCTTACAAGTATTTTTTTTAAATTTTCACAAGGATAAAAACTGAAAATGTAGAATAACGAGTTTATTACAATGTACATCTTAATTAATACAAGCTATAGAAAATATTCTTCATCCTACATAAAAAAAAAATTTTCTAGCCTTTAAATTTGCAAATCTTTTCAGGGCACTTTCTACACCTATCCGCTTTTCAAGGTCATCTGAGTCATGGACGATGCAAGTATGTTTTTATAAGCTTTTTTAGTTTTGGAAAATCCCAAACATCTGAAATGGCGGCAAGATGGTGGCCTCACCCTTAATGGCGCCCCGGGCGACTGCCCGAGTTTCCAGTACGTTTCCAGTACGTTGAGCCGGTCCTGTGTAGATGACACGATTTAGTAGATCAGTGTTGTAGATAGCATTCAGCACGTAGATCACACACAGAAGTAGCACTGAATCTATGAATATGTGGCTATTCAGCATTGCAATTTTTTTGCATGTAAAAGTGTATGTATGCAAATTGATTTCATGCTAATTTTGAAAATAAAAATCTTCATATTTGATGTTTATGATTTATAACAAAAGAAAAAGTTGATTATTTATTTATTAGAGTTCGTGAAAATAAGACTTCGTCGGAAAATTGGTTAAATAAAGGCTATTTTGCCGGACCTGATGATACAGACAAACTTGTTTTTTAAGCTTATTTTATTGGTCTCGGTAAAATAGACACCTCCAGGCTATTTTAAATGTTAAAAATAACGACACACAGATTTAACACAGTTTATCTATTCTGACCATCAATTTTTAAGAGAATTTAAAATGTTTTTCACCATCAATTTTTAAAACAAAATTTAAAATCGTTTATCATTTATTCATCATCAATTATTAAAAGTAATATAGAAGACTGAATATTTTAAGCAGTTCACACAGAAGAGTGCTTTTTGCAAAGCTCTTGTCGTGAGGCATGGTTCTCTTGCCAATACGCTTATGTACCCACTAAAGACATTAGTCACAGAACACAGAATCCATGTTATTTAAGTCCTGGCTACATGGGTCACACAAACACTGTGCAGACGATCTCAAATATAATATATACTTAATTCTAAAAAAAAAACATTTGTATTTACCAGCAAAATAGCGTTGGTGTCTATTTTACCGGGACCGGCAAAATAGCCTATTCGAAGGAAAAAAAAAAAAAAGTTCACACTAAAATAACATTCCAACTCACAGTCTCGGTTTTTGCTTTCTTCATATTTCGCTACCGGCATGTCATGCATTATAAAATGGTTCACTTTTGCCGATGTTGCCGATGTTAATGGATCCTTTGAAACTGTAGCCACCGACTCGCTCCAAAGGGGTAAGGGAAATCGTCGTATCGCTTAGTCATTCGATTCATTCTCGTGACTTTGTCTTTTCGGATTAGCATTTCTTCTGTGTCGACTTCGGATGGACTGAATATTTATTGTATGAAAATAATACAAATATGGCATAAGACCGAAAATTAGGGAAGGATGGTCATCACTAGTTTTAATTTTATTTTTAACTCAACAAGTCATATTCACCTGCGCGTAATACCCCACGATCGGATAATGACCCTGATTGGGAGCCCCAGGTAGTGCTTTATGGCCGTCAATATCTTATCAACACTTGCTTTTTCTACCTACATTTGTAGGAATTAAACTGAGCACAACTGCTCATAAGAATGAAAAATTTTCAAGTTGCCAAATAATTCTGGAGTCTTTAATATTTTTCGTACAATTCCGTGAATTCATTTTAAGTTTCGAAAAAAACACTATTTAAAATTTACTATTTTATCCAGAATGTTGGATGTATTAAAATTATTCAACTTTTTAACAAGAAAAATCTCGAGTTGGCGTTAAAAATTACCGTAACAGATTGTTGTACGAAATCGCTAAAAAAGCATAGCATGATAAAAACGGCCTTAAACTTGATGAAAGAAAACAGAAAACAAAGTTTTATCGTCTATGTTAAGAGGAAAGACCAAAGTATTTTTTTATTAAATTTTTCCATCCATTTTAGAACATTTTAACTTTTAATTAAAAAATCTTGTTTCTCTTTGCGTCAGGGAAACTACTAAATAACAAAGAAATTTTTGCAGTGACAGACATTAATTGGGAAAATATTGCACAAATTAAAAAAAATGTATTTTAATAAAACTTTTAGAAACTATACACAAATGATTGGAATTATTTTAAGTGTTTATTTTTTTTAAAGTCATAGTAAATAACTAATTTTATGAAAGTCTAGAAATTCTACGCTGAGCATTTTAGCGACTATATTAGTTAAAAAAGCAGAAATCTTTGATGAATTTAAGCAGGCTTAAAAAAAAAATCAGACCACGTGTTAACGAAAATCAGCTCTGAAATGTAACATGCGAAACTCAATAAAACGAAGATGTTATTTAATTTCAAAAGCTTTTTGTTGTTTTTATGAATAAGGACAATATTGTCTGGAGGCAAAAAAATTATTCGATGAAAAATCAATTTTTTATAAAAATTGCTTGGTATTTCTTTTTTCTTTACAATTTTATATTAAAGTTGTTAAATATTTTAAAATAAATTATCAAACTGAGCCTTTTAGATAATGGTGTTATTAAGTAAATCTATCTTTACAGATCATAAATTTTAAAGCTTATTACAATCTTAAAACCTGCAGTATTTAAAATTTTACATTGTTTTTTTGTGTACATAAAAACGGCTTTATTTCAAATGTACAGGTGACCGTAGGAAGCATAGATACAAAATGAATTTCATACTGTTTTATAGCGAAAGTCATTAATTTTTTTTTTTTTAGTTTCAATTAACTTAATTGAAAGTTAAAAAAGTAATTAATTGAAATAGATTGTTTATTTTCAAAACTGATTAAAAATATGGAAAAAAATAACACATTAAAAACATGTATAATATTTCAAGTATGGGAAAGGTACCTAATTATTAGCTACCTATCTTATGAAATTTATATGGTCTTTTTTTTGTATTATCTTATTTATGACATTTTTCCATAAATGAGATAATATTAATAATAAAAATAACGGAGATAAAAAAAATACCCTAAAATTTCATGAGATGTACATAAAAATTAAAGATACGTCTCTTATGAAATTTTATCTCACTCTCAGCAGTTATGAAATTTTAAATTTTTTTATAGTATTTTTAATTTTTCCAGAAAACATCTTCAACAAACGTAAAGTTAAAGCTAAAGTACCTAAAATATAGTAAAATGTTAGACTGCTGAAAGTATTTGTTACTTATTTAAAGTTACGACGTAAATAAATTGGTTCCCTTATAATTTTAAAAAAGCTTAAACTAGAAAAAATTACGCCACTTCTGTTCTTCCACACTATAACTTCCCCTCGCGTTAGCTGTCAATACGTCGATGAAAAAATCACTCATCGCTTGTCAATAGTTACCGTTGCTAGGACTTGCTTTCTCTTATTCTAAACTTCCTATTTTCTGCGAAGAATGTAAGTAATGTTTGTTTCCGAATATATTAAATAAACTTTAAATTTTCTAATTCTCCTCAAATAACTTTTGAAAAAGGTATTATTGGTTTTTACAAGATTCTTAAACAGAGAGTTTAACTTATGTTTACAAACTTCTAAAAAATGGCGGATATCATCGGTTTTTTATGGTAATTTCGCTGATTAAAAAAATAAGATTTTTAACTAAAATTTCGGACGTGCTAAGAAGAATTAAAAATGTAAAAAAATAATCAAAAATACATTGGGCTTACCTCTTAATTATAACATAAACATTTAAACGATAAAAAAATTGTTTTCATGAAATTTAAGGCCGTTTTTATCATGCTATGCTCTTTTTTTTTTTAGAGATTTTGTAGAGATCCCTATTTAAGATGGAATGATCTATTGATATATCTCTGATTTGTATTTAGATACATTGTATTTATTTTCAATTTATCCAGTTGAATTGTTCGCATATATTGCATATGATCCATTCTTGTACATAATTAGCTTACAATAAAATTTGTATCAGAGTAGGGGCCCCGTACTATAGATTCGGAATGAGGAAAGGGTACAAAACCCTTGCATTGACTCAAACACATTTTTAATAATCCTTACTCCATAATGCCACATTTATACAAAAAAAAAGAAAAGAACAAAACATAGATATCATATTCGCAAAAACAACATACTCTCCATGAAATTCTATCCTAATAGCCATATTTACAAACGTCTGGAGAAAAAACAAATCCTATGGTTGGATGAAAATATATATAATCCATGATTGGCTGTGGACTGTCTTACTGTAGAAGAATTTTTCTTTTCATAAACTTTTCAACTGTGATTTGTTAAAAGTATATTTTATATCACGTGATATATCACGTAATACATCACGTGATCACTGAAGATAAACTTTAAATGGCGTACATAATCAACTGATGCTTCACTGGAGATCAGCAGATATCATCCATGGACAATTTAAACTTTTTCCACGTCTTCATGATTCGAGTCTAAATTGTAGTTCTGTGTCAGAGATGATGACGCATAACTATGACAGGACGCTGTTAGGTCCCATCTACAAACGATGATTCTCCGCTGCCGCTAAAATTTTCTGTTTCCCAATCAGACTTGGTAAAACAGAGGCCATCCTGCAACCTTACTTGACAAATTGGCACCCACTGAATATAAAACAACACGGCACAACAGAATGGGTCAATATCTGCATTGGAAAATCTGTAACACTTACGGAAAGAAAACTGCAAGAAATTGGTATGAACACCACCCAGACCTGCGTACGGAGATAGGATCTGGAACAATTTTATGGACTTTACAATACACACAGACAGAACAATGAAAGCTAATACGGAGTCAATAAGGAGGCACATTTTGTCTTTGCGTTCTCTAATCACGATGCCAGGGCGATTAGTTTTGATCGTTCTGTCTGTCTGTATTTTAAAGTCCCATAAAATTGTTTAGCAGACACGGAAAAGAAATAACAAAACCTCCTACAAAAGGTAGCGAAGGAGAGCGAAAGAAAAGGGACTAAGCATAACATACAAGACAGAAAGCATGGTCATCAGTAAAAGGGTGAGCCCTAAATACGATTTACCGGTCGGGGACACTAAAATCAAGCAGGTGCGGAAATTTAAGTATCTGGGAAGTGGACGGTCTCCTCAAAGATGGAGAGACACGAGGCAACGGAGGTACGGTTCTACAGAAGGATGCTAAGGATATCATGGACCGAGCGTGTGAGCAACGATGAGGTTTTGGAGAGGATGCAAGCAAGAAGGAAGCTTATACTTAACATCAGGAAGAGGCAGATGAAATTACTGGGACACGTAATGAGAAAGGAGGGTTTGGATAATCTGATACTCACAGGTCGAATAGAGGGAAGGAGAGACAAGTGAAAGCAACCCACAACATACCTGGCGGGCTTAAGCAAGTGGATGACTGAACATGGCCTGGGAGAAGTAGCAAAGGGACAAGAGCGCTACAAGAATAAGTGGAAGTGGAGAGCCATGATCGCCTACGTCCTGAAGAAACACGGCACATAAAAAGAAAGAAGTCCCTGCAGACTGCAATGTATCCTTGAAAATATTTTTAAAAACTATCAAAATACAAGCACCTTGAAATAGAAATCTCAAAAATATGGCGCATGAGGATATTGACAACTCCAGTTGTAGTTGGAGCCCTCGGATTGTTTGGAAAAGATTCCAATAGACTCATTGAAGGAATCCCTGGGAGCCCACGTGTTAAAGAAATATAAAACATTGTACTCACAAGTACAGCTCACACCTTACGAAGGGACTTATCTATGTAAAATATGTGCGATTTTTTTTCAAAACGGCTCAGTGGAAAATGCCATAATGTCATTTCTGACCTTAGGTCTCTGGTTGGGACCCGGAAAAAAATGAGTATACACCAGAAACCAAAGGAAATCAAATAATAATAATAATAATAATGATAATAATAATAATGTTAAAAACACCTGTCTTGCAGCCACCGTCAACAAAAACACATCTTTGAAAGCGTTTGAGAAATAAGTAAATACAAGAATCTCGAAATCAGTAGAATGTGGAACCACGACCTGTTGTTGTTGTTGGGGCTTTTTGGGAATTTTATGAAAAGGAGTAACAGAATAGGCGGATCAAATTTTTGTCGCCCTAAAATATGTGAATTGCAAAAGAAAAAAAAAACATACACGTCTTGCAGTGACGACAATTACATTATGTCTCTTTGTTTTCATGACACCTTGTCTGTTTGCGTCTTCCGATACAAAAAACAATCTTGTCGCTTTAAGTCTATGGTTGAAACTGGGAGGCAACTCGCACTACAAAAAGCAAAGACAAAACACGATAATAATTATATTAATAATAATAATAATAATAATAATAATAATAATAAGAAGAAGAAGAAGAAGAAGAAGAAGAAGAAGAAGAAGAAGAAGAAGAAGAAGAAGAAGAAGAAGAAGAAGAATGAGTATGAAAGGTGAAAACATGATCAAGTTGCCAAATAATTTATTGGAAGTTATGTGAGAAGTGAGGTCTTAAGCGATAAAATAAATGGTACACCCATAAACATGTAAATGTCCTTGACTCAAAAACGTGCAAGATTTTGTGGGATTTTTTTCAATAGAAACAGGTAAGAAACTGGAGCGCAACAAACTGAACAAATTAGTGGAAGATAAAATACAAAAAGTCAGGTTAATCATTGATCAATGAATGAATAGAATCAAAGGAAAATTGCAAGATAACTAAGGTTGTTGATTGTGGTCTGCCATCCATGCATTGATTACTGGATATTCATATCTTATCTGAGATAATAATAATAATAATAATAATAATAATAATAATAATAATAATAAATAAATAAATAAATAAATATCTAGGAACAATTAACCATTCTATATCAGGTTGCACGGCGTTAACACCCACTGAATATAAAACTGGGCTTCATAGAGTGGATCATCTTTACTACAAAAGAGGCATCTTGTATGTGAAAGAAACTGAAATAAACTGGTACGAACATCACCCAGACCCGGTTACATAGATAGAACATGTAACAATTTTATAAGGCTTTACAATACACACAGAGAGAACAATCAAAGCTAATCGCCAGTCTAGGTAATGTAAAATGTGTGTGATCTTGGTTTGGTTTTGTTTTGTTTTTTACAAAAATGATCAGTAGAAAATGTCTTGAAGCCATTTCTGACCTTAGGTCTCTGGTTAGGACCCAGAAGGAAATGTGTATACAACAGAAATCAAAAGAAATAACAATAATAATAATAATAACAACAATAATAATAATAATAATAATAATAATAATAATAATAATAATAATAATAATAATGTAATACTTAGGGAGAGAGCGCGATTTAAGAACAGGAAGAGAAAGAATACTGTTTAACATTGTTGAACATTCTTAAATACTGTCTTTTCTTTTTCCTTTTTCTATTCTTAAATCGCTCTCTCACTCGCACTCTCTCTCACACAAACACACTCTCTCACTCTCTCTCATTCTCTCACTCGAAATAGAAAAAATATTTTTCAATTCTGACAAATGTCGTGGCTTGAGAGAGGTCGAATGAACACTAATTTTGAGAAATGTCGTGGCTTGAGTAAGGTCGAATGAATGCTAATCTACCACAATAATTCCACCCCAAATGTTATCCCTATTTCTAAAAGAAATCCACTAATTCTTTAGAAAGGGGAGATAACAAAGTTATTGAAAGAATATCTTTAATTTTGGTTGATGCGTGATAAGGTTAGTGGATGGGCCAAGGGATGAATTTTATTTGATACAGTGTTGTCTGTAACGAAAAGAAGGCAGCAAGGTGTCAGATAGAATTATCAACCAAATCATTAAAGTTGATGAAGTGAAACAGAACAGTACTAGCTATTGCGATTTCAAGATCAAAGCTTTCATTGAATGGTGTAAGTCCAAGCCCTACAGTTTTAAAGTAAAGTGCGTACTTACGCATGACAAGGCTCCTTGTCTTTTATCTACGGTTACCCATGAGTTTTATGTGTAGGAAAAGTTTACAAGAGATAAACTAACGGTAGAACCGCCATTAAGTCCCGATCTGAATCCAATCGAAGATCTATGATCTATGTCCGGAATAGCCAAAATTGCTTAATAGGCCACATACGATAAAATTCAGAGCTTTGAGAGCCGCAAGACATGAACAAAATTTATACATACATCTTTTGTTACATACACATTAACATTAAACTTACGTTTAAATCCAATGGGGGTCTCAATTCATACCTAGTAAATAATTGTAACTCTTTAAATTTTTCTTATTTACCTTTTATATTAACTGTGTTGAAAAAAGGAGCCCAGCCAACATATTTCCACGAGCGGCAAAGTTCAAAGAGTCGCATGTGGCTCGCGAGCCGCGGTTTGGCCACCCGCTGAATGTGAAGAAGAAATTATATGAAGGCGGCAAACAATATGACAATAAAGCTGACCTATGGGAAGCAATTAAAACCCCTATGTTAGAAATTGATCCTTCTGAAGTCAAGAACTTAAGAAAATCAATGGCTAATTGACTGACTTACGAATACCACCCTAATTAAAAAAAAGAACATAATTCTTTACGGAAAAAGTTCTTCGAGGGCCTACTAATAACAATATTACCAACTATAAACATATATCCAAAACATTATATTACATCAGCAACCTTTATTGAATCCACTCTTAAAGAATCTAACGTATGTTTATGTAAAACAAAACGTATGTACGTAAAAAGGTTTCCAAATCAACATGCGATAAACCAGCAAACATAATGTCTACTAGACACGTACACGCATACACACACTTACGTGTATACATTATCATCTAATTCCCACATAGATAAACTAGAATTGTTATACACTTACTTATATAAAGCAATATTTCTTGAAATTTAGGATGGACGTGTTGTCTCTCCTTGAATTCGAAATGCCGCAAATTATACTAACGTTCGTTTAAAAAGTCGAATACACGTGAAACAGGATTGTGTAAAAATACCAGAATTTCTTTCTTCATTTTCTCATTCTCTGATGAAGCTTTAATAAACGTGAAACTTGTTAGATTGATAAACGTTTCCTATTTGTTCCTTATCTTATCATATATGTTTGTTTTATTATAGGTGTTGATCAATTAAAAATTATTTTATTAACCTATTATTGAAGTAAAAATGATCCCGACAGCAGGTTTTAGAATAAATCAAATAACTTTAATAAAATATATAGAGACTATCCAAAGATTTAACTAGGTCTTTGTTTTAACATCTAAATTAATTGTCTAAAATTTGACAAAACCTTTCCAAAGCAAATTTGAGTTTTCGATGTTTACGGGATTTGTCAAATAACTTCAGAATGCATATAAAATTAATAATACAGGTTGCGAATCCTTTATCAGAAATTATTCGGACCTGAAAAGCTTCGGTTTTCATATTTTTTTCTGATTTTGGAATACAGGCTATTTAATTTGTGTATAGCATCTATAAAATGAGGCAGCTAGTGTATTGCACCCAAGCATAAACACGATATCCCTATACATATCATAACACAGCTTATATATATATATACACCCTGAAGGTAGTTTTATATAGATAACATCTACCTGAAAGTAGTTTTATATAAAATTTAATAAATTTTGTCTACATACAGATACAGGTAATGACGCTAGTCATGTAATGTTCACACCGATTTTTAAGTGGTGAAATTAAGATTTTATGTAAAAATAATATTTTGTAATTTCTGTACGTGTACAAAAAAACATGATCACTACTTACAAAAATATATAAATGAAGGGCTTTTTGGCATTTTGAATGTTTGGCAAGTCGTGACAGCATCTGAAAAACATTTGGATTTTGAAGGTTCTCAGATTTTTGAATTTCGGATAAAGGATTCACAACCTGCAATAATGATGATAATAATAATAATAATAATATCGATGTAACTATCTTCTGGGACATGCCAATTCAAACTGACAGGGAAATAAAAGCCATCACACCTGATATTATCATAAAGGACAAGAAATTCAGGAAGTGTATGCTTATTGACATAGCAGTGACCATCTGAGAGAAACACCTTCATGAAAATTATGGAGAAATTGTCCAAATATAAGGACCTGGAGATCGAGATTAACAAGATGTGTGGAATGAAACTGTACCAATAGTAATCGGAGCTCTGGACCTCGTGAGAAAAAGAATGGACAATTTTACTAACAGTGTCACGGGTAACATCAACATTCTGGTTGCCCAGAAGATCGCCCTACTAGGAACATCCCATATACTAAGAAAAGTGCTATCAATTAAATGACAATTCTCCTATAGGACTTAAGGACCATAGTTTGGACCCATCTCTACAAAGCAGGAAACAAACATACACAAATAATAATAATAATAATAATAATAATAATAATAATAATAATAATAATAATAATAATAATAAATCAACGCAGTCGTAAATCGACCGCAGTCTACAATATAGAATCGTTGTGAACGATGGCTGTGATCTATGTGCTTTGCCAGGGCCACATCAGGTTTTGAATTCAGAGTCTCTTAAACTGGTTGTGGGGGTTAAGTTTGCCAAGCCTTTCTACCTCATTATGTGTCCAAGTATTTCAGCTCTTCTTTCTGTTGGCAATTTTTCTTTCTTTAAAAATGTCCTCGTTGCTTGCTCGCTTCATCAATAGAATTCTCAGTATCCTTCTGTAGAACCACATTTCTGCTGCCTCGAGATTTTTTCCTCGTCCGTGGGGAGATTGTCCAACATTTACTGCCATCGTGGACATCACGTATCAATCAGTATTTCTGTTTTCGGGGAAATTTTTCATGTGTTAAAATCTTTAAACATTTTTATATTTTTCAAGCGATCATTTTCTCGGTTTTATCTTTCTAGAAATGTAAAAAATAGGTACTAGAAATTTTATTTCACTTAGTAGCCATGGACTTCTGGTTAGTATTACTAGTATTTAAAAAAAATCCATAATCCTCCTTAGTGGGTGATCTCGGAATAAAAAATGATTTTACCGATATATATTACCCTCTTAATTAATTTAAAAGAACTGTTCAGAAAGTAAATTACAATTTAAATAAATAAGCGCTACTGAAATTAGCACTTCTTACCCCATTCCATTCCCATGTGGGCCCCGTGGGGTTGCGAGGTTCGAAGTAGTAAGCCATCTTTCTTTTCTTTTTATGTGCCATGTCCTTTCAGGACGTAGGCGATCATGGCTCTCCACTTCCCTCTATCTCTTGCAGCTATCAACAAGTTCCGTCCCTCAGCCGCCTCCCTCAGACCACGTTCTGTCATCCACCTGCTCAAGCTCGTCAAGTATGTCACGCGCTGCTTTCCCTTGTCTCTCTTTCCCTCTATTCGACGCGTGAGTATCAGATTCTCTAGACCCTCATTATGTGTCCCAGAAACTTCAGCTATCTCTTTCCGATGTTAAGTATAAGCCTTCTCCTTGTTTGCAATAGGTAGAGAAAAAAAAGTAAAAAGTACAAAATGCAAAAAGAAAATTAAAAACAACGCTGAAACTAGCCCTTTTGGGGCTCCAACTTTATCGGGGGTTCCTGCATAGTACGCATCGCACCAGTCATGCAAATACATGATGTATATTATTAGTTGGTGACTGACAATGTAACGTCAGTTTAAAAATAATTTTAAAATATGGCGGATGGCCATAAAACAGTCCTGAAAATAAATGGCATAGGCCGCAACGGGGCCCAACAAACAGTGGCGATTCTACGGGAGGGGGGCAGAAGGGGGCCAATGCCCCTCCTCCGAATTTTGGCTGGTCCCTCGGTTGCTCCCCCCACACACACAGTTTTCTAAGTTTTGTAGAGGAAAAAATCAGAGCAGACACTGTTCTGCTAGTATTGACGTTACACTGTTCTACTAGTATTGACGTTAGTATTATTAACCCTTTGATTTTGTTTTGAAGTTAATCTCTGTTGTGGTCCAACAACTTGAGAGTGTTAAAGAGTCCAAGAATAGATTAGAACTACACTACTATGAATAAAAAAAGTTATTATATAGCATACTTATATAAAACTCATTCCTATGTTGTGTGTATACGATAGTGGTGTAGTATGAAAATAAAGACGCTGCTTGAATTTGCCCTCGCTCTCCTCCGCAGAAAAATCTCGCCCCCAACACTCACACACTTTCAGAGTTCCAGAATAGCCACTGCCAACAAACGCCAGGTCAGGGCTTTTCTTGGGTAAGACTTGCCGGCCCGGCACAATTAAGTGGCTTGGCTGTTGAGAATCACTGTTGTAAGTAAAGGAAGAGTTTAATTTAACACGGCTGACAAGTTTTGGGTTTTTGTTGTTGTTTTTTTTTTTAGTGTTTTAATGATTGCCATCTTTTATCTGTTAAAACATTCGCTTTTATAGACGCACAAAAAGATAGGAGTTAATATTCTTTTTGCTTTTTTTTTTAATTTCGTAGTGACGGAGTTCTGACAGATAATTATTATCAAGAAAGACTTGCTCGAAAGGAATTTTTTTTCTTTTTAGTGACGTCGAGTTCATAAAAGCTAAGCGAGAAATGACCTTCAAACGTTTGTTTTATTTTTTTCTTTGTAGTGATGTTCATGGTTTATTAGACATTAAATTACGTGACTTAGCATCCTCCATAATTACTAGACTTTTTCAGTTAGCCTCATGAATATTTATGAGAGTTACTTAAAATTAAAGAATTTTGAATAACTAACAACTACAACATATTTACTTTTTTGATTGTTTGTAAAAATACTTCTTGCAAAATACTACTTGCTGATAGTTGGCTTGATGACGAAACGCGTCGGCTAAGATAAATTTTTCGTTTGTCTTTATTTAGGTACCTCCATGAAATCGCTAAAAAAGAGCATAGCATGATGAAAAAAACGCCAAACTTGACGAAAACAAAATGTTATCGTCTAAATGTTTATGTTATTATGAAGACGAAAGACCTAAGTTTTTTTCATTATTTTTTAAAATTTTTACTTTTTAGAACATTCTAAATTTTGATTAAAAAAACATTGTTTCTCTTTTTATCACCAGAACTACTAAAATAACATATACAATTTTTAACACGTTTTTTTTTTGTATGACACACATTAATTTGGAAAATCTTGCAAAAATAAAAATAATTGTCGGAAGTTAATGAAACTTTCAGAAACTATTCGTAGATGATGGAAATTATTATAAATATGTTTTTTTTTTATTAAAGTCATGGCAGAAATATATTTTTATATTTATTACCCGCCCCCCATAACTAATTTTATGAAAACTCTAGAAATTCGATTGCATCGGGTTTAGTGATTACAATAGTAGTTAAAAGCACAAGGCTTTGAGGAATGCAAATCATGTTTTTTTTATTTTTTTTACTTGGACCCCCCTACCTGAAAATCAGGTCTGAATTGTAACATACAAAACTTAATAAAACAAAGATATTATTTAATTTCAAATGCTTTTATTTGCTTTTAGTTGTTTTTATGAATATGAACAATATTTTCTGAAAGCAAAAAAATTTTTCGATGAAAAATGAATTTTTAATACAATTATTTGTTATTTCTTTAATTATAATAGATTTTTACATTTAAGTTGTTAAAATATTATAAAATTAGTTAAAAGCCGCATCAGGTTTTGTAAGTGTCCTTATGAGATAGATCTTTTTTTAGCACGTTGTAAACTGTATCGTTTTGACTAATCAGAAGATCCGCAGTAATTAAGAAATGTAATATTGTGTTTATAATCGGGCTGTAATTATAATATTGTGTTTATAATCGGGCTGTATTATAACCAGAATACAATTAAGTTGCGTTATTTGAGTTAAACATTGTTCTCCGCTGTTAAGGCCTTTACTTTTGCGAAACACGTGTGGAGAAGTTAATTTAATTTTTCAAATTCAACTGAGAAGGGTACCTACAAGTATCAGTATCATCTTATGAAATTTATATGATCTTATTTTTATATTAATCTCAGTTATGACATTTTTCCATAAATGAAATATCAAAATTAATATTAAAATTAATGGAAATACAAATAACACAGTAAAATGTAATAAATGTACATAAAATTATAGTACTTTATGTACACTTCTGAAAAAATTTCATAAGAAAGATACCTATAAATTAATTAAATACCTTTCTTATGAAATTTAATCTCACTCTTAGCAGTCTTATTTTTTCATTTCCTTATAATATATTTTCCATAAAGCATCGTAAACGTAAAGGTGAAAGCTAAGTAAAAAAAAAAAATTAGAGCGCTGAAAGTTTTCCTTAAAAATAACGAGGTAAATAATTTGTTCACTTAAATCTAAATAACTTCACTTCTCTCCATCCGTAGAAAGAATGATCCTCACGCAGGCTATCTAAACATCATGAAAATGTCTTTCGTCACCTGTCAAGTAACGCGAAAGGTTATGACCTGCTTTGTTTTATTTTCAAATTACAAAGTTAAGCTTGGTTCAAAATATTTTAAATAAACATCATAATTTCTGATTTTCTTAAAATAAGTTTAGAAAAAATGATAATTGATTTTTAAAATAATTTCAAAGTGAGATTTTCATTTTTTTATAAAATGGAAAAAAATGATTGAAAATATTGATTATCTGCCAGTTTTGAAGACAAAAATAATAACATGAACATTTAGACGATAAAATTTTGTTTCCGTCAAGTTTGGCGTCTTTTTCGTCATGCTATGCTCTTTTTTAGCGATCTCATGGAGGTACCTATCTTTATTCATATGTAGATAGATAGATAGATAGATAGATAGAGAAGATAGATAGATAGATAGATAGATAGATAGATAGATAGATAGATAGATAGATAGAAAGGAATAGGCATAGAAAGAAAGAAAGAAAGAAAGAGGCAAAGATAGAAAGCAAAGATATACAGATATATAAATATAACAAAAATAAATATAATAACAAAGATATATATATATATAATTAACAAAGATTGTGTTTCGCAGAAATAAATAAATTAACGAACCGCTGACCAGTATATTTCAAGGGATAAAACCAAGTAGTCTGTAATTAAAGTGTCCAATGAGTATTCACTGACGAGTGGATATCATATCCGTGAAAATCCGAGCCGGTAAAGATAAGTTAAATATTTAATTTTATTTATTGCTATACAAAGAAAGAAAGAAAGAAAGAAAGAAAGAAAGAAAGAAAGAAAGAAAGAAAGAAAAGTGACTTATTTTGAAGATCCCATTGAGGTGTGAAACTAATAGTCACCATGAAGTGTTGATCCCTATGTCCACATCTATCTATCTATCTATCTATCTATCTATCTATCTATCTATCTATCTATCTATCTCTGTGTGTGTGTGTGTGTGGCGCGCGCGCGTGCGTGCGTGTAAGTATCTGATAAAAGTTCTTGGCTTGATCCATTTCCCAAAATAGGACCCAAGATCAGAATTTATTTTCAAATTTCTTATTTGTCGGACCGAGAACTTTGCGCCATCTACTTCTATATATGTGAATGTGCGCGTGTATATATATAAAAGCCAGTGTGTACATACCTGTGAATCTGTGTATATACGTGTATGTACAAACATTTATGTATGAAAGAATGTTTGGCCGAGTAATTTGAATGTTAGCGTTCCGGCCATGAAACCCTGTTTCGAATCTCAAAATGGTCGATCTGTCAAGTACGTGACTTCTTGATAATATTGTCCAGATGAAAGTATTCCAACAAACGGCATCGTTAGGAAGTGGCCTAGGCCTTGTGAGTGGGATTGAGTAGTTGATGGTTGTGCCTGCATGAAGTCACGTTATAACACCCCATGCCAATAGTGTCACATCCTTGGTCACAGTCACCAAGGAATGTAACACCTTTCGCCGTCGTTTACACCCGGTGGTGTAACCACGTTTAGTGGCCGGGCTTCAGGACGAAGATTTAACCACAGCTTATCTATGGGCTGGTCATTGCTGACGCTGGTCCAAGCTGGTTGTTGGTTGCTGCCCACTTCGATCCACACTATCTCTGTCACGTTGTGTTTTTGATCTCAGAGCAGTGGAAAATCGAAGTTCGCAATCTCGCTGCGCTGGTCAAGCCGTGGTGGGTGCTATATTAAGGAGAAAGATATCTTCACATTGAAAAATAAAACAAGAGATTCATGGGGTAAATCTTCAATTAGTTTAGATAGCTCGTGGTACAAAAAATTAACCCTTCCTGTATCAATCTCTCTAGTGACACTGGGTCTTGTCTAAACTTCTGGAAGGCTGGATTCAAAGTCTTGAAATCAGGAATTCTGGTGACATTTGACGCGGATTTCAAAAGCACTCGATGTAGCTTCTCAGCCCAATTCAATGGTCTTCCCAAAGTCATTTGCTTATATGTACTTCGGCCCAATACTGACGTGTGGCCGAAGGGTTCTGGGAATTCGGTGATTCCCCAATTTTCATTAATTCAAATAAAGGTTTTCTTTGTTCACTATTTCTGCTTTCTTAATCAATTTTCCAAATTTGGAGTAGTCACAGGGAGTAGTCACAGGGATTGCTTTTCCCCCCTTAACTCCAACCTACCTTACTTCACATCTCGCACTGCTACTCTGCACAGGCGGGGCTAACCTCCGCACCTTCCTCCTTTCTTCTTCCTTCTCGGTATTTTAACTCTGCCCATTTCTCAAGGCTGGTATAACCGTCTTTAAGAGAAATTCGTTATCATTTAACCTTCCGACCGAGAGATAAAAATTATTTCCCAATTCGTTTTCGTCAACGAAAATATATTTGTTTATCTAAATTCTCAAACAAGAGACAAAACTGTTTTCCATCTGTGGCTGGTTGCCGTCTCAGCGGAAACACGGACCAGATCACCTTCTTGCACGACATGATTGATCTTCATAACCTCAGCCTTAAGAAAAAGTTTTTTTTCCTTGTTTTCGTTTTCGTCAATGAAAATATGATCCTCATCTGCTTCTCTTTCCGTCAATAATATACCTTCCAGCCTATGTTTTATTTTGGGTCTTTAACCCTTTTCATTTCCTGCTTAGAATTAATGTTTAACCATCTCACCGCCTCAGTGTCACATCGTGACCGAGCGTTTGAGTGCACTGTCGATCACGTCTGATTATACGCTCTCCTCGGGAAAGTATACCTACGGTCCGCTTAGCATCTTCTTCTCTATGTGCCGTGCCCACTTAAGATGATCATGGTTCCCCACAACTTCCTGTACCTTGTATTTCTTAATGAACTTTGTCTTTCTATTACTTCTTCTAAACCCTGTGCCGCCATCCATTTACTCAAGCTCACTACGTATGTTATGCGTTGTTTTCCTCTGTTCCTCTTATTTTCAATCTGTCTCGTGAGTATCGGATTTTCCAAGGCACCCTTCCTCATTATATGCCCCAGAAATCTCAGCTGTCTCTTCCTGATGTTAAGTATTAGTTTCCTTTTTGTTTCCATTTTCCCCCAAATTTCCAAAATGTTCGGTCCATGGTATCCTCAGCATCCTTCTCTAGAACTACATTTATGTTGCTTCATTTCTCCTCTTCATCTTTGGAGAGATATTCCAGTACTCACTGCCATACATGAGGACAGATATTACAGTGCAGTTTTCTCCTTGTGTCTTTTCCTTGTTTCTAGCGAAATTTCCCTATTTTTAGTACTCTGCTTAGATTTTGGAATGCTTCCTTGGCTATCCCAATACACTTTCGGGTTTCAGTGTCTTCTGTTAAAATAATTGCCAGATATTTAAATTTCCGCACTTGTTTGATGTGGGTATCTCCGATTTGCTAACAACCACGTATTCTGTCTTATTGCAGTTGATGTTTAATCCTTTCTTCTCAATTTCTTTCACAACCTTCTGTAGGAGTTTTTGTAGCTTTCTTTCGGTGTCCGCCATCAACAACGTGTCATCTGCATACCTTATGTTGTTAAGAAACATGGCCACCAATAATGAATCCTGCTAGGACTTCTAATTCTCTCAGAATCGCCTCGTTGTATAGGTTAAATAAATCTGGCAAGAAGACACATCCTTGTCTTACACTGCTTTCTATTTTTGGATATCTGCTGAACTCTTTCTATCCGTATGCAGGCAGTTTGCCGCCAGTATATGTACTTGATTTTTCTGATATCTTTCCCAAATATAGCAAGCATACTTACAGTAAAAATCACATGATCGCTCTGTAGATGTTGAAGAAACACAAAAATGTGATTAGGTTGACGTCTGCGACTGGGATTAACTAGCTGCCTTAACAGATGTGTGTATTCGGGAAACGAGCAGCTCGACACTATGTATGTATGTATGTATGTATGTATGTATGTGTGCGTCGGTATGAGCATAGGTTCGTGAGTAGACTAATTGCATTGACAATGCTTCCACTTCCAATTACTTAATTAAAATATTAATTTCTGTGCGTTAAGCAGCACGGAATGTCTGTTAGAATTTTTTGTCAAACTCGGGATTTCAGCTTCATGCCTGAATGGAAATGTTCATTGTCCGAAAGTTTTAAGATTGACTGGAAAATAGTTAGCCTAAATTTAAAAAGAAATTTGATACGGTAATTACAAAAATAAATTGCGCCTTTCAATCTTTTTAAAGAACTGTTAATTTTATTTGTCAGATCACCAAGGTGACGCGGTCGGTTTACCCTCTTTGGAAACCGTTGAAAACCGTTGGCCATCTCTTTCCTAAGCTTTACCCAAGCTGCTGAAGTGATTTATATACATATATATATATATATATATATATATATATATATATATATATATATATATATATATATATATGTGTGTGTGTGTGTGTGTGTGTGTGTGTGTGTGTGTGTGTGTGTGTGTGTGTGTCAAATATGTGGTTCAGTTCAATTTATATTACAATGAATCATTCATAAAAAATAAATTAGTAAAGTTAAAGATATAAAATGCGAAATCCCTTCACTAACAAAATTTTTAAAGATGCATTAACCTACCAATCACTCGATGAATGTTATGATCCTTGTTTTTTTAAATTATAAACTGTATAAGGTCTTTCTTAAATGCGCAAGTACTTTCGACTGTACATTCAGTCATCTTCAGGCATGGAAATTATTTTGTTTTTGGTAAAATTCAGGTAGCATCCGAGACGAAAAAATATAATGCGAATCGAAATATGCTTTTTTTTTAAAATGTGTTATTGATAACGGATACAAACTTTTGGAGTGTGTAGTCGCAACGCTAAGGTTGAATTTTTTTTTTAAATTTAAGTGAGTGCGTTTTTATTACAACTATGGCAGTCAGAGAATTTGATACGCTATCAGGAGAAACAACTTAAACATACGTAACATTATTTCAGAATTGTGCTTCCGTAGTTTTGTTGGAAACGATTTTAATATATTTTTTGGTATATTAAAAAATTATTGTAAAAATACACCGTTCCACAGACTGTAATAAGCTTTATACCACCAAAATTATTTAAACAACACGATTCAGGATGAAGGCAAATACACGGCGGGTTGAAATGTTATGAATTACTTATTCTATGAAGTAAGAATGAAAAAAGACAATCTGCCCGTGGAAAATGGTACGCGTTTCGAGTCAGAGTTCAAACGTTTCCCGTTAGAGCTATAACAAATGAAACGTAATGTTGCTGCTACTACGTATCTATTCTACAGCCAATCCTGCAAATCCTGAACTAAAGTGATTGCAATACTTTCAGTAAGTGATTTTAATAGGTGGGGGGCTAAATTAATTGTTAATAGATGGGGTCTAAATCAGATGTTAAAAGGAGTGGGGACTAAATAAGATGTTAAAAGGTGGGTGAGTAAATCACTTGTTAAAAAGAGGAACTAAATCAAATGGTAAAAGGTGGAAGGCTAAATCAGATGCCAAAAAGTGTGGAGGTATAAATAAAATGTTAATAGGTGGGGAGTTGAATCAGATGTTAAATGGCGGAGGATAAGTAAGATGTTAATGTGGTGGTGGTGGGAGGGGGTAAGTCAGATGTTAAAAATTGGGTAGCTAAATCAGATGGTAAAAGGTTAGGGACTAAATCAGATGTTAAAACGTGGAGGATAAACCAGATGTCAAAAAGTGAGGGTTAAATCAGATCTTAAATGGTGGGGCTAAATCAGATGATTTAGTGGGGGCTAAATCAGATGTTAAAACGTGGAGGATAAACCAGATGTCAAAAAGTGAGGGATAAATCAGATCTTAAATGGTGGGGCTAAATCAGATGATTTAGTGGGGGCTAAATCAGATGTTAAAAGGTGGAGGAATAAATCAGATGTTTAAACATGTGGAGGGATAAATAAAATGTACAAGGTGCGGGGCAATATCAGACGTTAAAAGTTGGGGGGATATATCTGATGTTAAAAGGCGTGAACTAAATCAGATGTGCCCCCCCCCCCATTTAACGCTCAAAGGACAAAGTGAAGCTAAAAGAAGAAAAGTGAGACAGTGAGTAACTTACAAGATGAGGATGACAAAACAAACAAAAAAAGAGAGATGGTAAATAGGGCAAAAATTATTTAGAGAAATAAAAAAAGACAGGAGGTTGTGGAGAGCTATGATCGGCCATGTACTGAAAAGATGTGGCATAAAAGAAGACTGTGAATGATCAAATTAACATGTCAAATGTGGTTTGAAAAGTTTTACCTTCCATGGCTGGGTTGACCAGTTGAGGTTGATGAAAACTTGAAAATGATCAATCTTAAAATAATTCATTTACCTTTAATGTAATATTAGCTAATTTATGTCTGAATTTCTGGAATGAAGAGTTATAATTATTTATACTTTTTATATTTGGACTATTTTCCTCATCTTTGTTATTTTTATCACAAATAAAAACAGCAAAAATGAGGGCATTTGTCCAAATATAGACAGTGTAAATAGTAATATTAGTTGTTTGTTTATATAAACACATACAGCATTTATTGACCAATCAGTTAGTGCTACTTTCAATTAAAATTTATAAAATTTTTCCCTTAAAACAATTTTTCAGGAAAACAGGTTCCTCGTGTTCAGTAACTGTTATTACTCTTTCCAGCATTGACAGGTGCTTCCGTCCTAATTTTTGGTTTGAAAAAGTGTGGAATGTTAATATGTTGATTATATCATTATTTTCTCATCAAGTTACATTTGATATTGATTTTAGCTGTTGCCGCTGTTATCTGGTACAGTTTTTGTTTTTAATTCTGTAGCACCAGTCCAAAATATCCAAAGAACGACAGTCCTTCACTAAGACCTATGGGTCATTCTAAGGCCAATCTTCATTGACGTAACAAGTCTTCCCAGTATACCAGGATCGGTACCATATTTGTTCCATATAATTATATAATAAAGATCTGAGAAAATATTATTTGAACGTTCGTAGTATTATTGATTCATACCAGAAAAAATATAATAAAATTTGTATGATTTTTTAAATTTTATATTGGCTTTGTAGAAATATAGGTCCATGGAAATGGGCTTTTGGTATTCCTAGTTGTGGTACCAACCCAGCCACACCCCACATCATCATCATGGCGTTGTTAGGCGTATTTTAGTTCATTGTTTTGTTGCTCATTGTACCGCATTCGTTAGTTGTATGGCTTTTAACATGAGTGATTAATTAAAAAATGTAACCATAATAAATATAAAACTAAAATGAAAATTGTTGAATTCAATAAAGTTAAACCTGCTATAGTACAAATATGTCCTGTGTACCTGCGCCTTCCTTGGCTGGGTAACATCAGTGATAGACATACTAGGCAGGTTTCCGTAACAGTTCGCCATTGTTACTTTGCCGCTAATACTCGTGTGGGTTTTTTTTGTTTTTTTTTGCCAAGCCTTTTCTTCCATCCATGCGGAAAGATGTTCTCCTTCCACATCATAATAGTTCTTTAATTTATTCCTTTAAATGTAGTTGTGGTTCACACTACAAAGGGAGAACGACTCCAAGGCTGGATGTCAAAATAAAACAACACGTCCCAACAAAGATCCGCAATCTTTACACACCTTCAGACATTTTGACCAATACATACGGGTCTTCAGTCGTGGATCACCTATTAAACAGCCATAATTGTGCTACTAGTTTCAGTGTGAACTTATTAACCATTCTTAGCAAGTCCCACTCGAATTACCACTTAAAAGTGTTGGAGTCCATTTATATTTTATCGTTGAAGCCCTCTCAGAAGGACTTCGTACTGGGCCTCCAACTAATTTCCATCTAAACAATATTTTTTCCTAAATACATATTGTCCATCTCTTTTTAGTGATAATTCTATTTAATTTATTAACCTCAATTTACCTCAGTTGAGCGAGGTTCGAAACCCGGTAGCTAGCCGTTTGTCAGTTTTACTTTTTATCTATTATCATCATGAGTGGTAATAAAAATAAATTTTGTCTTTTCACGGCGGTCATAAAATTTTGTACCACAAACCATATCTTTAAAATGAAAATGTCAAAAAAAAAAAAAAAAAACTGAGCCAGATATCTCAGCAGTCTCCCGTGGCGTGGAATGTGTCTACTGTTTCTTTGTTTCCTGGAAACCTTTATGCATACCGGCAGTCGATGTCTCACGTCCACGCGTACCACACTTTGAGTAGCACTGGCTTAAAGCACTCCTTCACTGAATAAAGCAAGTAAAATAACACCTGAATTGCAGGTAAATGATTAGGACTCAGAGTTATCACTGAACTGAAAAAAATTGTTTTCAATGGAGATGACAATTAAATACTAATCATAATGTACTATTACTATTTATTTACTCATATATAAATAAAAAATTAAATGCCAAAAATAAACTTTACTTTTACCCATAATGCACCGAATTTACGAGGGAGAGAATTCTATGAGAATCTATTTTGTTCTCTCATAAAACTAAAAGTGATCCAACGGATTATAGGCTTTGATAAGTTTATAAAAGTCTTTTTCGATATATATTTTCAGTATATCATCTAGTTCACACTCCTCCCTGTTTTTTTTTAAACAGGAGTAGAGCTTTATTCTTTGTTTCCTGTTTAGGATTGGATTTCCAGTTCCTTCTAAAGTCTACTTCAACTATATACCTCTAACGTCTCAGCCTAAAACTCTGAAATTTTCTTGAATATTTATTTATTTAATTTTCTCCTCAACAGGAGAAGTTAGGTTCGCCTATCGCCCGGTTCACACTTATTCCCGATCTTTTGAACAGGAGTAGGAGTTTATCCCTTGTTTCCTTGTTTCGAGTTCCTTCTCATTCTTGTTCACACCCACTAGACCCCCTTGCGTCTTAGTGGCATTATCGCCTTATTTGGAATGAATTGATTAAGAAAATATATATAATACTTATGTTAGGACACTCTACGAGTGTTACTGGTACCATGTCACTCAATAAAGCCGTTGAATCATCGGTGGTTAAACCGGTTCCACTACCAGGCTTTTCTGATTAGACGCGTGTTGGACGTCTAACCCAGCAGGTATAAAAATCAAGACCTGTCAAAGGAAGGACGAACCTTCTTTTAAGGTCAATGGCTATCTAGCACAGTGGATTAGAGGGAGCTCAGTTGCTACGTAATGCAATTAGTGCGGTGATGACACGGCATCGCTGGACGGAAGGCTTCCTCGACTAAAGTCAACGGCCGGGCCGGGGGATTCCCTGATGATGGAATCAACGGTCACGTCTCTGCGACCATGGCGAACGATGTTTGACCCGGAGAGGGTAGGGATCTGCGCTGCCTACTTGCCCAAGACACGTTGCGTATAAATGAATACCTTTCCGACTTTCAACCCAGATATGTAAAGTGATCCGGTCAGGTGTTCATATGCGCAACAACATACGACCACACCCCGGAATAGAACTGATGATGATGATGATGATGATGATGATGATGATGATGATGATGATGATGATGATGATGATGATGATGATACGCTCACTGCTCTGATTAAATGGAGAGGATCCTTTATAAATAACCGGTCAGTGACATTTGTTTACTACAAAAAAATATTAAATCACTATAAAATTTTCGTCTTTATCACTTTTAGACAGGAAAAGCACCAGTCATTAATCTTTTTAATTGTACTGGCGACAATAACCATTTTCTAAAAATAGACCTGGTGGCATATTTCTATATTTCTGGGTGTGTTAGGGATTAACTTAATTCGTTTTTTAACTGGGGAAAGTATCGCACAGCTGATTATAATGACATTGTTTGAAGTTATTTCTAAAAAAAAATGCCTACTTCTCAATCTCCTAGAATAGTACAGAAAATGGGAGAATTGACGGAGAAACGAGGTGTGTTTACGAGAGCCGAGTTCGTATTCCAGTCGAATCCATTACATTCACTTACATGCTAATATCCTTGGAGAAGGTATTAATCCTCTTCTTTTCCCTCCAGCTATGGGTAAATAGCAGGACAGACCGGTTTCTATGGCCTTGGATGGCAACTGGTCTACCGCTGAAAGAAATGGCAACCTACTGCGGGAAAAAATCTGCCCCTAAGCGTGTATCACGCATGGCAACATAACTGACTGACATGAACGACGATTTAATCGGGAATTTTACTTCCTTCACCTTTTGCTGAAACAGAGAACGAAACATCACAGGACTAAATAAGTCTTCTTGGCCTCAATATATAACAACTAAGCTGTCATTTAATTTGTCTGAAATCATAACCGAGATTTTCAAAGCAAACCTCTTTTTTAATTTTTTTTTACCAATAACATTTTGCATCTAAAACTCCTAGATGAGGATAAAGTTCATGGGTTTCATTCCAGAAAATAAGTAAAAGCGAAAAGAAAAAAGAAATATTTATTTAAAATCAAAGCAGAAAATGTCTAAAGTTATGAGATCTAAAATATATAATTATTTTATGAAAACATCAAATAAAAAATATTTAACACAATTAAAATTTAATATCAGGGATCATTTCTGTTAATCCACCCCCAAATAAAAAGAATTTATATTTACTAAAATTCACACTAAATTCTCCCAGAGCGAGGCCCTTCTATTACACTCCGATTGGGTTGACCTTTGTGATCGCCCCTAAATGTAGGCGACTCTGGTGTGCACTTTCTTAGTGTGTGGCCTGCGTTGCGCTCTCCCCGATAAACAAACCAAAAATATATTATTTCCTTTTTTTTTAAATTGTAAAAATTCCTTGTAAGTAACACGGACAACATCCGCACTTACGAAATGAGAATAACTCCCTGATTTTTCGTATTTTTCCCTTCTGTGGGTTGGAGTTATTGCGAGGCAAGCTTAACAAATTTTGTTTTCAAAAGAGTGCCAAAAATTTAATTAAAAATAAACTTCGTTTACACTATTTACATTGCAAGTTTACAATGTGAATAGTGTAAATAATTACAATACCTCATCTCAGAAATATAGACAGACAGACAAACTTTAATTTAACATTTATAATTTCAAAAGAGTGCCAAAAATTAAATATGAACATTTTTGGTAAGATGAGCAAGTCAATTTTGTAGAATGTGAAGGAGTTTTGTCTTTCATGAATATATCTTTTAGCTTAAAGCTTCTTGGTCGTGAATAATAAATCCAAAAGATAACAACTACAGAAGCATATATTTCATTACGGCAATATCCGATAATTATTCTCAATGTTAATATGGACATTTTGACATTCTATAATGTGCTGTCTTTTGTTCATTGATATGTTAAACTTTTCTACTCTTTCAACTAAAACATGATTTGCAACAGTTTTATTGATTCCCAGAAATCTTCTTTCTTTGAATATTGTTTTTTCATTCTCATATACATCTAGTTTTAATGGTGGGTCAAAAGTTTTCTATTGGAAATGCTAGATACCATTAATTTCGTTTCACTAAAGCCTTTTGTTTTGGATAAGTTGAGCAATAAGCAGCTTGACAGAATGGGAAGACAATGGCGGACTGGTCCTAAAATATAGGTTGCCAGGAGACAAAAGGGGGCACACCCACAATGCTATCATTTAATTATCATAATAAAACTATCTATATATATATATATATATATATATATATATATATATATATATATATATATATATATAGATATAGATATAGATATAGGAATGAATGAAATTTTGTGACTTCCGTTAGTCTGTTACACTCTCTAAAATAGCCATACATTGACCGATTTAGGAGATAAGTGCAAATAGGTAAGGGGGTACAAAGTACAATTGGTTTTACTAGAGTGCGTAGCTTAGTACAATAATTTTTCATTCATTTTGGGGGGAAAATTAAAATTTTTATTGTTTAACATACAAAATACTCCCAATAACAAAAAATAATAATTAAAATAACAAATACTTTTTTTAATAAAAATACAATATCTTTTTTGCATAGCTTTTTTAAGTTTTTATGTATACGAGAGTCCAGTTTCCATTTCAACATGCGTTTGCGAGAACTATAAACAAATCACAAGGCCAAAAACTTCAAAAAGTTGGAATTTGGCTCCAGAAAGAAATATTTATGTATGGCCAGTTGTATGCTGCGTGCTCAAGAGTAAGATATCCTTCGCTGTTAAAAAGGAAAGAGGAAAAAAAAAATTCTTAAAAAAAATATTGTTTACCATGAAGTCCTGTAAAATTAAATTAGATTAAAGAAATTATAAAACCACCAAGTAGGGTTTTTGTCAAATTATTTTTCCAAACAAATCAGCTTATTCAAATGTTATCGATTGGTTTACGAGATTGAATAAAACGTAGAGTTTGTAAATCTCGACCAAAAATGTTAGTGATAACTTCAACAATACTAATTACTGTGAAGAATTCAACACGCTAACGCGTGTTGCAAAAAAATATAGTAAATAACATTTTCAAAAAATACATATAATAAAAAGGGTACAATTAATTGTTTCTGTGAGAAAAATGCGTATTTCTTAGTAATTCCTCTGTACATGCACTGAAACTTATTACTGGCAGCAGATACCAAATGTAAATATAGAATGTTATAATTGAATTTTATATTTACTTACTTTTAAATTAAATAATTGGTTTATATTGTTTAATAGTTTAAAATCGGATAGTTCAGACGGACAACAGAGCATTGCATGCAGTCCACTATATTAAGAACAATCGTTTGCGTCCACTAGATGATTATTCGGATCTGTCAATAATTGCTTCTGTATCCAATTCATCCTTTTCAATGGATAGCAAAATATATAATTCCAAAATCTCCTGAGATAACGAATTTCTTAACCTCGTCTTTATGATCTTTATTGAAAATGTCCTCTCACATTGGACTTGAGTAACTGATAGTGTGCAGATGACTTTATAAAGTTCCTTATTGTTTTTCATTACTAAAACAGTTGTCTTTTCTTTATTGCATTTTTATTTGATAGGGGTCGGGGCTACTCCATCAGGGGCCCACTTGCCATCAGGCAAGCTAACTCCCCGGCCAGTCGGTCACTGTGTGAAGGAACATTGTCTTGCATGAATATACTCTTTAGTATAAAGTTTCTTGGTTGTGACCTGTAATACTCAGCACCACCATCAGCTTAAAAGCGAACTATAATTTCACCATCTACTTAGAATTCAAGACATTATATTCGACCTTCACTCTGTTATCTAACCATCAGGTCGATCGATTGTAGCTCTACATTCATCACTAAAAACTACTGTTGAGCAATCAGTTTTCATGTACCTCTTCAACCAACTTACACACTCCTCTTTAGGGATGCTTACTTGAAACGTAGGCTTTCATCTCTTTAGCTTATTTCTACGTCTACGGATGTTGGCGATCAAGGCTCTCCACAATTTCCTGTCTTTTGTAGCACAATAAATTTGTCCTAGCATTTATCTCTACCAAACCTGGTTCTACCATCCATTTACCCACGATGTCTACGTAGGTTATGCGCTGTTTTCCTCTGTCCCTCTTTCCTTCAGCTTACATGTGTACGCATGTTTGCGCATGACAGACCAAGAGCAATTAAATAATTCAAGTCATTAATAAATAATCTCCGAAAGGTTCAATAAAATCCTATAATTATCTGATATATTTTAAAGTAGAGTTTTTTTTCTCTCTCCATCTTTATGATTTTATTGCCCAGCCCAGGATAGAGGCTGTCCAGACCGAGTTGAAGGGGAACGGAAAATTTCCAACAACAGTCAATTCATGTGTGTATTACTAAATTTATAAGGTAATATTAGTACGGAAATTTTTCATGTTAACCTGTCAACAGGTGCTTTCATTTTTTTTTTTAATTATTTCACTCCGAGCAAAGCATTAAAGACACTAATACACAAAAGGTTATTGAGAATAAGAATGGAGAACCATTATTACAAAGCGAGAACAATAAAAGAGGAATCAAGATAGTAGATAATGATTGACGTTGCATTTAAATTTTTGAAGATCAAAGTTGACTGGAAAGCAAGAATCCGAAAGAGATTTCCACAAGCGAGAAGTGCGAGAGAAGAAACTGTTAGCATAGAATTTCCGATTATATCGAGCCATTTCAACAGTAAAATGATGAAATCCTGTTGCCAATCTAGTACTGCACCTAAATTCATGAAATCTACGTACTACAGAGAAAGGTTCAACCGAACGATTACCATGAAAGTATTTATAGAAAAATCACAGGGAAGATACATTACGGCGGTGGGAAAGTGACTGAAGTCAAGATGCCATATCAGGACCAATAACATTGCAGATTCCTCTTTAGTTTTTATCAAGAATCTCTAAATATATAGCAGGGATACCAGAGTACAAGTGGCAGCAATATTCCAGCATGGGCAAATGATAGACTTATAAATATGATAGATGCTGGAGAAAAAATTGTCTAGCACAACACAATGAATCAACTTTCTTAGCAGCGGACCAAGCAATTGATTCAATATTCTATTTCAACTTCAAATCAACAGAAAATGTTAGTCTGAGAAGTCGCAAGAAGTCACTCTCCTGGAATTAGCATCAGTTATGCTGACAGAAGGCAGAAAGCGGTTTCTCAGATGCTTAATAAAATGCAGTTTCATATTGGAGGCGTTGAAATTAACAAGCCATTCATTGCCTCAGTTAACAACAGATTGTAGGCCAATTTTGAGATCAGCTGTAAATCTAACTTCATCAAAACGATCTGACTTACAGGAGTAAACATTTGTGTCATCAGCATGGATATCAAGTTGAGAGCTGAAGCCTTCAGTGAGGTCATTTATGAAAATTAGAAACAACATAGGTTCAAGGAGAGAGCCTTGAGGCACACCTGCATTAATACAAAAAAAAGATCTAGAAGAGTGGCCATTCAAGATAACTTTCATATTCGTCCAAGAAATATAACCTTTCAACTTGTGAAGAAGATCAGTATGCTAAACCCTGTCAAATGCCTTCGAGATGTCCAAAGCAACAGCCCGAGTTTCACCGTTTCTATCTAAAGCTTGATAGACTCTTTCAGCAATAATCATTAGTACATCAACAGTTGACCGAGATAAGCAAAAGACATGTTGCTTATCTGAAAAACCTGCGATTAAAAAAACACTCAATACATGATTTTCTATTGGACTGTTGCAGATGACATCACGTCTGAGTTCAATTCAAATCTGTAATCTAAAAATGTGAGAAAAATAAAGAAAAAGTTAGGATCAGCTGCTATTATATCATTCATAGATTATTATTATCAGAATAAGTCGACCCCAAACACTTTATTTAAATGAATTAAAACAATAGTGATAAAAAAGTGGCAGAAAACTGAATGAAGCTGGCTAGGTTATACAATCGAGATACATCGGACGCCACAAATTTCAAATTTTAATCTTAAAGTTAATGATCCTTGTATAAGGGTGGGCTGAAAAGTTCATAGGCTGACTATGAAGGAGTGATGCTAGAGCTGTGAAATCTTGTATGCATTCATTTCACCTCTTCTTATTAATAACTGCATTGTTTTTGCAGGTAAACTGACATCTGACTGTTCAAAGAAGACTGTTCATCCTGTTGTGTTTATTGACTATCTTCAAAAGAAAGTGCTACGCCGTCAATAGAGTGAAACTACGCCAACTTGCTAAAGCAATAACGAAAGGCTATCAAGACCAAACGTCCAGGAAAACTGACGAAAGTGGTGTTGTTTCTATAATAAGGAACACAACTAAAGACATACATTGACGAAGCAGAGTGGCCCACAACGCGGCTAAGAAAAAATAAGTATACAAAGAATACAAGTAAAAGAGTATATATATATATATATATATATATATATATATATATATATATATATATATATATATATATAGTACAGCAAAAGGTGGACCGAGGACAATGCTCCAGCACACAAGTCCTTGGTTTCAATGACTGTTTGTGTGTGACTGTAGCTTTGAAGTAGTTGCTCACCCTCTATATTCTCTTGCTTTGGCCCCGGTGACTATCACCTGTTCTCCAACATGAAAAAATACTTGGCTGTGATGATGACGTCATATCTGCTGTTGATAACTTTTTTGACCAACAAGATGAAAGCTTCTTTACCAATTGTATCCAAGCGCTTCCGCACCAATGGAAGAAATGTGTAGACCACAAGGTGGATTATGCTGAAAAATAATCCTCATTTGGTCATATTCCGTGAGAGTATCTTGGTCAGCTTATGAACTTTTCAGCTGACTTTCGTATATTCATCGTTTCTCTATGTAGAAATATAACCGCTGTTTGTTGTCGTTGGTTCCCTAGCCCTACTCTAGACACAAAACGCTAGTGGCCCGGTCCTCTGGCGAGCCAACGGTGAGCCACTAGCGATCCGCCGAGTGGTAACATTGCCAAGACGAACACTAAGGTAAACACTAGTGGCAGATTCGTGGCTTGCGTGTAGGGATATATACAATATGATTTTCTTGGTAAAAACATGACTCAATGTTGATAGCAGACACAGGAATGAAAGCACAGGAACCTCTACAGAAGGTAGAAAAGGAAAGTGAGAAAAAAAGGACTAATCAATAATTGTAAGAAGACAGAATGCGTGGTTGCCAGCAGGAGAAACGGTCCAAGATGCGAACTTCGAAAATCAAGTACCAAAATTTTAATGTCTTCGAGGTGTTTGAACAGAGGGCGGAAAATGTAACACCAAAATCCGAAGATATATTGGAATAGGGAAAGATGCCGTTCTAAAGTTAAGCAAAGTAAGTAGAAACAGGAAAGATTCATTAGACACAATCAAGTGAGTGTTGAACTGTTGTGTAATATATGGCAGCGGATGCTGGACAATCAACTCGTAGATGAAGAGGAGGCCTGCGACAGTAGAAATGTTGGTCTATAGAAGGATACTGAGAATACCATGGACTGAACATGTGAGTAACGAGGAAGTTTTAAGAAAAATAGAAAAAAAGAAATTTCTAGGACACATAATGAGGAAAGAGAATTTGATAATCACAGAACATCGTGAAGTAGGAGGGCCAGAGGAAAACGGCAGCAAATAACCTACCTAACAAGCTTGTGTAAATGTGTGACAGAGCAGGAATTGGGTGGGATAGCAAAAAGGCAAAACCGTATTAAGAGATACAAGACATAGAAAGCGGTATAGTAATTATTTACACTATTTACATTGTTCGAACTGCTGTCCTCATCTTCGTTGCCATATTCACGGCATTTCGGCCGTTGTACGCTCCGGCCTTCTTTAGGTGATTGGAATTTCGAACTGAATCCTTTATATTGTCCACAGGGGTTGATTGTTCTAGTTCCACGTGACATGCTTCTTCCGGGTATCAGTTATTTCCCTTTAACTCAACTTTCCAAACTTCTGCTGTAGCCAGGTATTGAACTCACAACTCAAAGACACATGGCCCAGTGGATAAAAGCATTGGTTGAATCCAATGACTTGAGCTAAAGAGGTGTGAGGACTTTGGCTATCATGGCTCTCCACGGTTTCCTGACTTTTGTAGCTCTTAATAAATTTTGTCTTTTTGATATTTTTTAAGGATTACACCCCAAGCAAGGCGAGAGTTCTACTAGCACGCAAGGGTTTACCGAGAGTGAGAGTAAGAGTAAAGAGGGAGGGGTTATAGAGAGTGAAAGTAAGACTAAAGAGGGAGGGGTTACAGAGAGTGAGAGTAAGAGTAAAGAGGAGTGATTGAGGAAAGATAAGGACGGGGATCAAGATCAAGGCATCGGAAGATGTCGATTGGCATTTCATTTGAATATTTGAAGATTATAGCTATCAGGGAAGCAAGTAAGAGGAAGGGAGTTCCAATGTCCGGAAGTGTGAGAGAAAAAGCTGTTGGAGTAGAAGAGGCGGTTACATTTAACTGTTTCGACAGTAAAAGAGTGGGTCCGAGATTCCAGCCTAGAAGCACGCTTAAATTCATGCAGTTGAGATATCAATAAAAGTAGCAGAGCAGTTTTCATGAAAATATTTGTAGAAAAGACAGAGGGAAGCCACATCACGTCTGTAAGAAAGTGACTGTAGTCGAGATGCCAGGTCAGGACCGATCACATTGCATATCCGTCTTTGAATTTTGTCGAGAACCTCGAGATGAACAGGGGGGCACCAGACCATATATGGCAACAGTATTCAATGCAAGGACGAATGGTAGATTTGTAGATTTGCGAGCATTCACTGTCATATAGGAGGACTGATATTGCAGTTCAGTACTCTTTTCTTTATTTGAATACTTTGCTTAACTTTTAGATAGTAACTTTCGCTATCCCAATGCGCCTTCGAATTTCAGTGTCAAGCTTTCCATTCTCTGTTAAAACACTTTCAAGTCGAAAAATATATACATTAAAGACTTGATTGTGAAAACTTTATGGGCTTAAAAATGCCATCATTTTTGACGACATAAACTATTATTATAAAGAGTCTAATGGACGCGTACAGAAGTGGATCAGTTTTCTATTGTTATTAAAACTAATCCCAAAGAAATTTGAAAAAATATATTTTAAAAAAACTCACAGGTGAAAACCTAAGACCTTAAAATTATTGTCATTTTTTGACGGCATGAGTAAACTATGTCATTGACTCAATTTTTAACCATAACATGATCTGTGTATAAAAATAAACGTAAAAACAAAATTGTTTCAATTTTAAGCGTGTTTTAATCTGAGTAACTTTTTATCTGAAACAAAATGTCCCAAAATGATCTTAATAAGCGGTTTTCTCTTATTGTGATAATAAGAAAACACAAAAACAGAATGTGTATTTCAAGTACCTCAAAGTTTCCGTTCGCTCAGCCGTAACACGTCCGGTAGGTTAAAAATATTGTTGAATACAGCGAACTGAACAGAAACAACTGACCTTGTGCCAAACTTGGTTTTAACACCTTCACCGGCGTAGACGTGTATATACGTTCTTACCAAAAGTGTGTTTTTTCAGACACCTCCAAAACATAACGTTCATAATACATCTGTAGACGTGTTTATACGTCGATCTTGATTCTTTTTATATCCTTGAAACGAGTCTAATTCTCAACTCATATGTCAGGTAGAGGTGTTAGCCACCGCTCAGGTACTTCAAGGTGCCTCAGTTTCTTAGTTACTATATTAAAAACAAATAAAAAACATTCGTCTGAAAATGAAACGTTTTTCCCAAAATAATTGGTGGGAATGGGTTAAATGAATGATTGAAAATAAATCATTGGTTGCTAATGAGTTACGTAACTCTGTTGGCTGTTGATAATTCTGGCCTTGGACTAAATTGACTTACAATCGGAACTAGGATTGCGCGGTAAAATATCTTCATTTCGGAGAAAAGGTGGTGAATATTTTGTATAATGCAAGTGATGTGTGTGTGTGTGTGTGTGTGTGTGTGTGTGTGTGTGTGTGTGTGTGTGTGTGTGTGTGTGTGTACGTATGCGTGTGTGTGTCTGTCATTCTTTTTCCTTCATTTTTTAATTTTTCTTTTAATTTTTCATTCAGTCTATTTCGTATGCCTCCACCATCTGTTTATTTTGAAGTTCACTGATAACGACTATTCTTTAAACTAAATTTATATTATTCTTTGTTTTTTTTTATGTTTTGTTTTCGTTTTTTGTTTGCCTTTTTTATATTTGTTTGTGTTTTTTCTTTACTTTCTTTGTCTTTTTCTCTTCCCGCACCACTTCACTGTAGCAGTAGTGCTGTGACGTTTAGAAATTTCTAGCCAATCAGAAGCGTTAAACTCAAACTGCTCAGTCGAATGGGTATTTCCAGCTTGATGTTTGTCATGAGTCATGTTTTTAACATACTATCGCCGCTGCTACTTCTACTACTATCATTTACAACTACTCACATTTGGTACTTATATCAAACACATATCTACACATACACACGTGTTCTCAAATATAACTAGGAAAGTAAATGACGGACTGGGGGAAAAGAGAGAGAGATAGAGGTCATTTAAAGAAGAACTAAAAAATAAAACATCATTTACAATTAACTTAGGGTTCAAAGAGAAAAGTATATGAAAAATTATTTAGTAGAAGAAACATGTTCACTGTTTTTAAAGTCTGTACAATACATAATTTAAATTTTAATTAAATTGATTATTTAATTAAATTATTGATGCGCACTCAACAATTGAGGGTTCGTATTTAATTTTTAATACAACATGCTTTTCTACTTGTGCCTTTTTGTTTTAAACAAATGATAAACGTTTTTTTACGGTTTTTTAATGTCTTTACTTTAATAATTTTAAACCAAACTGCATTTTTTATCTCGATCATTCAAAACTTATTTTTATATCCTTTACTTGCCCAGGGCTGGATTATGACCTTTTGGTGCCCCTAAGCTAATGAAATTATGAGGCCACCCTCCGACGGAGTCACCCTAACTTGCCCGCACCCGTCATGAATATTTTTTACTCGCGTATATTTTTTAACGGCACTTACAATATAGCTTGAAGCAGGGTACTGTAAAGTAAACTTATTACAAATTCTTTGAATAATCTAGAATAGCTATCTTTTGTTTGTCAATAAAAATATTCTTTAAGAATTACCACTTGCAAACCTAATTATCACATATTTCAGTCCAACCGTAGTAAAAATAAAAATATAAAAATATTTTTTATAACCAGCATTATAACAATAATAAAAAAAACAATCAAATGAGTTTGATCTTTTCAGTTTATGAAATTATTTTGAAGTTATAACATCTAGAAAATTAAAATCATTGCTTATGCTTAATAAAACTTGAGGAGCCCTAGGCTAACTTGGTCTATTAATAACTAATAATTTAAATTTTTAAAAAACTAAAGGATAATCCAACCCTGACCATGACCCCACATTATTGCAAATAAGTTATATTTTCTTGAGTTTTTAGGAAAAATAAACTAATAAACACATTCACGTCATCAGTTCATTAATAGCTTTTTAAATTGCTTTTCAGAACATAAGAAAATATGCCAGATTACATTTCAGCTTAAGATCGATCGATCGATATATGTTCGTCACTTTTACCTGCATTTTAGATAGATTTTCTGGCTTTAGAGATGCAAACTCTAATATTTTTTTATTTACTTTTCTAAAATTAGTTTTAATTTCTATGATACTCTTAAAGAGTTATTTTAAAAATGCTAAGAAGCCCCACTTTACAACTGAAGTGATTCCTTGATGATATTTCTCTCCTTGTTTGGCGAAAAAAAAGAAATAAACAAAAATATTCCCATAAAGCGGACAGAGCTGTTTTAGTTACTCCTCTTGACAGTAAAAGTTTGTGACCAACGGTACGTTGCTGATACTATTGTTGAACTGCAATCATCACAGATGTCTTCAGTTTTAAAAGATAAACTCGGGGTCATGGGTTTAAACCAGTAAAATCATTCGAAGGAACAAAATGAAATTTTTGTCGATATTCGGTTTTCGAAATTTATAACTCATTAAAAAAAATAACGATTTTGAACAACAATCAACAATCAATACCCAATCTTAACGAATAAACTTTTTATGTGCACGTTGGCAACCGACCATTCACTATTGCTGTCTTTTTTTAACTAAAATTAATTTTTTTTAATTTATTAATCAAAACTTTAAGAAATGACACACTTTGAAAGTGAGTCACCGGGAACACACACACACAAAAAAAACCCACTTTGCTTTGGGTGTTGTATGGCATGTCCCACCAGGATTTGGGAGATCATGGCTCTCCACAACTTCCTGTTTTCTGTTGCTTTACGTAACTTTTGATACTTTACCAACCCTTTTTAGTCTTCCATCAAAGTTAAGCCACGTCGAGCCTGCTCACAACCTAGATGGGCGACTAGTTGGGAATGAACAGGCGCAGTAAGCGTGGATGTACGTGTGTTAAGTAATGGATCCGATAATGACTCGGAATTGTTAATCGGACAGCCGAATTCCAATTTCATTTGGGTTCCTTATATTCACTTACGCGCAAATACCATTGGGAAAAGTAATGAATCCGCACCTCCCCCACCCCCAGCTATGGGTTGATTAGTAAGACTTATTATCTCAAAAAATCTTACAATCTAAAAAAAATATTTGCTGTCTTTAAATAACCGTCAAAGTGTTGATAAGCCGTAAAAAACGAATCCATCGTGCATTTTTTGTCATTGTTTAATCATAATGTTTATGTTCTGCCATATAAATTCCCTGAAACATAAAAGTTCCGGATGGAAATATTATTTTCTGGTAAGGTTGTTTCTTTTTTAATAGTTACAGTACATTTTATGGCGATGTCATTTACTAAGTTTAGTTTGGTACAAGGCCACGAATATTGGGGCACCCAGTGAAGATCATACTCATTACTCAATAGCAATATCGCCAACCACACTAGCCCACTAATCATTACCCCATGCTGAGATATTCTTTATTTACGAAGCATAGCAAAGTTTGGCATAAAAGTCACAAGTATAGGGTACCTAGTGGCATAAAAGTCACAAGTATAGGGTACCTAGTGGCATAAAAGTCACAAGTATAGAGTACCTAGTGAAAATCGAACTCCCTACTCAATAGTAATTTATTAATCAACAACACTCATTCGCTAACCTTTAAGCGACATTAAGGCATCCGTTTTAAATATTTACTAAGCTTAGCTTAGTTTGACACAAGGATACACATATTGGGGCACTCAGTGAGGATCGGTAGTAAACAGACTAGCTCGAATAAATTTTATGCTGTCATTACATTCGAAAAACTATTCAGTACTTTAATGACTGTTATTCGCATTGTAGGTCCTAGGATTATTAGATCAAATGATAGAAGAAAGATTGTGTTGCGTCATTCTGTATTAGCTCTGGTGTTTTGTAGATGAGAAATTAAAGTTCTGGCCCTTTCCTGAGATCAAACACCGACCACTGTGGTCGGTAGGAAATATGGCACGAGTCAGCATTTCTCCGAAATTGCTGCCACTGAATTTTCTATGATTTTCACTTTTCATTTTTCAACTTCGATTAAAAATAACAAAGGACTATTTGTTTTTCCGGAAAAGTAAAGACGACGAGAATTGTTAAATAATAATAAACATATCATCTTCGTGTCTGCTTTTAAAAAAGAAAAATATAAAAGAAAAGGTAATTTTTCAACCGATTTATATTTTCTGCCTGAATTTCTGAGATGAAGGAGTTACCATTATTTACATTCGGACTAACGTCCTCATCGTTGTTTTTATTGTCACAACGTTTCGGCAGTTCTGCACTCAAGCCTTCTTCGGGTGTCTGTCGATCGGGGCAACCTTCAGGGAATTTCCAACCGAACCCTTTCTTTAAATCGATGAGCTCATGTCTACTACTTGTCTAGGGGTATCTCGTCTTGTTACTGTTCAATTTTTGTTATCCTTGTTATCATTGAGTCTAAGTCTGTACTACCTGGCCCAGGAATCAAACTCACTATTACTATACCACCAAATTCAAGAACCAAGTCAAAGCTATTATTGTTTCTATGTGATGATAATAATAACAACAAAGACGAAAACATTAGTCTGAATGCAGTAAATTTAATAATGTAAAATAATTAAATTATTATATTCTTTTAAAAATGTAAATATAAAAAATCGAAATTGCTATAAGTAATTTACTAAGCGTAGACCGAAAGCATGGAGCACCCGGTGAGGATCGAACTCACTATTCAATCGTACGCGATCTCGCGAGACAAGCTTGCTAGCCATCATGACACCGCGTCGAAGTACCCAAATGCTGTGATTTAGTAAGCTTAGTTGTGGCACACGGCCGAGATTAAGGAGTACCCAGTGAGGATTTAACTCATTACTACTTAGTTGTAGCTTGTTAATCATTACACCACCTTGAAGTGTCCAAATCCTTATTGAAAAGGTTATTCTTCTTAGCCTTTTTAATCGTGTAAAAATGGAAAGAGATGCGGCTTTAAAAAATAAGTTCGATTTTTTAGGGTTTCTCTACTACTCTACTCTAGTCTTTTGCCAGACTAGGCTAAGTATGGTTGTAAAATGTTTCTCTGTGTACGTGGGCACGCTAGAGTCCACTCCAGTCAATTCGTGTCAGGTGTTCGATCCTCACAAACGAATTCTTTATGCCAAGCTAACCTAGTTTAACTATCTTTAAATCTTTTGACTTCAAATTAAGTTAAGCCGCAAAAGCCCTTTATCGAAAAGTGCTCGTATATTTAAGCCCGTCTACTTTTCGTTTTGACAAAAAAAAAAAAAAAAACAAGAATGCAACAGGCTGACAATGACATTGCTCGATGACACCGTGACACGACACTCCTTTTTTTTCCTTTTTTATTTTGTTGAAAAAAAATGCGGAAAAAATACACAACGAAGAAGAAATAAGCTATTAATTAATTAAAGAAGAAACTCATTTATGGATTAATATATCATTAATTAACTATCAATGAATAGATTTTAAAAAACAAAACAAAAAAAAAGAAAAACTGTTATTGTATAGTTTTACACTTGTTGCCCAGTGCGTGTTTCTAACAACAACAGTTCGTGAAAAGAGGAGAGTGGTGGTGGTGGGGGGAGTTTCGAAATACTAGCAGCAGCAGCAGGCAACCTTATAAATTCGAGGCAATCAGTTTGTTCGGCTCTTGTGTCTTTGCTTGTCGCAACTGTGCGAAGCAATAATTATTTTCTTTTTTTTAACTTCTCATTCATCTTAGTAGAGTTCCTTACTACACGTAACAAGTGTGCAACATTCTAACTAGCAGCATCTGACTTTGTGAATATCTTCTGATTTAAAAAAAAAAGACGATTTTTTCCAAATTTTGGGACTTGTTTTAATCGCGCTTGTTTTTAAACCATCACCATCTAAGCTTAAAAAAACTCGAAGATGTCTTGTCAAATTAGTAAGTATTGTTTTTGTTGTCTTAAATATAACTGGATCATACTTTTACTTAGATTAACTTTTGAATTTGAATGCCCTTTTCTTTATTTAAAGAAAAAAGGGAACACTGTCATTCATTGTTTGTTTTTTTTATCACAAATTTCTGAGATATTTCTATTTGCAACGAAATTACTATCAGAATTCTTTTATTTTGAAAAACTTGCGACATAATATAATTTTTGAATATTTCTTTAAAATTTCATACAATTAACTTTTAAGCTTTATCTCAAGAAGTCGTATGTTTTACTTTTAGTTAGCACATTTTTTTTAAAACCACTCACTTAATTCTGCAGTTCTGTTAAAGAAACGTTAATCTGGACACTTTCTAAACACACATGACCATTTTTGGTTGTTTCTAGCAAAGCTTATTTATTTATTTCCAATATTCCAATTCGATGCGCATTCACCCTTTTTCATAGAAACAATCATTTTATTAAAATGATTCCTTTCCAAAGAAAGTTTTCTACTCCAACCAGTGAACAAGAATTATTTTAAAAAATTCTGCTCATAACATTATTTATTTGTTTTTCTTACTGAACCAAAACAAAAATATAGTGATTGGCTAATTAGACGAAGTCTCTGGGAGTTTTTCATTGTAATTAAATTATTTAATCTTCCAAATCATTAATTTCCAAATTTTATTCGGTTTTTAGTCAATATGATGCACTCTTTAGTTTTTTGTTTTTCCATCTCTTGGCTTTTTATTAGATTCGTTCTTCTCCTCTCTTTCTTATAAAAATAAAATAAATTAAAAAAGAAAAAAAAAGCGAAAAAAATTTCTACGTATTTAAACAAACATATTTTTAAGTAAAAAAAAACTCTATAAAACTTTCAATAAGAAAGTTCAAATAATAAAATAATCGTAAATCTAGGTAATTTTTTCCAAATATGCACCAAAAAATTAAATAAAAACCTTAAGTGTTCACAAGTGAAAATTGATGGTTAATTCAATGACCTGCAAAATTAACTCTTTATACGCGACTTGATTAACCTAAACTCTAAAGAAATATGAAATCCAGCTAACTTGTTCGTCAAATTGTTAAACAGAAGAAAAACAAGTCAGAATCCATAGCATAAAAAAACACAAGTTGAGTTGTTAAACACGCTTGAAGCGTAGTAGTAAATCGTAGTAGTGTTACGTCAGTGATGACAAATAGTTTTCTCAGCCAATCAAATTTCAGTCACGCGCGCACATACTACTTATGATACGCACATGTTCGTTCATATATACGCATATATAATATCTCGAGAAATTTCCAACGCATTTTTACTGATTCGAACGTATTCATCATATATACCGTTATCCACATTGTTTCATTTATCGATTTGTAAGGTCTGCCTTAGTGGACTGATTGATCGATCCATTCGTGTTGACTATTGAAACATTTTATGGTTTTATTATTATTTTTTATTTATTCATTTCTTCCCAGTCAGAACGACTACACAGTGTGCTGTGCTCTACAGTTCAGTACACCAAGTTTTTTTATGTTTTAGTTAGAATTAAGGTGTGTTGGATCACACACACACACACGTGTGTGTGTGTGTGTATATTACCTAGACTTGCAAAATTTAAGTTTGTTTCTACTCATTCCTTGTTATTTTTTATGAAAGTTTTTTTCTTTTGCGGGGGTCGGGTGAGGGGTCATTTTTTTTTTTTAATTTCCAACCATTTTATTTTTAATTTTAAAATCTGACGTTAGTTCATATGTCGACGAACTCCTAGTAGAACCGCATTTTTTTTTATAAAAGTACCAATTATGGATCATGGATGATACCTACCTAATCATCGGCTCTCAGGACTGAATTTAATTTTAAAAGGGTTTTAAAAAATAAATTTAACTAAATCCTTTTTTGTCAATGTTCTCTATTTTACAAACGTCTTGTTCCGTTTTTGTTTTTTTTAATTTATCATCATCTCAAAGATTCGTCGGACCTTAGTAAGTTTTCTTGACAGAAAAGTAAGTGGAATGCCCACCCTTGGAATCAAATAGGGTCAGGGCCTTAGGGACAGTAGGACCATAACAGTAACACTGTCCCGTTTTGTTTCATATTTTAAGCTGGTTTGTTCTACTGTGTAAATTATTCAGTGATAATAGTTCTCTATGCATCAGTGCCTTAGTTAATAGACCAATGGCCAATAATACTACAACCCGGGTATTATATTACTAATACTTTGTTTCATGTCTAGCCCTAGATAAAAACTTAAAGACCAACAGGCTCAGCGGTTAGTGAGAGATTATTTCAAACTGAAATTTTACTCACACTGATATTGACAAGACATTTAATCTGTTTTTGTTCTCATTTCTAAGGATTGGCTGTTTTTATTGTGCTCTCCTGAAACACTCCTGTCCCTCCTCATTGGGGACAATAAACAGAAACTCAACTCGTTCCTTTCTTTTTAGTCGACAGACGAGCCTAGTTATGAAGTAAAAAACAATTATCAATTTATAGCTGGTTCAACTTGGTGGCTGAAATACTCGCGTTTTTTGTTTGTTTGTTTGTTTTTTCCAAATTAAAGTTAGTAATTAGAATCCGCCCTTTTGGCCAAGATTTTCTCTGGCACGCAGACATGTTCTTCATCACTGCTCTAGTAAAAGAGCCACTTCAGAAAACCATATTATTAAGTATGGCACAAGATAACAGCTTTCCAACTTTTGGGTACCAAGTGTCGGGTGATGCTTCAATTATTATTTACTCTGTAGTGTCGTGATCAAAAACTACCATGGCGGTGACCTCTAATTTTAATATTAACACACTATACCAAGTGCTTTATTATTAGTAGTAGTCGTGGTCGTAGTAGTCGTAGTAGTAGTTAGGTATGCAGGTATTGTTGTTTAATTGGCGAACCGAGTTCAAATTCTGATTTAGTCTGTACTCCTCGTGTTCACATTAACACCCTTGGAGAAACTGAAACATATGGAGATGTTTCTTCTTCCACCAGCTAGGACTTAAATAACAAGGTAGGCTAGTATCTCTAGCCATGGTTGGTAATCAGTCTAAGAGAAGGAAAGCTCTGAATTCCAAACCATTGAAAGACAACAGGGGAAACCACTTTGCTATCTTTCTCGAGAAAGTCACTACAATTCATCAGTAATGAAGAAATGAACTGAAAGAAATCTTATATTCAGAATCAGAAAGAGACAACTGAAATTTCTAAGACACTTAATGAATGAGGAAGGAGGGAAAAATTGGAAAATTTGTCATTCACAGGACATTAAAGATAAAAGGGCCAGAGGGAGGCAGCAGGCCACCTACTTAATGAGCTTATATGAATTAATAGCAGAACAGAGAGTGGAAAGAATGGTAAAAAGAACTGCATAAGATAGGAGATTGTGGATAGCCATGATCATCCACATCTAGAGGGACATGACACATAAAAGAAGCTATGAAAGGTCATGATCCCCTACCCCCTGAAGGGGCAATGATTTAAAAAAAAAAGTATTATTATTAATAATAGTTGTAGTAGTAGTAGCAACAATTGTTAGTAGTAGTAGTGGTGGTAGTGTTAACATTATTATCTTGCTTTAATAAACAAAGCAAGATAGTTATATCAGATTTCACAGTTAGATCCCAATGTTTTTCACATTTTGACATAAACAATATATGAGTAGATAAGTTTGCCGATCATCTGGTTTACACTTCTCCCAAGTCTTTTGAACAGTAACAGAAATGTTTAGGATTTGGATTTTGGTTCCTTGTAAAATCTTTTCATTCACTTTCATTCTCAGTTCTCTCTTGTACCATAGTGTCATTATTGCCTTGTTTGGGGTGAATTGATAAATATATCAAATAAACTTCATTTTTCATTCAAGTTTAAAAAGAAGCCCCTAGGTTTTGTGTGTTCACATGCTTCATTTACTTAAAGCTGTTGGTGTGAAATAAGAATTTTTTTTTTAAATCAGAAATTAGTTGCTTTTAGGATAAATATAATAGAATTTTTATTCTTAATCTCTGGGATGAGGAATTATCATTATTTACATTATTTAAACTCTGGCTTTTGTGCTAATTATTGTTGTTATTATCACCATGTTTCAGCTATTGTGCTCCCTTGCCTTCATCAGGTGCTTATTGATCCCAAAGGGAATTTTGAACTGAAGATTTTATTTAATCTATAGGAGAATTTTGTTCTTGTTCCACTGACCATGTTTAGGGGTATTGTGTCTACTTCATAGTTCAATGCAAACACAGCAAGCATGAACTAAGCAGTACTAAATATACAGTTTGAAATTCCCTGGAGGTTACACGATCAACAAACACCTGATGAAGGCAAGAGAATACAATAGGCAAAATGTTGTGATGAAGACAATAGTCTGAGTAAAGATTTTAATTATAAATTTTGTATCATTGCAACATTGTCCTTGAAAAGCCTAACTAAAGCTGTTGTCAATAGGATAATGTCAATTTCATGCTCAGTTTTCTGTATTTCTTCAATTTGTTATGTGAATATAAAGTGGTCTAAACAACTTTGGAATTTTGACAGTTTGAGAAAAACAAATTTCTCTATTTTAAATATTTTATTTTTCTATTTTTTTTCTTTTCCAAGCAGATTTCCCTGCCATTGATCAGTATCTGCAACTATCTCAAAGCCACACGGACATTTACTCAGAATGTTTAAGGGTAAGCATAAATATTTGAAAATACTTTCAATGGCAAAAGCCACATACATCTAGTCAACAGATACAATGTACATTCCTTAACCCTTTGGTACTCTGCATTATTAATATTACTTCCCCTTCCACTGAATTCTTTTCCAAGGCCTCTCAATTGCAGTATATCTTATTATTAATTTCACTCAGTTGTTTTCTGTTGCCATAGCAGGATATGACAACACTTTTTTGAAATTCAAAGAAATTCAGTGGAAGGATGAACTTTTTGTAAAGCAAATGAAATCACATACATAGTGACAAAGGTTACAAAAAGCATCGGTTTTCCAAAACAAATATGAATGAGCACTTAAAAGTCCTTGGTTTGGTTGACCCCCCAAAAATCCAGTCTTCTGAGATAGGGTAATTATCCCGCTTTCAAAAAACGGGTTATTTTAGAGGTGTGAAAAACAAGTGCTGGGAAGGAACAATTTTAAAATGCCATATAGTAATATATGGGAAAAAAAAAGCATTTGTCTAAATTCTAAGAAATCATACGGTATGTATTTTACAATAAATTTCCTGCCAATTTAAATGAATTATTATTTTGCTTTACAGACTTCATATATATCTTCAAACCCAATGAATATAAAGAATGAAGATCCTTTCTTGGCAAATGAAAGCTACGAGAAAATGCTACCACCAATGATACCAATCAGTTATCAGAATGTGGATTCAGTACCTGATTCCAATTCCAATTATCTGGCCGAGCACTCTCCAGAACTCTTGGATTTGGATGACATGAAACCAGACATTCTACATGATTTTATACACTCATCAAATTCAACTGACCATTACAACACAGGTGAGGTTTTAAATCAGTAAAATATTTCCTTATTCCTACTAACACAAATTCTTCCCCTGTTGCTTTCTTCATTACTATGTTATATAACATATATATATATATATATATATATATATATATATATATATATATATATATATATATATATGGGGGAAGATGACATATAAACTCTGTATATTGCTCCTGCATTGAGTTTATCAATAGAATAACACTCGCCTACAGTGAACCCAGAACCACTTTGCTAGATTGAGAATATTAGAAAGAAACTGTCTAACTGACCCAGACTTGCATCCAGCCAAACTAACTAATATATCACACCAACGGTGGATAACTGAATGACAAAAAAGAGGTGGGGGAATCCTATGCAATATGTTATGTCCTTTGAAAGAACTTCAAACTAGATAATGGATTCAATGATGGTTTCATATATACAAGTTCTTATCAAAAAGTTTCAGGGCTGTTGCTATGGTAAAAGTTAAAGTGCACAGAGTGAAGCTGCTTAGCACAAATTGTCCTTGAACTCTGCTGCACATGTACACCAAGTTATAACATTCTTGCTCACTTCTGTTGTTTACAGCAGTGCTTGGATGGAAAGTGTGTAGAGTGTGGTCCTCTCACAACACCACTGAGGTTCCAGTGACCATGGATTGCATGGCAGTTTTTGGCCAAGGACAACATTCCCCAGCTCTGGCAAACACCATATTCCCCAGATTTTGTCTCTTGCAACTTTTTCCTCTTCAAATGTCAAATCCCACTTGAAAGTAACAAAATTTCAAGACATTGAGCCAATCCAAAAGAATGAGGCAGCTTCCCACTATTGCAAAAAAAGGATTTCCAGGAATGTTTAAATCAATGGAAACGACACTGGATAAAGTGTATGGCTTCTGAGGGGGGGGGCTGCTTTGAAGGCGATTAAATGTTGATTTAATATGTCTTGTAATTTTCTCTTTATAGTACTAATCCTGATATTTTTTGATCAGACTTCATATTTAGAGGGAGAGAACAAAATACAAACAAATGTTTGTTAATTTATATGCTGAGAGAAATGCTAAAGTTGCAGGGACACAACTTTAAACTTTAAATTTCTGGTTTTTCATGTGTCTTGATTATTTGGTCTGAAGAAGTCCTTTTGAAGGTTGAAACATCACAGAGGATTTTTTTCTGTTTTGTCATTCAAGTACCCATACACCTATATATCAGACTTATTGTGTGTAATCAAACAGCAAAATGAAAAACTCATAAATAATTTGTTTCGAAGTAAAAAGTTCTTTTGGGGACAAAACCCATTACCTTGGATTTTTTTTTTTTTTCTATTTTGTAATCTTGTATCAAGTCCTGTCATCTCATTGTGGTCTTGTTAACCTTTAACATACTGGAGGGGATTTTGCTTGCAAAGTGAAATCCTACCACTGCAAGTGACTCAGATGAATGAATAATAGTGTGTTTGAATTTTGCAGTTGTGTTGGCATATCCTGCTATGGCTACAGAAAATGACAATGACTGAAGTTAAATAGTGCAGTAGAGAAGCCTTGAAAAACAAGGTAGTGAAAACAATAGTAAATAATGCAGTGTTAAAGGTTAATAATATTACTATGAGATATATAAAAAGGGTCTATAAATGTTTATTCTTATGACTTTGACTATGTTTTAATTCAAACAACTGTAGAACATTTAGAATGGAGCAAATAATGGGTGATTTTTTAAAAATGAGTTCTATGTGCCATGTTCCTTCAGGATATGGGTGATTATGGCTTTCCACAACTTCCTGTACTTCCTATATAAGCGCTTAGCAATGTTTACCTTTTTATTCTCCTTTCTTCTTGTTCTGCTGTCCATTTACATAAGCTTTTTAGTTAGTTGATGTTTCCCTCTTGCTTTCAATATGTCCTGTGAGGGTCAAATTTTCCAGACCTTCTTTCCTCATGACATGTCCCAGAATTTCTTTCAACTCTCTCCTTCTGATTCAAGGTATAATAATCCCTTATGCTTTCATTTCCCTGAAAACTTCCCTGTTGCTTCATGCTTTGTCCATGGTATTTATTCTCAGCATCCTTTTGTAAAACCTACGGTTCTGCTGCTTTCCTCCTCATCTGTGAGAAAATCGTCCAGCATTCACAACAATAGGACCAATATTACATAGCAATTCAACACTCTTCTCTTTGTTTCCATTGAAGTTTTCCTGTTTCTTAATACTTTTATTTTTTAGAAAGCATATTTTGCAGAGGAAAAAGAAAAAGAAATTTTCATCTCATAGTATTTTAAAATCAATTTTTCATTTTATCCACGAATATTTTCTGTTTTCTCCTGTGCCATCATTTAGTTATTTTCATTTTATAGTGCTCTATTTCTAAAGCTTAGCATTGGTTCCTGTAGGTTCTCCATTAAGCCATCGAATCACATCTATATTTGCACTATTACATAGCGCCACATCTATTTTGTTCTTTTACCAGGGCTTGGAATTCCTGGTTTTTATAAGAGTATCTTTCTTTTAGGATACATAGATAGTGTAACATATCAGAGTGGAATTGGTAAGCCAAGTTCAAATTTGAGGCTAGTCTGTTGTGTTTCCTGTTGCACTAATGCCCTTGGGAAAGGCAAGAATACATCTCTTTTCCCCCTCCCTCTAAGACACCTACTTTTTTCATATATTCTGACCAATTTGCATAAAGTTTGTCTTTTCTTGATCTTAGATTAAAACTTAGAAAATTTCAACATTATTTCAGTGAAATTTTAACTTTCCGGCTTAAGATTTAGTGCAGATGAATGGCGAAAAAGAAAGGAAGGTGTTGGTTTACAGAAATGCCTGGAGATCACAGGTTAAATTTCTGCAAATAGTTCATATGATTCACTTATATACTTTGTCAAAACACAGCTTTAAAAATTTCAGTTTTTGCTTCACTTTGAAAAGTTCCCTTTAAAAACCTTCATGTCATTTAAAAAAATTGCTAGTGCCAGTAAGTCTAGTAACAATACAAAAAAATGTGATGAATACATAAAAACATCATATTTCAAAAGTGCTGCCTATAATAAAAAGACAAATATACAGAACTATTGTGGCATAGAGACTGTAATATTGAATAATGAAATCTGGATGGGGAATGATAAATATTTGTGGAGAAAGTAAAAATTGATGCTTTTTTTCCCCATCTTAACAACTTGACTGTCAGAGGTCAATTATGAAATCTGACTTCAAACACAAACTTTATGATAACCAACTTAGGTGATAAAAACTTTTTTATGAGTCAATTTATAGCTACAATTGGAGTGTTAACATTATTTTCACACTTAAAATTATCACTATGCAATTTACGAAATGTTTGCTTGGTGCTCAACTGTCGAATAACAAAAACCATCCAAGAATAGATGGTGGAACACAGCATTATTTAGAAACTATACCACCAGCTGGGAAGAAACAACATCCAACCAGAACCTGTAGAGTTTGTGCAAAATACAGCAAAATACGGTACTTTTGTACTATTTGTAAAAACAAAATACCTCTCTACATTGTTGGACTTACTGCCATATAATGTTGAAACATTGCTTCCTGTATGATTACCAATTAAGCAATGTAGATCCTAATCAGTACTTTGATGGATGACCACTTAGAAATACCAAATGCTGTCAGCTTGGATGTGTTGGTGTTTTAAAGGATAATGGCTCAGAATTGTTAATTGGAGTGCCAAGTTCCAATTCCAGTTGGGTTTGTTATGCTAGTAAGACTTGTTTTACTAAATCATTATCTCATAAAAAAAATTTACAATCTAAAAAAATATTTTCTGGCTTTATATAACCTTCCAAAAGATTGCTAAGCTGCCGAAAACGAATCAATATGCATTGTTGATTGTTTCAAAAGTTCTCATGCAAGCACCAAATTTGGAAACTGGTCATTTCTGCTGCTTTTCAAGTGTTTCATTTAGGTTAAATTTTCAGTAAATTTTTGGCATAAAATGTTTGTGTTTTTTTAGTTGTCAGTACAATTTTTTAATTTTTGTTCCTACCGTAGATGACAGGTACCAGTTATTTGTATTAAAAACATGAAAAAACTTGTGGTTGTAACCTTGATGGCAAGACCTCAAAGATGAGATAACTCGTCAGTTGGGTCATAATAAAATCTGGATTCATGAGTTAATTCATGGTTAGCATTGAATGTGTTAAATAGTTTGAGATTAGTAAAAAATTAAATGAAATTTTTTTAAAATTCTTTTATTTATTTATTTGGTTTGGGGGGATCTTTTTTTTTTTTTCCTTTTTTTTTTTTTTTTTACAAATGATGTATTTTCGTTTGTGTCTAGATCCAAGAAATTGGTCAGAAACTGATGTGAAGAAATGGGTATTGACCAAGTTGAACAATTATGGCGTCTCTTTGGATACAGTCTGCTGGAATGCAATAAATGGTATAGGCTTGTGCTCTTATAGTAAAGAGGAGCTGGTGACAAATCTTTGTAACTCAACGGCAGCAGAGATTATATACTCAGAACTAAAGAAATTAAAGAATGGTGAGTTACAAACTGAATTTAAAAGAAATATCAAAATCATGATAGTGGGTGGGTGTTTTAAAAAAGAAAGGAAATGACTCCTGAGAGGGTTTTTTTTCCTCTTCTGTGGTTGCCAAACATTCTTAGTGAATACTTCTTAATTTTTCTGTTTATAAATGAATATTATTATTGATGTTATTTACATTTGGACTAATGTTCTCATCTTTGCTGTTATTATCATAACATTTTGGCCACTGTACCCACTGGTCTCCTTCAGGGATCTGTTAATCTGGATAACCTTGAAGCAATTTTAAACTAAACACTGTATTTAATCTACAGGGATATATTGTTCTAATCCTGCGGTCCATTTCTAGAGGATATCACTTTTTTTTTCTTTTTTTTTATACTATTCCACTGAGTCTAAATCTGTACTACCCTGCCCGTGGATTGAACTTGCTATTTGTGTCAACAAATTCATATGCCAATGCTTTAATTCACTAGCTTAGTAGTACAGACTTAGACTCTGTGAAATCAGTGTGAATAAAAATTGAGCATTACTAAAAAGAACAAAATTATATATCCCTTGACATAGGCAGCACAATGTAGATTTAATAAAGGGTTTAAATTTCTGGGATGAAGTGTTATTGTTATTTACAATAAGACGATTGTCCTCCTCTTTTCTTATTATCAAAACCTTTCAGCCACTGTGCTCTTCATCAGATGCTTGGATAACCTTCAGAAAACTTTGAATTCAACACTTTATTCAGTCTACAAGGGTAGATTGTTCATGTTCTGCTGACTATGCCTAGGAATATCTAGTTCTTAGTTCAGTTTGAAATTACCTGAAGGTTACTCTGGTTGATAAAAATGTGAAGATGGACGGAGGGTGCAACAATTAAAACGTTGTGATAATGACAACAATAAAGATATTAGTCTGAATGTAAATAGTGACAACTTCTTAATCCGGAAATTTCGACAGAAATTATTGAATATTATTATGTAAAAATATATTGACAAATTGGTAAACAGAATAATGCATTTCTTTTTTACTACAAATTTCTATTACTAACTGTATTAACCAAAAGTCTATCATTACCAAACTTGATTCTTATCTTTTCTCAAACTATTCTCTGCATGTTTCTCTTGTGAATACCATTTCCTTTAAAAACCTATCCATTTAATTGTCTTCATCAAATTTTATTTGCCGACTACCATTACTTGATTTTGTTAATGTCTTAGCAAATATCTTTCAGATTTATAAAGAAGTCACTTTATCACAATGTTCAAAATTTTTTTTTTCTTGTGTTTTCATTAATACAAAAACCATCCATCCTCTTTGGGCCCTATGTCCCTTGGGGGCTTCAACATTCTGGATAATCGTGGATGTGCAAGGGGTGTAATGTATAGCAGCTTGGAATGAGAAACTGGAAGGCCAGGATCAAATTCCAATTGGATTTGTTACATTCACTTAGGTGCAAATATTCTTGAGAAAGGGATCAATCCATCTCCTCCCCCCAGCTATGGCTTAAATAGTAGAACTTATATTTGAAAAAAAAATCATTGATATTCTTTAAAAAAAATTGTTAATGCAATATTCACTTGTGGTGAAAGAAAAAAAAAAATTATTTATACAATCTGAAATTTAAAAAATTTTTTTTTTTAATATTAATTTTCACCCAATACAAGGGCCACTCAAGGTAGAGGCTTACTGTGTGGTGTTGTATTAGTGTAAGAAAAGGTCAATATAACAGGGAAAATAGCTAATTCTAGAATTGAAGAGGTCAAGATTTAATTAGTGAATAAAAGAAAACATTAGAAGTATAGAGTCGAAGTAGACCTTAGAAGAAACCAGAAACCCAATCCTAAACAGAAAACAAGGGATAAACCTCTACTCCTGTTCAAAAGATCGGTTTTGGCTTTAAATAACCTGCAAGAGATTGATGGAACATTTAAAAAAAAAAACAAATCAATTAATAAACTACTAGATAATCACTCTCCAGTAGGTTCACCTATAGTTGTTTATGATCCATTTTATTTTTTTGTATCTACATCCTAACCATCTTTCAAGTGGTTGGGTTTTGGATTCAGATATGCCGGATTAAAGCCACGTCATATTGAAACACTGGTTCCCATGTGATCATCAAAGTCAAGCAATGTCAAGCCAGGTACCTAGTTGGGTGACCACTTAGGAATATAAGGAGCTGTAAGCATAGATGCGCATGTGGAATGGTAGATAACGGTTCAGAATTGTTAATCGACAAGCCAAGTTCCACTTCAAGTTGGGTTCATTATATTCACTTAGGTACAAATATACTTGGAAAAGGTATGAATCCACCTCTTCTCCCACCAGCCATGGGTTAATTAGTAAGACTTGTATGATTAATACTATTATCTCCCCCCCCCCCAAAAAAGAAAAAATTCTTACAATCTAAAAAATATTTTCTAGCTTCAAATAACCTGCAAAGTCATAGAAAACAAATCAATCAAATACTGATTAGTTACACCAGCATATCTTTTAGATTCATTTACATTCTCTGGAACATAGACGTACAGAAACTACCGTGGCCACAAAGTGAGAGATTAGTTTATATATTGATTGTAATATAGAATTGATCCCCCAATTTACATCCACATTATCATTTTTTTTATTTTTTGTTTGTTTATCAAATTTTAATTAGGTATGAATCCACCTCTTCTTCCCCCAGATATGGTTTAATTAGTAAAAGGTGTATCACTAAAACCATTAGTATCTAAAAAAAATTCTTACAATATAAAAATATATTCTGGCTTTAAATAACTTCTAAAGAGTTGATAAGCCGTAAAAAAATGAATCGATCAATCAATGAACCTAGAACATGGCATCTTAAGCATAATGTTCTTATTTCTTGCCTGCTGCTGCTAAAGACTTGCTGTTATTTCTCAATTAATGGCTCCCATATGGTATTTATTTCCATGCTGGACCTACTGAGAGGGTTTTTATGGCCCAACTGATTCCCATGTTCAAAACTACTTGAAGATTACCTGGATTGACAGAACATGAAGAAGGCTCAAGGGCACAATGACTGAAATGCTTTGATTATGACCGGAATGTTTTGATTATGATCGAGATGATGGTATTAGTTCAAATGTGAATAAAATAGAAACTGTACGAGAGAATTGGAGGGAATTGCCTCCTGCCTCGGAAACCATGTTTGTTGTCCTTTTTGTATTGCTATTCATACAAATTAACAATTCTAATGAGACTTTCTGCACTTCACTACCATATTTGCCAGCCTATAAGATGTATGGCTACCCTATTACTCAGTGGAAAAGACGAGACATGAATCTACCCAAAAAACAACCCCATCTTCAGAGGTCATGTTGTAAGCCAGATACAAAAATGATTGTTCCTAAAACGGCCATCAGTGAAGTGTGTGTACACAATTTTGACAAAACAACAGGTGAATCCTCAAAAGCTTTTTAAAACTCATCAACTTTCAATAAAATGTCTATTTAAGAATTAATCTACTTACATTTATAAAAAAAACTATTTGGCACTATTTAATTTGAGTGATCCACTTGTAAAAAAACTAAAAGTAAAAAATAATAAAAGAAATTCTGTTTTATTTATTAATTTCTCTAGATTAGGCATTCATCAAAACACTGCATTTGTCAGAATCGTAAAATATTTCATTTTTATTTTAGAATAGGGGATCATGTTCATGATGAGGATGTGTAGGTGGTGTAATGGATAGCAACAGGGAGCAAGAAATCAGAGCTGAGTTCAAATTCCAATCAAGTTCATTACATTCCCTTATACACAAATATCCTTGGGAAAAGTATGAATCTATCTTTTTTCCCCAATATCTATGGATTAAATAGTAGGGCTTATATCTGGAAAAATCATTATCTCCAAAACAAATTTTTAATGCAATATTCACTTGCACAAAAAGAATTATTCTTACAATCAAAAATATTTTTCAGCTTTAAGTAACTCACAAAGGGTTGATAAGCCATAAAAAACAAATCAATCAACTTGTTCATAATATAGTGTCAAATCAACCCCTGAGTTATCTGTACTTTGTTTTTATTTACAAAGAAAATTATTCTCAGATTGTGTTAGTCGGTTCACTTCCCCATTGCACTAAAAGGGGAAGTATGCAAAGGCCTTTGCTGAGACAAACTGGCTGGTGCATGGGGCAAGATCTAGAGCTAAATAGAAAAGCTTGAAACCATGTATGTTATTGATAACTGCATACTGCTGATTTTGTCATTTTTCCCAATTTATAATTGCATTTATCAATGACAAGCACAGTTCCAAACTTGACATTTGTAAATAAAAACAAAGTACAGATAGCTCTTTAAGAATTCAAAGATCAATTTGATACAGTATTTATATTAAAATCCCACCTTCTAAAATAAATTAAAAAAACAAACAATATTTTTTAGATTCTAACAAATGTTGTGGCATGAGAACAGTTTAAAGAATGCCAATATAGAAGAATTATTCCTCACAAGAATTTTCCCTTATTTTGCAAGTGGACCACTAAATTTGAGTAGTACCTGCTATTTTGGAAGAAAGTTGTAGAAATATTTTTGAGGCCCTCAATGCCTGACTCCCTTATTTTATTTTATGAAATCTCTATAAAATATGATTTTGACTAAAAAAAAAAAAACCCATTTAAATCTGTATAAAAATATGTTCAGAGATGTTAAATAGATTGAAATCTTACTCAAAATTGGAACATGAAATTTAAATGACTATGTCCAGAATTTTTAAATGAAAGCTAAACTAAAACTAAAATATTGTTTGTTTAAAAAATTTCAGTTAATTTCTTTATTTAATTTTTTTTTTGTTTTGATATATTTGGAGGCATTAAAAAAAAGTATCTGCCTAAAAATTATTTTTTTAAAAGATTTATTCCTAAAAATTCTTTGAATGTATTAAAATTCTATTATTATTCTGCCTGGACACTTCGGAAACATCAAGATAATGAAAATGTCAATGTTTCAATAAATGAGAAATGAGAGTGTTGGCAAAATCCAAAGGATGCATATTTAAAATTATTCAATTCAGGCCGAAATGTAGGTCTTGTCATATCTAAAAGCTATATTATCCATCATGATATCTGATAAATAACATTTTTCAACTCAGCATGCTGGCATAAAGATGAAAGTGCTAGCACAAAATAGACAGCTATAGGATGTATGTTAGGCTCCCCCCCACCAGTACTATTGTAAAAGTTGTCAAACAGGCTGGCAAATAGGGTAATAGAACATAATGTTGATATGAAGTTTACTACAAGTGAATTTGTTTTTAAATTTATGATCAATTGAAAGTTGTCAGGTGTGCAATAATTAAGTTTTATTTTCTATTTTCAATACTTTGCAGAATTTCAAATTCTTGACTGCCCAACGAATTTTGACTACAACTACTTCCCCCTGCAGAATACTATAATACCCACTCAGAAGCCAGAAACCTTCTACGCTATCAAGGATTACCTAAAACGTACATCCTCTTCCACAGAACAATACTCAACAAAATTCAACTCGGACAGTAACGACAGTCTTAGTTCAGTCAGCATCAGTCCACCACCATTAACAGAGAGCAAAACCAGTTTTAACCGTAAGTTTTATTTAATTCATTTTTTTTTTTTTATATCAACAAGTGTCCCTGCTTTTTGATTGCTTATGATATTACATTATCTACAACTCTCACTATTTCCATGGCAAATATTCTAGTGAGCTCTGTTCTTTAGCTCTACCAGCTTTTGGACCTTTATGGCCCAAACCCACCTCATTAAGCCAGCCATATTGAATCAGTTACATTCCTTAAATACCCTTTTGTTAAGAAGGGCATTCTTCTCTGAAAGCCTTTTACCAAGAACTGATACTTTGCAGAACAGACTCCCACATGTATGCTTCCTAGAACACAACAATCTTAACTTCTTCAAGTCTAGGATCTATAGTTATCTATACACCATATCCTCATAATTTCCACTTCCTATTTTCTTTTATGTTCATATCACTCACCTCATTCAGTAAATTTCTAACTTGAGTGACTTCTAGAGCAGAGATGTCCAACTCACTTAATATTTTAATGCAGCCCACTGCACCCTAAAATTTTTAGGTATATTTTCATTTACTTTAGTAACATTTGTTGAGAAAATTATTCTCAAATTGTGTTAGTCGGTTTACTTCCCCATTGCACTAAAAGGGGAAGTGGGCAAAGGCCTTTGCTGAGACACACTGGCTGGTGCATGGGACAAGATCTAGAGCTAAATAGAAAATATTTAGCTTATCTAGAAACCTTTTATGTATGTGGGGTAGTACATACTGATGTGAACAATTTTGTTTGTGCATGAAAAGCATCAAAACGGCTGAAAGAAATAGTTTGAGTGATTCCCATTTAACTAAGTCTTAGAATAAAGACTAACTCCATAAAAGCAGATATTGACAATATAAAAGAAAAGCAATGTCAAAAAGCACATTGAATTTATTTTATTTTATTTTGTGTATGTATAAAATTCTTTTCTTTTACTGTCAATAATATATTGGGTTGGTGCAAAAATAATGTCGTTTTTTGAATGTTCAACTTCATGTGAGAAAACGACATTATTTTTGCACCAACCTAATAGTATTTTTTGTAAATATATATATTTGTTATTAAAATTTGATATTCATATTTTGAATTTTTTAAAAGCATATTTATATAAAGTATTTTTTGTGACCCGGTGAATATTGGCCCATTAGGAAAAAAGGTTGGACAACCCTGGTCTAGAGCTTTGTATTGGGGGAACTATAGTTTAAAAAAGAAAGTACACATGGAAATATTATGGATTTCCGGTTTCCGGTCAATTATTGAATAAGCTTTTTGCAAGTTTCACGACTATAAAATACTCATGGAAATTATGCTATTGCATCATTAAATATCTGAGCTTTACACTTTTAAATATGAATGCAAGTCATTAAAGAAGAGGAGGAAAACTGTATTCCAAAATATAACTTCAACATAAAATACACATCACTGCCTCTAGTAATTACATCCACACAAACATATATATGCACAAAAGCTGAATGTCATTTACCATGTATTCAATTGTGAAAGCAGAATGACATTTTTATTACTTGAAAACTCCTAAGAAAATTAAATTTTAGCATTAAATTATCCATAAGTAGTTGATATGCCATTAAACAAACAAAACAAATAAGCAATGATATTAATAGGTTTTTCTTTTTGGCTATATACTGTCTTGCTTAGAGCGTGCAGTGCTTTTAAAATTTCATGCAATCTTCACTTGATATTGTAAGTCACAATTGAGTTTTGCTATACAGTGTGAAAGTCATACTCAACAATGAGATGACAACCATCATTTAAAGAATTAAGCGGATACAAATGAAGATTTACAATTGGCAAGGTTTTCCAGTTAAGAGTTAGAATTCCTCAGAGAATTTGAAACCTAGGAAACCCACAAACTTTATACAGGTACTGATAGTTAATTAAACTTTATCAGAAAATTGTTAAATGCTAAAGAAAAAAAATATATTTATTTTTATTTTCATTCTGTTGAGTTAGCTTGGACATTCATGAGTCTATTGTGCCAACAGAAGGTCATTAGGGAGGCATTCTGCATCATGACATAGCTGGTCAATGTAGATGGTTGCTGGACAATCAACTCATCTTGATCCATGTTCAAAACAGTAGATTACTCACAAGTTCTTGTTTTGCTTGTCAGCCCTGTCCAGCAAAGCTCATTCTGTGTTCATGTAAGATTGTAGAAATATCAGGGATGGGTCCTTAGAACTGTGATTTAGTTGGATGTCATCACCAGGAGATGTTAATTATGTCTCTCAAGATCCAAGCGTAGGTTCCATCAATCTTAGACTGTAGGGTTTTAGTTAATGCCCAGACAGTGGCACTATACATTAACACCGACTCTACAGTGGCTCGAAAGAATCTAAACTTGATGTTGTCTGGTAGATCTGATTTCCAGATGACATCCATTTTATTCAAGATGGCTCAGGCTATGTGAATTTTCACATTCATTTTAGTAGAATTTATCTCACTTCCTACATATGTAAAAGATTCAACAGATTTTATTGATTCACCTGAGACAGTTTGTATTGAACTTTGTTGGTTGAAGCTTACGAAAGAAACAAATAAACAAAAAAATAAATGTTTGTATTGACTGTATTTTTTTTTCTTTTTCCTACCAGATACAGAAACAAAAATTACCAGACACAAACAGAACATTCATCTCTGGCAATTTTTGAAGGAGTTGCTGCGGGAAGCCGACAAACATAATAATTGTATCAGATGGCTCAGCAACAAAGATGGCATTTTCAAAATCGAAGATTCTGCTCATGTTGCTAAGTTATGGGGTCAGCGCAAAAACCGACCAGCGATGAATTATGACAAACTCAGCCGATCTCTCCGCCAGTATTATAAGAAAGGAATTATAAAGAAGACAATTGCTTCCAAACGGCTGGTTTACCAATTTGGTGCTTGCTACTTGTAAACTTTTTTTTTGTATATTTTATCTTTTTGTTCTTGATGATTCCAAGAGTAGCCAAGCTAACATTTTTGTTTGTCACAGAATTTGATTTCTGTACTTGTTCAAATGTTTTTTTTGAACTTGTGGTGACAAATGTTTATGTTCACTGAATTTCCCTCAAAGTCTTCTGAATTTGCAAGAATGATGTAAAGCGAAAGACAAAACCAGAGGAAATGTGAGCAGAATTTCAAGTAGAGAATTTGAGGTGGCCATTTTTGTTTGACATTGTGCAACTTTCTCTACTTATTTGAAAGAAAGACAGATTTAAGGTGAAACAAATCTATTTTCTTTCAGGCTATTTCCAATATGGAAACAGAAAAAAAGTTTTTGAACAAATTTTTTTTTTTTTTTTTTTTTAAACCACACATTCCAGAATTTAGAGGAAAATATTTGCTCAAAAATTCCTACCCACCCCATTATAAACAATAAGCATGTATTTCATTGTTACTTTCATTTAAAAAAAAAATTTGAAAATAGTGGAGGAGGGGCATCCTCCACCAGCAAAATGTGATTGCGCCAAAAGGGGAAAGATGTCTGAATCAAAAATTTTTCTAATCAGGCAAGGCTGGGTTTTAGTTTGATCTCAATTCAATTTTTATCTCTTCAAATGCTGCATCCAAAACTTTAAAAAGAAAAAAAAAAGTAAACTTTTTAATGATTCTATAATTTTTTTAAATATTAGAAGAAATCTAATCCTTTTATAATTAACTAACATCTAGATATTAAAACAATTATAAAAAATGAGGATTTTATTTTCCTACTTAATACTGTCACTGAAGAATTTTAAACAGATCTTTTTTTTCCAATTCAACAACTGATTATAGAATTTTCTTCTTAACTATAAAATTTCTATCTGATTGGTATACTTGAAATATGAGGAATACTGATAACATTTCCCAAAAATTTGATGAAGTGTTTTCTTCAGAGCTACTAAGTTGGGTAGGGAACTTTTCAGCAAGCCCTCAATTAAAACGGGAGTCAAACATGTTAATAAAATTGTTTGGTTCATCTTTTTGTGAACACCATCTCTCACTCTCTCTGGGTCTTTTTTTCACAAAAGACTGTTCACAAATCAATTAAAACTTATAAAATTATTAAAGCTTTTATTCGCATTAAAGGAAATTTTTAAAAGTCTATTTATCACATAATTTTACTTGTTCGAGCTACATTCTTTTAAACTATATTTTATTACACTGTAAACATGTTTTGCATAGGAATATGCATACAAGTTATAGTTGCACGAGTTCATAAATTTGTATTATGAGTTAAAGGGCAAACAACAAAAATATATGGTAATATTATTTACAAGGTAAACTATTTTTACGATCACACATACACACACATATATATTAGCGTGTGTGCGTCTTTGCAGGATGCATAATAGTATCCAAAACATATGTGGGGATAAGACAAAATAGAAAATCTTATAAATGATGCATATCATCGACACCTGTTGTTGAAGTCTGGTTCTTCAAGGTCAGAATGAAAGACAAAACTGTGTTAGGAAAATGCATTGGGGTTTTTGAGGATAAGATGGGCAATAAATTAAATTACCTTATCAGATCCAGTAACCAGAAAGTGTTTTGTTTATTTATATATATATATATATATATATATATATATATATATATATATATATATATTAGGGCTATTGGATTTTAAAACAGCCCTCCACCAAAAAAACCTTTCTGGTTTCAGTGGGCTAATTTAAAATTCAACAACCATCTAAAATCTTTCATTTTTTTTTTTGTAGGGGGTGGGGCTGATTTAAAAATTCAAGTCATCAATGGCTCTAAACAAACACATTCTGATTTGTGGTCATGGGATCTGATAAGGTAATTTAATTTATTGTCTGACAACACATTTTGTCTTTCATTCTGACCTGAAGAAGCCAAGATCAACAGACATTGCCGAGACACATCATTTATAAGATTTTACATTTTGCCACATGATCTCTACATATACATTTTAAAACCCAAGTTCTTAGAACTGAAGTTGCTTTTTGGTATATGTTTACATATACTTACAATTGTCCAACCCATGAATGCAGGTAAAATATTTAGCAAACATCAGTTGAACAACTGTATGTATGTATATGCCAAAAAGTAACCAGTTATCAAAAACTAGTACAAATTGGAATATTTCAGGGAAGCTTGCTTCCATTGTGAGATATCAATTTTTAAAGGTATATCGTTACATACTAAAATATAAAAAATGAAATGAATACTTTTACATTATATAAATCATACACATACATACAGGTTGACCATCACTAATTTGCTGAATGAGTGATTTTTGCCTGATTATTGATTTTCTGTTTTTGTATAAAGCAACCTTTTCTTCCTTGTGATCCATTTTTGGTGTCAACATAAATTTCAAGCCGACATAAGCACATGTGTTTTATTTACAAAAGCAAAATGGAGTAGAAAATATAAATCCTAACACATGAAATGCTGCTCCTGGTGTTTATCTAGCCACTTGTCAAATTGAACTTCAGGTGTAAGATTCCTCTCTTTGCCCATCTTAAAAATTGATCAGGCCACTTGTGCACCTAAGGGAGCCATGTTGAGAATCAATTGTCTAAATCATACAAATTTCACACAGGCACATAGTTGTCATGATATTTTCTTTTCTTTTTCTTCTTCCAATGTTCTGTCTAACCTTTTATAGACAACTTACAAGGCTTTGTACTTCATGCCACATGAAACACTTCCTGTATTCATTGGAATAATAAGTAGGGCTAGACATCAACAGGTTAAATGCACAAAAGACAAATAGAAAAGCTTCAACAAATGCTGAAAGTACTCAAAAACAACTTGTGCAGCAACTAGAATCAGCAAACAGTAGTGACAAGTCTGTTCAGTTATCTGGGAAATCTGAAATTGTTTTTGTGCAAATGAGTGCCAGATTAATGATTGGAACAGATTGGTGATGGCCAACCTATATCATATATATATTACTTCAAATGTTTTTATAGTGGATACTCATATTTGCAATAACTGTAATATTTTTACTTTAAACTGTAAGTATTACACCTATCAGTGTGTGTATTTGAGAAATCTTAATGAAAAGAATGTGCTCTCCAGCAGGAATTGGCCCTACATGCCCCGTTGAAAGAAAAACCATGGTTTGATCTGGTGAGCTTTATTACATGCCTATAAAGAGCTCTGCTATACTGTGACGCTCTTCACATCTGAATGGAGGACACTAAGTGAAGTAAATTTAATGCCTAATAAGCAAAAGTAAATAAATGCTTTTATGTAATACTCTGCTTAAAGTAAAAATAAAAATGTGCTGTCTATTTTAGAGATGAGTATCCATTATAATGTTTGAAATAATAAAAATATTGGATTAAAAAAATCCATTAATTCCTTAGAAATAATAGTGTCATATAATAGATCATTTGCATTTAATTATCCCAGTTACCCTTCTGGTTTTATTCAAATTTGCAATTTTCTTTTTCTCTCTCAAGAATATTAATGAGCAAATATAAAACCTGATTATGTCCTTATTTTTTTCTCTTTAAAACACTATCATCTAAAACTTATTATTGTTGTTACTTAAAAACATTTTTAATCTGGTATAAAACACCAGATCATCTTTTGTTGTTATCATTTATCAAAACCTATAAATACAGTTGTTATATAAATGTTTTAACTGTTATTATTATTTTTTTTTAATATCTAATATCAAATCTTTTTCACCCCATTTGATAAACTGAAAATCGAACTGACAAAAGTTTGTACAAAAGCAGAGTAGAGGGAGACCAACCAAAATTTTATAAGTAAATTCTAACAAACATCATTTATACACCAATCTGAATATATATATATATATATATATATATATATATAAATAAACAGTAAATATTATTTTTAGTCAGTAGATGAGTTTGAGTTGACATCTCTGTTATTTCAAATGATGAGATTGCCAAATGACCTAGAAATTGTGCTTCCTGACAGGAATCAAAACTTGTATTCTCTTTTTTCACTTTGTTTAATCATTTGTTAATTTATGTCATTGTGGTCTAATTTTTTTTTTTTTTTATCGGTCTCACCCCAAGCAAGCTAGTACAGCCACTGGCACACAAGGGCTTACAGGGTGTGGAGGAATTAGGAACAGAAACCTTAGTAATAAGGAGAAAGAAAAGAGCAATCAAGAGGGCAGTAGATAATGATTGACATTGAATTTCAATTTTTGCAATAAAAGGGGTACACTTTGTCTAAAGGAGTGGTTTCCATGATGACAAAAGGGAATACAGGTTCAATTTCTGTTAAGTCACACATTTTTCACTAGTTAGGGCTTCTTGATCTCTAGGCCGCTTGACATTTCACTGTTTAAAATAAAAATCTATCTGAAAATGTCCTGAAAATCACATCTACAGTAATAAGAAATAATGTGTGATTAGAAAAAAAAAAATATATATATATATATATAAAAGGTCTTGCATATTTAAAATTTGACTAAAAGCATAATAATTATTAAATGAGTTGAGCTTGTCTTCAATATTTGCTTGACAAATAAGTCCTGAATGCTGGTATTGTTACTTTTTTAAATGGGCCTCACATGACCATTTTTTAAGCTGAATTTTACTTGATTGTTAAAACGTGTTTTTGCACTTGAGTTTTATTTTTTAAAGAAAAATTTTTTAAACATTCTTTTGTTTATTATTATATTTAACTTTTTCAGTATAACTTTCTACAATTTATCTTTTTGTTTATTTCCTGTGCCTTTATAAAAAGTTTTTTTTTTTAATTTTTGAAGATATAGATCTTGATTGACATGTTTTAATTGTGACTCTGTCATAGGTCCTGAGGTCATTTAAGCTTGGACCTGCAATGTTGCTTAACATTATATCTAGTACGTTTTTTAAATATAAAATTAAGCTATTAATTTAAAAGAAAAAAATAATGTTAAACTTTGGTTGGGCTGAGCTTGAATATTATTTAACTTTCTTGCATTTGTTTATATATTTTCATAATAAAGCAGTACGTCAAAATAAAATTGTAATTGGGTGTCTAGATACTTCTTAGCTGATTAAAAAGAAAGTGATGATGGCGCTTATTAAATGTATTATTTAACAGATAAGCCTTCCTTTTAATATAGTTTCAGTTACAATCTATAACTTTTAGAACTTTATATCTATTAGTTTATGTATTGGTAAAATCTGCTTTGACCATGGGTGTGTAGAGAGATAGCTACCAATTTAGACATTGCATTTGAAAGAGTTTCTTTTCAAAATGTATACTTGAATTCAATCATTCATACTTTCATGTCTATTTAAGTGCTTATTTGTTTAGGTTCTTCTTGCCAGATTATATTAAGACCCATTTATACATGAAACCTAAATAGTTTGTCATAGTCTTAATCAGTTCTGGATACCAAACCTATGAAATTAGACTATTATAGTCTAATATATTAGGATTGGTGCCAGCAGCCTAAGTCTTGATCAGCTCTGCCGTGAAGCCTAATATTTTGTGAGCATCTGTTTATCTTGTGAGTTAAAGGTAGAAGCTTGTTTGTTTAAAATTCAGTCCTTTAGTGGTAGGACTGGAGTGACCTCTCCAGGGTTCAGGCCGGGGTGATGGTATATTGAGGCTATGGACTGCCTAGACCACATGACCCCCCACCCCCCACCCCCGATCATACTGACAAGATCTAAAGGAATTTTGTAGTTGGCTTGGCTGCAGGAGTTGCCAGAAGTTTGTCAGTGTTGACAGACAATTGTCTTCAGGACTCCACTCCGTATTTTCTGCCAAGATTTACTTTCATAGCTTTTATCATGTTAGTATTTGGCCACAAGTCTGTGGCGGTTTAAAATTAAGATTTTAAATACTGCCAAAGCTTAATATATTGCTGTCAATTACTTAATGAAAAGTCAGCTCTCTTCACAGCATTTTTTTTTATATACAGTACTTTATTTTCTTTTTAGTTATAAAATTAACATTCATTTATAATCAGCTTATCATGACATGTTTTAGTGGGCAAAGTCTATAATGACCTCAAATTCAAAATCTAGCAAAACTAGTTTTTTAAATATTGAAATCTTTAGAAAGCACACGATCTGATAATATTGGTACTGATAATAAAAAAAAAAAAATATGCAAGACTTTCATGAAGTAGCATAGGTAGTAATAAAAAATCCTCCTTTTCCCCACTTCCTTCTCCTCTTTCTCTACCCCTGCCACCCACTTCTCTCTCTACTTTTCCTACCACCTGCACTTCCACCATTTTCTTCTACTGCAAAACCAGTGAAAGGTACGATATTCATCTGTTTTTAAACTAGGGCAAATTTGACACGGGGTTGGTTTTAATGTGCACCTCCACCCATGTATACATATGTGGGCTTGGGGCAAAACATGCTCATTCCCCATTGACACTCCTCAAGCTCAGAGATTGAAGTTATTTAAAAGCTTGGTTTAGTTTAACGCAACACCACCATTATGGATCACCCTGTGAAGGTCAATAACAATCCATGAGACAAGCTTGGCAGAACTGTTTTGGTATTGACTGATTCATTTTCTTTAATTCTTTCCTCAATAATATTGATATTTTAAGGAATACCATATTTTCTCGAATAAGTGCTGCAGGAACTTTGTTTTGTTTTTTTTTTAGGGGAAGGCATTTATTGACAAATCACTCAAATGTGAAACAATTGGTACACTTACCTTTTTATAACTTGAAATGATAATGTTTATTTAAAAATTACAAAATCAAGATAAGCCATTTGCATAAAGTGGCAAAATAATTTTTTCACCAGACGTACAAACCCTTGAAAATATATGATGATTCCTAAACAGACATGATAAATGCTCACAACAAACATACACCCCTACTAATGGTACAATAAATGATACTGATGATAAATGATACTGATACTGATGATCAAACTGATTTTCCAGAAATTTAAAAAAAAAAAAAATGAAAATTCATAACCAGCCATTATATTATTTATCATTTACAAATTTTAAAATCAAAATTACATATATATATATATATTCAAGAATGTCAAAACATTTTGAAAATGTTTTGACATTCATCATACATAAATAAGACTTTTATTGTTGTTCAGGTTCTTTTTGTTGTCTTTCATTCTAATGATCATCCTTATTGTCTTGTAATTTTTTCCCTGCCAACCTGCACTATAAAGTAACACATTGTTGTCAATCTCTTCTTTACTGACATTATGGAAATGTTTCCCTTTTAAATATCATTAGCTTCACGATTCACACAATTTGTTTGTCTTTCACATTGTTACATTCTAAGTTGATATATGCAAATCCTATAGCTACTTAGAAAAGGGAACTATTTAAAATTAAAAACAGATTTTCACTATTGGCATCTTATTTAAAAATTACTTATTATGGGAAGCGGTGCTTATTCGAGGAAATATGGCATACATAATTTGAGTTAAAAACCTGTTGCCTAGCGCCACATCACATTAGAACACGGGTTCTTGTACAATCATCAAAGTTAAGCAACATTGAGCTTGGTCAGCACCTAGATGGGTGACTGCTTAGGAATATCAGGTTGAATGTGAAGGTGATATAATTGATAATGGCTTAGAACTTGAGATTGCAGAGCTAAGTTCAAATTCCGGTTGGGTTTTTTATATTTATTTATGTGCAAATACCCTTGGGAAAGGTATGGATCCACCACTTCTTCCCCAGCTGTGGATTAATTAATAAGACTTGTATCGGTCAATTATTATCACCATAAAATTCTTACTAACTGAAAATATTTTCTGGTTTTAAGCAACCTGCAAATGGTTGATAAGCCATAAAAAAAAAAACACAATCAGTCAAAACCTGTTTGGAGGTCCATATATATTTCTTTTTGCCAAGTAGAGAAGAAACCTATTTTGACTTGAAAATTCTGATATACTCAACAGTATGAATAAATAAGGAGATCTCCATCAGTCTCAGGAGACTATGGAGTCTACTAGGATACCTAGCTAATATCTGTTGCAGATGGCTGCTCCAGTACATTTGTGTTTCTTTATAAAACCCACAAACCACCTGTGGTTTATAGTGCAACTATGCTGAGTTACAGTTTCTGGAAGAGGATGCACAAATCGGTTGAACAAAGCCAGTATGCTCAGTTATGACAACTTGCGGACTTTGTAATTACACAGCCATTGACAGCTATCCAATTTCACTCAATTGCAGTATGAATATCTGTTAATGTAAAAGCACTTTTTTTCTTTTTTTTTTTTTCTTTTTTTTTAAATTTACCCTTTGTCCTCTTAAGTTTCTACACACATTGATAACTAAAAAAACTAAAATAATTCTGGTATTTTTTTACCTCCCTCTTCTGCCTAAATGACAACATCTGAGTTCTTTCTGTGAAAGCATATTGTAAATATTTTATTATTATTATTTTGTGTTCATGTTTTTTTTAATTGTTACTGTTTCAATATTTAATATTTTTATAAATACATAAACGAAAATGAAAAAATAAAGTCTTTTGCTTATATTATTTCCATTTCTGCATTTTTTTTTAAAATTTTATCTCCCTCCTTTGTCATGAGAGGGAGAATAATATATACTCAGCCATATGGCTTCAAAACTCTTAAATACCTGGCCATCGAGAAAATGGCCAGAATCCTGGGGAAAAATTTTTTGTCCTGGTCATATTTCATAAGATTCTTACTATAAACACTTTCTTCTTTTGTTTTGTATGTTCCTTGTGTACCTTAGCCATTTTTTTTTTTATTTCTCAATGTGACAGTCAATTTTATGCTTAAATGCAATCTTTAGGCCTGGAAACTGTCGTGGTTTGGTGTTGACCTATATGTCCACATTTATATTTACATACACTCTATCTCTGATATTGATCACTTTTTCTTTTTTTTTTTTACCCATAAATATAGCATACCATAAAACTATTTTTATCACATACACACATATATATGTGTGTGTGTGTGTGTGTGTGCGCATCATGAGCATAAAAGTGAGAACTGTATATAAAATGTATACCGGTTCAAAAATTTTCTCTCTTTAAATATTTTATTGAGAAGGGAAATTTTATATATATATATAATATATATATATATGTACATATATTTTTTTTGTGTGTTTATTTTAATATTTTTTTTTGTTTTTCTTTATTCAATTGTCTTTTCCTTTAAATATTCAAATTAAAAAAAAAACAACAAATAAATGTTTTCTCTGTTCATTTCAAATATATGTAGGTATTTTTTTTCTATCGTACAAGATTCTGTTCTCATCTGCATATATTTTTTTACAAGATAAAATATTTTTTATAAAAACCTCAACATTTGTCTTCGTCCTTTCTTCCTTGTTTATTTTCTCTTGCTCATGATTTTCCTGCTTTTTCATATCCATACACATCAAACTTGATTTTAAAAAGGAAAAAAACGCCTTTATCCACTGTGTCATGTGTCCTCAAGGACACATGGCACAGTGGATAAAGGCGGTAGATAGATCCAGTGACAGGACCCAAAGAGTGCGAGTTCAATACCTAGTATAATTTGGAGAGGGGGAATTAACAGGAGATAACAGATAACTGTGATCTATTAGACATGGCATGTGGAACTAGAACAGTCTACTTCAGCAAGTGAAATAAAGGGTTGACAGAAGAAGGCTGGAGTATACAACGGCCAGTTTACAAAGTAACACTTGTCTCTAACAGAGACAGGGTGTTGATATGCCACTAAACAAAATCAACCAACCAATCTGAGAGACATATTTTTCAAATACTGAGAATACCATGTACAGAAGAAGGAAAAGAGGAACTACAAGGAAAACTTATACTTACAATCAGAAAGAGACAGATGAAATTCATGGGATACGTGAGGAAAGAGGACGTAGAGAATTTAACACTCACGGGACATTAAAGGCAAGAAAGGGGTCAACAGCACAACCTACTAAACAAACTTGTGTAAATGATATGAAGAAGAGCAATAGTGAAACATTAGAAATTACTTAGAGCTGCAAAGGAAGGAAGTTGCGGAAAGCTATGATTAGGGACTTAGTAGATAACAAAAAAGAAAAAGACTATTAAATCTGTCTGAATTTCGGTGATGTGGAGTTATCATTATTTATACTATTTGCATTTGGACTGCTGCTCTCATCTCAACATTTCAGCAGTTGTGCCTTCTGACTGTCATCAGGTTTATATCAATCCAAGTAACCTACAGGGAATTCTGAATTGAACCCTTTATTTAATCTATGGGGATAGACTGTTTTCTTTCTACTGCCCATATCTAGGGATCTCTTGTCTAGGTCTTATTTTATGGACTGTTCAGTTATTTTTCAACCTGTTTCCACTGAGTTCAAGTACACAATGCCCAGACCAGAGATTGAACTCACAATTATGTCACCAAATTCATGACCCAATGCTTTAATTCACTAGGCTATTGTCTGATAGAACAATTTACATCTCTTTCTGTGGTAGACCAGTTGCCATCGAAGGCTATAGAACCCGGTCTGTCCATAACTGGGGGGAAGAAGAAGAGGATTCATAACTTTCCCAAGGGTATTAGTACGTAAGTGAACATAATGGATTCGACTGGAATTCGAACTCAGCTCTCTGATTCCTCAATCCAAGCCGTTATTCCTACTCCATCGTGCCTCCCCATGACAGATATTCATAGTTAATATAAGAATCCTGTTCCATGACCCCCGGTTAATGTGTAGCTGAACATCTGACCACTTCCTTCCATATATCTGGGCTGAAGCTGCATAAGTATTACTTCATGCGTAGCATGTCTCGGGCATGTACACCTGGCGGAACCTATCCCTCCCAAGGTCAAATTACAGCTGATCTCTTTCAAATTGAAGGCTTGCTTTTGTCATGGATTTTTGTGGTTGTTGCTTCCACCAGGGAACCCTCTCCTCAGCGATTGCTGTGCGATCAACACCCTGGCGGCATATATAGCTATGGATCCCTGTCTACCCCATTGTACTAGATGATCGTTGATCCAACAAGAATTTTCCATCCATACTTTGACATGTGTTGTTTTTCATCTTGCCACTCTTCTGACCAGAAAAGCCTGGTGGGGAAACCGGCTTCGTCGCCGATGACTAAACTGGTTTCTCCGCCCTGCGGCAAGTAGTAATGAGTTACATGGTACCAATGCCACCTGTAGAAAGTGGGCAGACATAAAAGAGACCTAGTATAAAAATGATCTTGAACAAAAAAGCAATATTCTATCAGTGTTTTCCAACCTTTTTTTCAATAGATGCCAAAACTTATTTTTTATTAACGCCCCCCACCCCGCTCCGTCAAAGTAAATTTCGAATATTATATTGAAATCAACTTTCATAGCAAGGTAACACTTAGGTATTAGTGCAAAAATAATTTTAATATTGTTCTCATTTCTATTATAAATGCCAATGATTAAAATGCTAAAAAACTTTTATTTGATAGCTTATCTCAATGTTTTCAATGGTCAGCTTTGGTGCTTATTGGCTAAGGCTGTTACTTTAGATTCCATCCTGCTTAGAAGGAATCGTTGATCTCCTTGTTTTGTAATTTGTTTAGTAAGAAGTTGTGTAAATGTGTTGAAACTACATTCAGCCATATTGGAAGTTGGAAAAACAATGAAAAAAGTTTCATATTTTTCCACAGCTTTAGATATCTTTCAGAGATTTCCTTTTGCAGCCAATTTTGAATAATTTTTGAAAATTAAAAAAAAAAAGCCCCCCCCCCCGGGTATGTTCACCACTCCCTAAATGAAATAAAAATCACAGTGCCCCGTTTCAACATGACAGAGCCCACAAGGAGGCGCTAGCGCCCACGTTGGGGAACACTGTTCTATACCAAGTGTTCATAGAAGTAAGGCTTACGATAAATATTTCCTAAACAGAAATTATAATCTGGATTTGAAATGAGGGTAGTGATGTCACATACACTGAGTCCACCATAAATATTCAGGATGTGAAATTAATAAATACCAAATGATTTAAATATTTCTGTATAGATCAGTTATAACAAATTCAGGAACACATAATAAGCTGTGCTGGAGTTACTTTTGTCCAATAACGTAAGATTCTAGACTCTCATATGAATGTCATGCAATGGCGTCCAGCTCTGTCGAAAATGTCTAAACAATCATTTATATGCAACTGTTTTCTTACGCGGATGGACTAAAAATGTTTATAGGCTGACTATGAAGATGCTAGGATCTGTGGAGTCTAGCATGCATTAATTTCAACTTTTCTTATTAGTGATAACTGCATTGTTTCTTTCCAGATACGAAGGTGTGCTGAAAAGTTCATAGGCTGACTATGAAGGAGTGGTGCTGAAGCTGTGAAGTCTTGCATGCATTAATTTCAACTCTTCTTATTAATAACTGCATTGTTTCTTTCCAGGTGAACTGGCAACTGACTGTCCAAAGTAGACTGTTCATCCTGTTGGTCAGGAAAGTCATCAACCGCAAATAAGACGTCATCATCTCTGCGATAATAGCTCCCAGCCAAATGTTTTTTCATGTTGGGGAACATAGTCAAATCAGGAGAATAGGGAGGGTGATCAACCAGTTCAAAGACAGAGTTACGCACAGCAGCCATTGAAACCAATGACTTGTGTGCTGGAGCATTGTCCTAATAAAACAAGACCCTTTCATCAGTTTTCCTAGACGTTTGGTCTTTGTAGCCTTTTGTAAATGCAAGTTGGCATAGTATTCTCCATTGATGGTGTGGCTCTTTTGAAGATAGTCAATAAAAACAATGCCTTTTGCATCCCCAAAATCAGTGGTTATCACCTTCCTTGCAGATGAAACAAACCTGGTTTTAGTTGGAGAAGGTGAGGAGGGTGTTTCCCCTGTATGGATTGTCTCTTTTTTTGCTGGCCCAATGTGATGAACCCAACACTCATCCTAGGTTGGGAAATATTCAAGGAAACCAGTTGGATCTGCCTCAAACAATGTCAGATTTTCCCGTGGTGTTATCAGCTTGTACCCTTTTATCAACTAATGAATAAACCTACTTTTCATATAATTAAATGTACACAGATACATAATAACTAAATACGCATAGAAAACAAGAAAATTTGATTTAATAGAAATAATTTCCATTTATCCATTTTAATAGGTGAAAAAGTATTCGTACAATGCAAATTTCGGATTTTAAAACTTTTAAATTGCTTTAATACTCTAGATTATTCAAGTGAAATATTCTAGAAAGTTCCAATAATGTCATCAGTAGTTATTTTTAGCCTCCAAAATACAAACAGGACATTCTATAATTAATATTCATGCAAGAAGGTTTTCATATTGGCAAGAGGTAAAGAATTGACAAATTTTCTAAGAGAACTGATTGTTAAACTCTGCAAAGAAGGTAAAGGTTACAAGAAAATCCACAGACAACCTGAATATTTCATTTACTACCATTAATTCATTCATTGCAAGGTATAAAAACGCAAAACTGTTGAAATCCAAAGAACTGGTGCTCCACAGAAGATTTTTGTATGATCTTCGAGGCAATTAATGTTTCAAATTAAACAAAATCCAATGGTTACTCGTCAAGAGTTGCAGGATGATTTGCTTTCATCAGGAATCTGTGTCACTAAACAGACAATAAGCAATGAAATTCATAGGAACAATCTAAAGTCATGCTCCCCTCAGAAAACTCCTCTGTTATTGAAAAAACACAGAGATGCCAGACTGTAATTCGTTTGTGAACACAAGGATAAGGAAAAATCGCATTATGGACAGATGAAACCAAAATTGATTTGTTTGAACGTGATTTTAGATATCATGAATGGAGGAAAGATGGCGATGCCTTCAAGCAAAAGAACATAATTCCAATAGTGAAATTTGGTGGCGGCAGCATCATGGTTTGGGGATGTTTTTCTGCAAAATGTACTGGAAAAATATCTGTAATCGATGGTAGAATGAATGCCGCTGCATATCAAAATATTTTCGAAGCAAATGATTTCGGTTGAAAATCTTGAACTTCCACCTGATTGGATCTTCCAACAAGATAATTATCCTAAGCACACTGCAAAATCTACGAAGAAGTGACTTGCTGACAATAATGTAAATATCCTGAAATCGCTAAGCCAGAACCCAGGTTTAAACCCAATCGAAAATTTGTGGCGTTATTTGAAAACTTAAATCCAATCGAGAACTCCAACAAACATGTCGGATCTGAAAACTAGTAGACTTTATGATTTAAACGCAGTACCAGATTGGCAACAAAGTTTAATCAATTTACAATTGAATTAGCTAGATGTAACCGTAAGTTCTATGCTAACACTCTCTTCTCTGATATTTCTTGCTTGTGGAACTCTCTTCTGGCTTCTTGCTTTCAAGCCAACTTTGATCTTCAAAAACTGGAATGCAATGTCAATCGTTTTCTACTTTCTTCTTGATTCCTCTTCTATTATTTTTCTCCTTCTTTAATAATGTCTTTATTTTTCTTATTTTTTCACACTCAGTAACACTTTGTGTCTTAGTGGCTTTATTGCCTTGCTTGGAGGGAAATGATTAAAACAAAAAAAATAAAATAAAAAATAATCCAAACACGAAACAATCGGCATTCATTAACTAATGTTACTGTCTGTTAACATTTATAAAATCTTCTTTTCTGAGAACAGTTTTTCAGGAAATTAAACTTCTCAAGTCCACTAATTGCTATCGTCTTTTTTTTACATTGGTGGTAGTTACCTTCCTAACCTTTTGTTAGCATGGAAAGTCAACATCTTGATTATATCGTTATTTTCCCTTTTAGTTACCTTTTGTTGTTGCCGTTGGAATTCTTCAAGTGGTGTGATTTTCGTTATTTGGTAAAGATCTTTATGATGTCGTAGGGCCAGTTTATAATGAAGGATCGTCTTCTTTAAGAACAAAAAGGATTCACTTGAAACCATTTCCTACTATTGATTTGAGAAAAGGTAGATGATAATTTAGATATTTCTGAAAGAGTTGAATGCCTCATGGCAGAGTGTTACGGAATGAAATGTATTATAAGAATGTAAGAGGAGATAGAAGGAAATGTAGATTATGAGGATAGGGAAGATAGTTAGCGATTTGGCCGTAACTTACGTTTGTAGTGTTTAGAGTAGCATCCACACTATTTTTTTGTTTGTTTGCAATAATGTTCACCGTTTACAAGGCCCAAGAGCCACACGATATTTAAGTTCCACTCGAACAACTTAATCCCACGAACTGCTGCTTTGTAGAATCGACTCCCAATTCGATACTTCCCCAATCTTAACCTGTTCAAGGATTAATCTTATCTTTTTTACATATCTTCATAAACTGCACCTCTTATCTGTTACTCTTATTGCTCACACAGTAAATTCCTACAGTAACCCTTAACTTGAGTGACACTTGAGCCTTGTATAGGGGGAACATTAGCAAAAAAAGTTAAAGATTAATTACAATTCTGTAAACCTCAAATGCTTCACTGTTTAACATTTTGATACGGGGTTTAATTTTTCTGCTACTTAATGCTTGCAAATTCTATTCCAGTCTACTTGTTCTAATTGCCACTAAAACAGGCATTTTGTATTTAATGTTTATATAAACATGTCATATCTAAGAAGAACACAAGAACACAAAAAACTGTAATAAGATATATCGTTTTACTGGTTTCATGTGAACTAGACTGACTTCCAGAAAATGAACGGCAAGCTTGTGTTTTCTTTCTCGTTGTTTAATTTGTGATAAAGAAAACACAGAATTGGATGTCAAACCACTCCTTTGCCGTTTGAATCAATTCAAATATTGAAAAGTAAGGAAGCATGATAGTGTTGACACAAGGGGTTACTGAATGTGAAAGAATAGGAAAATAGGGAAACATTATTAAAGAGAGAGAACAAAAGAATAATAATCAGGAGGACAGTAGATAACGATAGACATTGCATTTAAATTTTGGACGATCAAAGTTGGCTGGAAAGCATGGAGACAAAAAGAGACTTCCACAAGCGAGAATTGCGATAGAAGAAACCGTTAGCATAGAACTTACGGTTGTATCTAGCTATCTGTTCATTTTAATAACGTCTTCATTATGTAAAGTATGAGGGCATGCTGTGACGACCGTTACTTATCAATAACAAAGACTAGCACATCACTGACAACAAATTACTGACTGACCAATGAAACATTTTCTTAAATGTTTACAACCAGAGAGCTGTACTGGCAAGTAATAAAGCGTTATTTTCAAACCATCAGTAATAAAAAAAATCCATAATCGTATGAGATCTTGTCATCTGATTGGGTCACATGATAAACTCAGTGAGCCCAGAGTCCAGGCACCAGATTCACACACTCTTTCTGTTGTCAGGGACAGTAATAAATAACTTTCTACTTACAAATCTGTCTCAAGTGGCAGACGAACATAGGTAAACAGATAAGTCCTTGAAATGAATAGTAAAAAGAGAAATCTTGTAAACTGAAAGAGCATTGCTTCTAATTCAAACCATGTCTACTTTTTACTGAACTGGAATAAAAGTTTGTAGTGTTTTTGTTTTAAATGAATTTCAAAGACAATATGTAGATATTTGTATATAAATCTTTTCAACTATACATGTAATCTTTGAAGCAGCTTCATGATTCCGTCCTCCCAGAACTTAGCATTTTTCTGGGTGATGAGCTGGTCTAAGTGGTTTTCATAAGCTTTAAGAGAATTGAATTCCATAAACATAATTTTGTAAGGATTGAAATAAGCGGTAATCTGAAGGTGTAAAGTCAGTTGAGCACGTGGTGTGTAAAAGGGTATCGCAATCAAGCTGTGCCAATTTCTGTCGAGTTTCTATTATATCCATGATATAATAACCCCTTATTTCACGGACGGAACTGAATAGCCGAGAGAAAAGGAACGGTAAACATTCTTTGTTCTCAGAGAGAGTTTTATACCGCTGAGTCATACACAATTATATGCACATATTTACACGTGTCCCACACAGAGATATTATAACACATGTCTGCATAACAAGCAGTATGAAAAGAGAACGAAAAGGTAGGGTCTTACTTATAATAATTCCCAACGGAAATTGGGTCTGCCGGAGATTCTTCTGTGTTTCTGGAGAAACCCTATTTAAGATACCAGATTTGAGCGAGCAAGATTTATCTGCTATTTCACTAACTGGGGACATATTCTGAAAAACAGGAAACGGCTAGTTATGATTTTTTTTCTCAAATTGAGGATTGTGAGCCGAAGATAGTTTCTATATCTAACGAATATATATCCCATAGGAAAACGCCGCCATCTGATTGCCCCGGACAAAACCCCAGACAATGCAACTACTTGATTTGACTCCTGGAAAGTGACTGAAAGACTGACGAATTTCGTCATTCTATGAAGTAACGTCACTAAACGGTCTTCACGTTCCCCATTGACTTCATCTCGACCAAAGGAGCTGACTTTTGTATCCCTACACACTTCTATTCCCGCCAAATACACGCCATGATCTTTGGATACAGTCCAGCTTTTCTAGTGATTGTCGGTGGCTCATTTCATTTTGTATCCACGACTTTTTCCGCTTCACATTGATGTAAAGAATTCATTGTTTTGGTCATTATTTTTTTAAAGTGTTCGTTTTAGATGAATTATGAGAACTGGCAATATCCGTTTAAAATTTCACTGTATTCCCTATTTGCATTTCGATGAATTTCATGAATCATAATTTTTAATTTAATGATTGAATAAGCGCCTTGCGAGTTCAACGACTATAAAACACCCGTGAAAATTCCCCAGTGTATCGTTATTAGAGCTTAACAACTTTAACAAAAATATTGCAATAATAATACTATATATAAATTCAGTTCATTCATTAAAGAAGTAAAAGGGTACAAATGAAAAGATTCGAAATTGATAGATTTCCATTTCACTATTATTATTATTATTATTATTATTATTATTATTATTATTATGTATACTTTATTTTTCTCGCTATAATCAAACAGCATGTCTGAATATTTTTTTCAGCCTTTTTTCGCAGTGAAAACGGAATGATTCATTATTTATCTGAGGTAATGGCAAGTAACTAACGGATTAACAAACAGATAGCCGAAAGTACTGAAAAAAATGCTACAGGACAGAGAAAATAGGTCAAGCGGAACTGTACAAATAACTTAAAATATAACTTATCATTTACTAAGTTTAACAGTTATCGCAAGTATAGGATACCCAGTGAGGATCGATTTACTAGTAATGGTCAACCAGTCTAGACGATTATTCGTGGCGAGGCGCCGAAATTTAAAATATCCTGTTACTGAGTGAATTATAAACATTATAGGAAGGTTTCTCATAAAATAGTTCATCGATTGTTTCGTTTTTTACAGCTTATCAACTTTTTGCTGGTTATTTAAAGCCAGAAAATGTTTTAGATTGTACGGTTTTTTCTTCTTTTTTTTATAGATAATAATGATTTAGCGGTAGACGTTTTACTAATTAACTCATAAGCTGGGGGGGAGAAAAGGTGGATTGATATCTTTCCCAAGAGTATTTGCACTTAAGGGAATATAACGAACCCAACGGGAATTGAAACTCGGCTCCCCGATTGACAATTCCAAACCATTACACCACCCGCACGTCCAAACTTACAGCACCTGGCATTCCCAAACGTTCACTCATCTAGGTATTGACCAGGCTCACTAATCAACAAATATAGCGCAACGAGCGAGGATCATACTAACTGCTCAGTAGCTAATTATTACGGCGTTTTGACGTTAGATATTTTGTAAGTTCGATCTCAATACCGTAATTATATTATCGCAGACATGCCCGCATAAATTCGACATTTTTGACTTCTGTCAATCTCCTATTTTTCCCCCAGCATAAGAACCGTAGGTTGCCGATCCCTGGATGGATAATGGCTCGAAATTGTTAATTGGAGATCCAAGTTTCAATTCCAGTTTTAGATGGTTTCGTTATATTTAAGTATACGCAAATAGCATTGAGAAATTCACATCTTATCTTCCTAGCTATGGCTTAATTACCATCACTAAGTCGTTATTATCTTAAAAAAATAAATGGATGAATAAATAAAATTCTTAGAATCTAAAAATATTTTCTGGCTTTAAATAACGTGTAAAGGGGTTGATAAATCGTAAAAAACGAATCAATCAATATTCCTATATATTGTGAATAATAATAATAATAATAATAATAATGGGACTACACAATACACACAGTTAGAAGAATGAAAGCTAATCGCCCTGACATCGTTATTAGAGACCACAAACAAACAAAAAATGCCCCCTTATTAATATGGCAGTCACTGCAGACTGCAATGTATTTTTCAAGATCTTCAAAAAGCTATCAAAATACAAGGACCTTGAAATCGAAATCTCAAAAATGTTGCACATGAGAACATCAACAATCCCTGTTGTAGTTGGAGCTCTCGGATTGATTGGAAAAGATTCCAAGAGACTCATTGAAGGGATTCCTGGTAGCCCATGCCTTAAAGGGATAAAATAAAAATCTCCTCATAAGTACAACCCACACCTTACGAGGGGCTTTATCTATGTATAATATGTGTTTTTGCGGCGGGGGTGGGTAATTGCTCAGTGGAAAATGTCATAATGCCATTTCTGACCTTAGGTTTCTGGGCGGGAAAGAAGTAAGTACACACCAAAAAAAAGCAAAGGCAATAAAATGATAATAATAAAGGTGGACATGTTTCTATTTATCTCTGTATTTAAGGGGGAATAGTGAAAAGGACCATCATGTCCAGCTATCGAGTGGGCTGTTCTTTTAAAGTTTGAAGGAAGAGGCAGCCAAAGCGACTTGGGGAAATGCACTTGAGAACACCCTCAACCAGAAACCTTTCGAGCGGACTGAAGGTATTTCTAACTAGGTCACACCTGCTATGTTATGCGCTGCATCAAAACTTGTCACCATATCGCGCACAGTCGGCTGCGAAGCATGTTGCTGGTATACCATTATCAGACATATAAAGCCCACCAGCGAAAAAAAGAAAGGGTGGGTTTATTTTCTAAAGTCACAAGTGGTGACCTGAAAATAATCTTTTTACCAGCAACCAACACCATATGCTAATAATAATAATAATAATAATAATATATTAAAAATTATGTTCTGTGGTTTTAGTAACGAAAGATAATCTGGTGTCTCTAACTAGTGTTTTGTTTTCAAATTTCGTTAGAAACAAAAAAAAATTCCTCCTATTGCGTTGAATACTGGACAATTTCTTCACCTACAACCCCTACAACTTCCAATTTCCACCAACAGTCCCTCTCTCACAGACAAAATGTCGAATGCCTCTCATTGCTCTATCACTACTTCCATGGAATGTGCTCAGGCGAACCACATTTCTTAGTTCCATCTACCTTACACGGCTGGCACACGCCATGTTACGCGCACTGTGGCGAATCACCCTCATTCCTTCCGTATTCCATTGAGTAGCTTCTTCCCCCGAACCGAGTCTCTGTGAAACCGACTCCCATGGGAATGCTTTTCTGGTCACTACAATCTTAACATGTTAAAGTCTAGGGTTAACAGTTATCTTACCCACAGATCCGCATAATCCCTATTATTGTACATTTTCCAAAAACAAAGAAAAAACCCTCTTTACCTCGAGTGGCCCTCGGGCCTTGTAAATGGTGAACATCACTGTAAAAAAAAACACTACCAAGGGTGACTCCCGTGCCTTGTACATGGTGAATCACTATAAAAACAAACAGAACAAACCAAACACCGACTTTTGGCTACTTACCGAAGTTAAGCAACGTATAAACCTGGTCAGTACTGACATGAGTGACTTAGGCTAACAGAAATGTGGTTCTGCAGAAGAATAACATGGATGGGACACGTGAGTAACAAGTAAGTTTTGACAAAAATAGAAACAAAACAGGCGTTGGTACAGAGAATGAGACAATTGAAATACCTGGAACACATAGAAGAAAGAAGACCTAGAGAATTTGACACTCACAGAACATATTCAAGGTAAGAGGAACAGAGAGAAACGGAGAGTAATCTACCTAACGAGTTGGCGTAAATGCATAATAGAAGTAGTAGGGATAGTGAAAAGACAAATCTTATTAAGAGACACAAAGGATAGGAAGTTGTGAATAGCCACGATCAGCCACGTTCTGAAGGGAGGCGGCTCGAAGAAGAAGAAGAAGAAGAAGAAGAAGAAAACTCGTTTGGTGAAATAAAAAAAACAACCCTTATTTAAGAAATTTAAACCTTTTATAGTCTCTTAATAATTGAGCGCCAGTTCATGTTGTTTGTTCTACCGTAATGGATTTTACCACTGACAGTCGATATGTATTCGATGTTCTTCAAAGAGAATCGCTGAAAACGCAAAAGAAAAAATAATAAGTATAAACAAATCAATCTAAAAGGAAAAAATATCAAAAGGATTTAACAAAGCATTGTTGACACTAATGTAACTGTTTTGTGATATCAAACGATTTTCAAGTATTGACTATTTTAAAATATTTTTTTAGATATTTGTTTTAACGATAAAGCTAGGAGGAAACGGCGGGATGTTTGCAGAGAGCTGGCATGGGAAATTAGGTTCAGTCAAAGGAAAGAGGACGTGTAAATATTTTCGCGAGGTGCGTCATACAACAATAACAATAATTCGATAGGAAATTCGCCACCGCCACTTCTACTCCAAGAGTTTCTTTTCTCGCACTTCCCACCTGTAGAACTCCCTCCCGTTTAATTGCTTCCTTGATAACTACAATCTTCAACGTCAATCGTCATCTTCTTGAATCCGGGTTCATCTTTTATCCTTTCCTCAATCCCCCTATATCCAGTGTTTTCTCTCATTTTCGCTTTCTGTACCTCCCTACGTACTAGTGGCATTCCCACCTTGCTTGGGGTGAATTTATATATATATATATATATATATATATACATATATATATATATATATATATATATATACATATATATATATATATATATATATATATATATATATATATAAATGCACAGAGAAAATCCAATCCAGAGTAGCCAAAGCCAGCACAGCATTCAGCAAACTTAAACAAAAGTTATGGAACACTAAAGACGTGTCTCTCAGAGTAATGATCAATATCTACGGAGCTGAAACTTGGACCCCGTACCGCAAGCACAATAAATCGCCTTTCACATGTGCTGTCTTCGTGCCATATGAGATAAAAAAAGGGGGATGGCAGGGTCAAGAATAGTGCAATACTGAAGAAATGTAACACCATCACAGGCATTGAAACCATTCTAGCAAAGATACAACTTAGGTGGGCTGCTCACGTGAGAATGCACGAAAAAGGTGCTGTATGGACAACTACCAAACTCCAAGCGTTCAGTTGGACGTCCACTCTTACGGTACAAAGACAAATTGAAAGACAACTTGAAACCTTTCAACTTTGATGTGAAAACCTGGGAAGCCCAAGCATCAAAACGAAAGGAGTGGCGTAAGACATGTTTCATTAAGTTAAAGGGTTTTGAAGACAGTAGACTGAAGCACCGTGATCAGCTTCGTCAAGCTCTGAAGCTGAGATACCATCAAAATCCTGTCTTAACAAATTTAATCTGTCAGTGTGGCTTTGTTGCCCGCAGAAAGGCTGGGCTAGTATCACACTTAAGAAAGCACAAATGAAATATGTCTTTCACTTACCTGATTGTCTATACAATAGCCCCTGCATAAGTATAAAACGAAAGGCAACATCAAATGCTGACCCTCATTTATCGTTCATGATAAGAGAGTCCACCATATATATATATATATATATATATATATATATATTAATGTTTACTATTCATGATTCGATAAATGTAAAATATAACGCAACTGTGCCGTTGAAGCGCATACAAAAAAGGTGTTCCCGAGTGCAGATGCAAATTTCATTAAAATTATAAAATGGATATTTGAGTTTCAGAGACATTTTTCTATTTTTACTGAATTTTTAATAGGAAATTCAGTATTTGTTTTCGATACACATTCTTATATCAATCCGGGTATATAAACAAACGCTTGCATATTATATTCCAACTATTATGTGTGTGAAAAATAATAAACATTCATAATACATTATAATAACATTATTAGATAAATTTAAATATGGATAACACATCATATATTTATAAAATTCACTACACCACTTTAGAACCTTTTTCTGTAAACAATTACTTGAAAGATAAAGAAGCTATATATATCACATGACTTGATGATAAATAAACAGATGCACGTTGATTTGCTGCCGAACCTTTTTTTAAAAATGAATGCGAGCAAGAAAGATGTATAATAAAAAAGTATACTTATTATTTTGAAAAAGACAACACGTGTTTTAAGCTATTACTTCAAATTTTTATGCTCTTGTAGGAATCCTTCTACTCTGAGTTTTGTTAAATGTCAAAATTCGGAGTGTTGGAATTCGATATAATAACATAAAATATTGTTGCGAGACTATTCGTCATTCGGCCGTTTAGAATAATCCCACGACTTTCATTGAAAGAATCCAATAAGAAAAGACAACATAGTATTAACAAATAACATTAATTTTATATAACAAGAATACAAGAATTTGTTTGAATGTATTAAATGAGTAATGTCATTTTATTTTATTTTATTTTTGGTTGTTAATAGAGTTCTTGGATAGAATATAAACTATATTGTGTACGTATGTGAGAACGGTGAAATATGGTTAGATGTGTGTTTGTGTGAAAGAGTCAGTATGTGTGTGCGTGCATAATAATAAGCTGGATGAAGGAGTATGTTACGCGTTGTTTTCCCTTGTCTCTCTTTCCCTCTATTCGACCCGAGAGTATCAGATTCTCCAGGCCCTCCTTTCTCATTATGTGTCCCAGAAACTTCAGCTGCCTCTTCCTGATATTAAGTATAAGCCTCCTCCTTGTTTGCAACCTCTCTAAGATCTCATCGTTGCTCACATGCTCGGTCTATGATATCCTTAGCATCCTTCTGTCGAGTCTTTTCTTCATCTTTGAGGAGACCGTCCAACATTCGCTGCCGTAAAGAAGGACATATGACACGCAACAGCTCAGTATTCTTTTCCTTGTTACCAAAGAAATCCTCCTGTCTCGCAATACACTGCCTAACTTTTGGAATGTGTCCTTGGCCATCCCAAATACGTCTACAGATCTCAGTGTCGCACTTACTGTCCTCTGTCAAGACGCTTCCCAGATTAGGGAGATCCGTGAAGTTAATGATTGAACAAGCTGCTGGCGAGTTCTACGGCAATAAAATATCCGTATAAATTCCTCTATCGCGTCATTAAATATTTGAGCTTAACAACTTTAACGAAATACTGCAATAACAATCATAAATATGAATGCTGCTATTTTAAGAAGTTGGTAAAAATGAAAAGAACTGAAATTGACAACTTTTCTCATTTCACTGAAACAGACGTTAAACTTTTCTATCTTCCCTTCTGCATGTTTTTCGTTCTTTCATTTTCTCAATTAAACCAAGTAACGTCTTTCCCTCTCTTTCCACGGATCAAAACAGAATAATTCGTTATTTATGAGGTATTGGTAGGAGACGTTAGACACTTTTATCTTCAATTATTTATTAATTTCTTTTGAGCCAAATCCCCGTGTTACGAACATTTCTCTTAATAATAATTTAAAAGTAATTCAGCAGACGATGTTATTTAATTTAAGGTAATTAGACTTTTTGGCTATTTCCTAACTCGGTTTTTGTCGTTCGATACTGTGCGTTTAAAAAACGTAGTCAGTATCATTTCTCAGCCTTTTGACTGAGGGGCTTCCTTCGGCAATTAGTTGGAGATTCGTCTCCAGCTGAACTGGTCGAACTCTCTACCTTCGGGCGGAGAGGAACCCAGACAAGACTCTGCCCTTCGGCATAGCCTCGTCTGGGGTGGTAGACAGCTACCCGACCTCGTATTTTACGGAGTCTACGGGGACTTTTTGCCCGAGCCTACGGGCTCGGATATCCCACGTTAAATTCGCCCTTGTGCCACATTTGACCGCGTGGGGCGGTTGGCAAATATCCTTTTGACTGAGATGAAAGTGTAGTATCTGTTCTTAGCTTAATCTGATTCATTCTCTCTCTCTCTCTCTCTCTCTCCACTTCCACTCCCCTATTTCATTCATGTTCTCACTGAAACTAAGTAATGTCTTTTCCCCGTTTTCCACGCGATCAGAACGCGGTATAGTCCATTATTTATGAGGATATTGACAAGACGTAATGGTCACGCTAATTAACCAAGGGAGGAACACGCACAGTTATAATGGGATTTTTATTTTTATTTTTGGAAGAGGCTTAATTTAAGAAAACACGTGGCAAAGGCAATTTCTTTTTTTGTTTGTTTTGGCTTTTTTACTGGGAATCAACTGACAATGAATCTGCACCCGGTCCCGTACGATCACTGAAGTTAAGCAACGTCGAGCCTAGTCAGCACCTAGATGAGTGACCACTTGGGAATACCAGGTGCTGTAAGCTTGGATGTACGGGTGGTGTAATAGATAATAGCTTTGGCGGTTCGCCAGTGGTTACATTGTTGAGACGAACATGCCGGTGGTCCGATAGCAAGCCACCAGCGGTAAACGCTAGTGGCATGCCACCTAGTGGTAGATTGGTGGCTTGTGTGTAGGGCAATTAGTAAAAGTAATACAGAAGTCTCTGGATATTTTAAGCACTTCAGGCATAACAGTCTCTGTAAATCCAAAACTTGAGGAATGGTTCTCTTGCTAAAATACCTCAGATGCACCCAGTGAAGACAAGAGTAACAAACCACAGAATCCATGTTATTCAAGTCTTGCCTACACGGCTCACACAACCACTGCACTAACGAACTCAAATATAATATATATTTAGTTCTAAAACTCTATTTACTAGCAAACTAACCATGGTGTCTATTTTACTGGGACCGGCAATATAACCTATTCGTTTTTTGTTTTTTTAATTTAAGAAAGCACAAGGCAAGAGCATTTTTTTCCGTAGTGGGGATCAATTGACAATTAATCTGCACCGGTTCCCGTATGATCACTGAAGTTAAGCAACGTCGGGTCGGTCAGTACCTAGATGAGTGACCGCTTGGGAATACCAGGTGTTGTAAGCTTGGATGTACGGTGGTGTAATAATGACTCAAAATTGTTAATCGGAAAGCCGAGTTCCAATTGGGTTCGTTATATTCATTTACGCGCAAATACCATTAGGAAAGGTATCAATCCGCCTCTTCATCCCCCACGTGTGGGTTAATTAGCAAGACTTACATCACTAAAACCATTATGATCTCCCCTAAAAATAAAATAAAATAAATTTGCGTACAAAATATTTAGATTTCGACATTAAATAACCTATACAGGTTGATAGGTTGCCATAAGAACTCAACCAACCAACAAGTAAATAGGACTCCTCGTCCATTAACCTTTATAGAATTATAAAAACATCGGGATCTGGAGTGCTTAAATTTATTATTGTAACATTGGAAAAACCCGTTATTTCTGGTTGCTGTTCTTATTCTAAGACGCTACTCTTTTAATAAACTTTGGGTTTTTCCAGCGTTCTATATCTGTTCGTTTTCTATGTTTAATTCAAAACTTTTAACACGTACAAGTATTCAGATAGGAGGGGAGCTTATCAAACCTGCGAATCTGCAAAGGTCGGTGTGCGACACTTTTTTTCAGTCAGTGTCCTTCTCCACCGCAGTAGCATGAGGAGGAACGACTTTCTTGGTTTTCTTTATTCATTTAATTTCCCAACTCCCCCCTCCTTCGACCACAGGAAAAAAAAAAGATTATTTTTAGATGAACTTGATATTCTCTCCACGTGTCACGCTGTTGGACAAAGCTTAGTTGTACTGAAGTAGGTCTCCTTCTTTCTATCTCTCTCGACATTTTTACTGTTACTTGTGTCTTTTGATTTCGAGTTCTCTAACACACATCCTTCCTTTATTTAATCACCTTGATCTTTTTATTTTACGTACCAAGTCACACCAGGACCTAGTTGATCGTGGCTCTTCACAACTTCTTATCCTTCGTTGTTCTAAGCCAACGATTCCCAACCTTTTTGCCTATTGCACCCTTTTCATTATAAGTCAGAATGTTATTCCCCACTTTCCACGATCGTCCGATTCAAAAGGTGCATTCCGGATAATATGCATGAATTTAGGTTATAATGGAACAGGTAAAAATCACATCGGTAAAAAAGGCACGTCCTGCACACAAGCCAGCAATCTGCCAGTGGGTGGTATGCCGCTAGCGTTTACCGGTGGTGGTCCGCTGTCGGACCGCCAGCAGGATCGTTTCGGCAATGTTACCACTGGAGGACCGCTAGAGACACACCAGTGGCCTACTGGTTGCCACCAGAGCACCGCTGGCGTTGCCAACGAACAAGTGGAAAAATAGGTGAAAAAACGGAACGAATGATAAAATAAGAAAAAATAAGTTTATTGAAATATGCAGTATTGGCCCAAAAAGTTGGTTTTTCAACTAGATACATTTTTTTTAATATATCATATATATCCTTTTATTTATTTTTTAATATTAGCAAAAAAAAAGTAAAATTGTTTAACCGTCATTTGTTAATATAAATTTAAACATTTAAAATTTATGAAAAATAATTAGATTAATTAAAATAATAATTTTCACATTTTTACCGTTGTCATTAGTACCGTTCACCAATATGGATGTCTTATTGAAAATTTTCAATCTTTTCCGTATGTTTTTTACTTTATATGTGCCATGTCCCTTCAGGATGTAGGCGATCATAGCTATCCACTTCCCCCTATCCCTTGTAGCTCTCAGTAAGTTTTGTCCCATTGCTACTTCCCCCGGGCCATGCTCTGTCATCCACTTGCTTAAGTCCGCTAGGTATGTTATTCTTTGCTTTCCCATGTCCCTCTTTCCCATGCCCCTCTTTCCCATGTCCCTCTTTCCCTCTATTCGACCTGTGAGTATCAGATTCTCAAAGCCTTCCTTTCTCATTACCTGTCCCAGAAATTTCAGCTGCTTCCTCCTGATGTTAAGCATAAGTTTCCCCCTTGTTTGCATCCTCTCCAAAACCTCATCGTTGCTTATACGCTCGGTTCATGATATCCTTAGCTTCTTTCTATAGAACCATACCTCCGTTGCCGCGATCTCTTCTTCATCTTTGAGGAGACCGTCCAACATTCGCTGCCGTAAAAGAAGACAGATGTCATATAGCAGCTCAGTTCTCTTTTCTTTGTTACCAAGGAAATCCTCCTGTCTCGTAATACTCTGCTCAGATTTTGGAATGCGTCTTTAGCCATCCCAATACGTGTTCGGATCTCAGCGTCGCACTTACCGATGGGTTATTTTTATAGAGGATTTCTACAAATTTATTAGTAATAGAAAAATGTTGATGGGTTTTTATACTTGAACTCCGCCCTAGGTTACTTAATATTTCCCATTACCCCTCTGTACTGTGAGTGTCAAATTCGCCAAGTTCTCTTCCTCGTTATGGTTTGGTTTGTTTTACGGTATATCAACAGCTCCATGGGTTACTTAATGCCGACAAGATTTTTATTGCTGGCAATATTTTTTCTTCAAATATGTATTGCCGGTAATAATCTTTTACAAAAATGTATTGCTGGTGTTAACACCTATTTTTACACTTTCGTAGTGTTTTCACCCCAGTTTGGGGGGTTCACCATTTGCCCATAGCTGGGACCCTAACAGGTGATACTACCGTAGGTCACCAGCAATTAAGAGGTGGTCCCACGCTCCTCAAAGCCTCCTGATCAGAGGCCTTGCTGTCGGATGTCGGATGTCACGTCCAGGACGACCTCGTTATGCAATTCAACACTTTCTGATTTTAAGTGCAAGTGTCCTTTTTGTTCGCATTTTCCTTAAGACCTCCTCATTGCCCACATGTCCGTCTATATTATTTTCGGCATCCTTCTATAGAACTATATTTACGATGCCTAAAATTTCCTTTTTTATCTGCGAAGAGAGTGCCCAGCGTTCACCAGCAGTACATAACAGCTCAACATTCTTTTCTTTTTTTTTTTCCTTTTTATTTGTTTCTAACGAAATTTTTCCGTTTCTTAATACTTCATTTAACTTTCATAAAGCATCTTTCGCTTTGCCATCGTGACTTCAGGCTTCGGTGTCACATTTTCCATCGTCTATTACAATACTTACCAGATAGTTAAATTTCTGTACTTACTTTATCCTAACGTCTCCAATTTGTATCTAACATCTTGGGTTGTCCCTTTTGCTAACATCCATACATTCTTTATACTTGCAATTGATGGTTAGTCCTCTCTCTCTCACTCTCTCTCTCTTACTTCATTGTCTATGAGTTTCAGCAGTTGTTTTTCTGTATCCGCTATCAATAGAGAGCCGCCTGCCTATTTTGTTAATATTGTGTCCGCCAGCAACAAATGCTTATAGGACTTTTAGTTTTCTTAACAAATCTCTGCACATGGAGAATGAGAAAACACATCCATGCCTTACTATTTGGGTGTATTTGCTCAATGCACTTTTTATTGATTGATTCGTTTTCTACGGTTTTATTTAAAACCAGAAAATACTTTCATAGTGTAAGAATATTGAGGAAGAGACAATAAGTATTTTCGTGATACAAGTCTTAATAATTAACCGATGGTGGTGGTTGGGGGAGAGAAGTGGATTCATACCTTTCCCAAAGGTAACGAACTCAACTGGAATTAGCTCACGATATGAACAATTCCGAGCTATTATCCACTACACCACCTGCACATTTACGCTTACAGCATCTGATATTCCCAAGTGGTTGCCAATCTAGGTACTGACCGGGCTGTTGCTTAATTTCGATGATCGTACGCAAACCACTATCAAAAATTAAATCATCTGACACATTTTTTAAAATATCAGAAATTGCTTATTTTAATTCAAGAATTCTTTTCAGTTTCTATCTTCGGGTTAGATTTAAAGTTTTGAAGATTGTGAGGAAGCAAGAAACCAGAAGAGAGTTCAACAGAAAAAAAATTAAATTATTAGAAAAAAGTTTTTTTTTTTTTATTAGGGCATTAGGAGCATTTAGTTTTAAATACGTTAAGACATGTTTAATTAACCATGTGAGAATTACACCCACCTAGTGACCCAGGACGCGCGCTAGGTGGCGCTGTTTCAGGACTCTAAAATAACTCTTTAACAACATTTGATTTGATTTGGTTTTTTACGGCATATCAACTTGACACTGGAACAGGAAATGCGATCTTCACAATTGTAACGCTATTAGAGCGATTATTATTTCAACGTGATATGGCCCCCAAGCCGAATTTTTTTTCTTAATGCTATAGTTTAGCTTTCGCTATTCCAATGCGCCTTCGGATTTCGGTGTCATATTTTTCGTCGTGTGTTAAGACACTTCCCACATAATTAAATTTCTGTACATGCTTGAATTTGACATCTCCAATTTGTAGCTAGCATTTTGGATTTCCCCTTTTGCTGACAACCATCCTGTCTTCTAACAACTGATGGATAGTCTTTTCTTCCTCTTGTCTAGGAGTTCATGATGCTTTTTTTTTTGCTGTTGTTTTTTTTTTCGCGTGCGCCATCAATACGTTTCCATATGTATATCTTATGTTGTTATGGTTGTGTTCATCAATAATAAATCCTAGTAGGACTTCTAGTTCTTTCAGGACCGCAGCGCAATATGGGTTAAATAAATCCGGCGAGAAAACGTGTCATTGTCTTACGCCTCTGTTCTATTTCTGTGTATTTGCTCAATTCATTCTCATCTTTATGCGAGCGATTTGTTACAGGTAAACATTACAGGTTATTTTAATACTTTTCCCAAATAAATCAAGTTTTCCTTGCAGCTCAAATAGATCTTTGCGTCGTTCCTCATCAAATTACTTTAAAGATAGATATAGGCTTTTTTCTGCATTTGTACAGCTCGCTCTAATAGCGTTACAATTGTGAAGATCGCATTTCCTGTTCCAGTGTCAAGTTGATATGCTGTAAAAAAAACAAATTAAATCAAATGTTGTTAAAGACTTATTTTAGAGTCCTGAAACAGCGCCACCTAGCGCGCGTCCTGGGTCACTAGGTGGGTGTAATTCTCACATGGTTAATTAAATCTGTCTTAACGTATTTAAAACTAAATGCTCCTAATGCCCTAATAAAAAAAACAACTTTTTTTCTAATAATTTAATTTTTTTTTCTGTTGAACTCTCTTCTGGTTTCTTGCTTCCTCACAATCTTCAAAACTTTAAATCTAACCCGAAGATAGAAACTGAAAAGAATTCTTGAATTAAAATAAGCAATTTCTGATATTTTAAAAAATGAATGCAGAAATGTGTCAGAGGATTTAATTTTTGATAGTGTTCAGCGTTGTGCTGAACACGAAGGGGAGCATATTAAATATGTTTAATCGATTGTAATCATAACAAATCATGTTTGACGTGACAATATTTATAAATTTTCTTAAACTACTATAATTTATTTTTGTTCAATAAAAGGTAATAAATAAAAATGGCGTTGCTTCTGCCGCTCACTCTACTAAGAAGCAGGGATTTTTTCTGCTGATGATGGCCATGCTGGCCGAAACTAGTCAAGAAATCTAATTTAAATACTAAAACAAAAAATATATTAATATACAACCCATCATCAGGTTATTTAGTATTGAGCACTGTTTTTCTTATATCAAAGGATATATGTATGTATTTGTATGTGAACACTTACACGTACATTTATTTATATTTATTCATTTACGGGAAAACGCATGAAACTTTTAGTCGTGGTCGGCCACTGTTTACCGTGAATTTAGAAATATTTTTCTGGTGTTTCATGCGTTTTCGTGCAATCATCAGGTAGTCAGCAATTTTTATTTATGAAAAATGTGCATTTTATATTACCTCAGCAAGTTCAAGGTTTTACAAGGATCGTTGATGTACACATACCATTCACACATCAACCAAACTCACCGTAGTAGCGGGGGTGGGATCGCAAGATGGAAACGCCGAAAAATTATCATTACAGTAGTTTAAGAAAAGTTATAAGTATTACTTGGGAAAATTTTTAAAAAAAAACACCAAAAAAATATTTCTTACTAAATTCACGCTAAACAGTGCCATTTTATCACCATGTAGTTGGCAACTATTATTTGTGAAATATTTATTTGTGTTATATATATATATATCAGACTCGAGAAAAAAAGCCAATAAAATCTATGAGATCAGAAATTTATGGATGTAGCAGAAAACATCATGAGGAATAAAAAGAGAATTTTCAGTCAGTCGCTTTTGGTTTGAGTAACTTCAAAAACTATCGGATTTGTATCCACTGAAAACATAAAACCAAAAATTTGCTACATGTCGTAGTCAGTCAAATAAAAATGACACCTCATCTACGCAAATTTACTCCAAAACGACTCTGTTCTAAAGAGATAAGCGAAACTACAAGCCAGCCTCCTTTACTTCTGTAAACTATGAGTAAAGACATTATTTACTATTTACTAATTGCGAATATAACCTAATTATCAGCGCCGATATAGTTAATCATTGACTAATATTTCTCTTCTCTATTGATAAACGCAAGGATGGGTCAAGTCAATGAACAACTCCATCCGGCTTTAGTTTAAACTAATATAAACAAATGAATACGCAATGTTTTATCAGCTAGTTTTTGTGTATACTTTACCGGGTAACCAAACAGTGTCTTTTCTTTAAGAGCGCATGCGTACATACACTCTGAGTCTTTTCTTACTTGCCGCTCATAAAATGCACAAAGAAACGAGTGTACACCGTTATATTTGATGTATTTACATGGCCTTACCAGATATCTGGTGATAATATGCCTGAGACTGTGAGAGATTGAGTCTTCTCAAGCAATCAACACATTCCTCTGAATTTTCATCGTTTTAATATTATTTATTCTTATAAACATTCACCTGTACGGCTAAAATTTTAGTTGATAATTTGTCAGAAATGCTGCCACGGTAGACGTTTTTTCTTACGAGCATAAATGTTGAAATGTCGAACTTATCAGGGCCGGTGAAAGGGTCTTGTGGCCTCCTCCCCGAATCTATGATACAGTCCCCACCACTCTACCACATCTCAATTTTCAAAAGGTAATATTCATATAAAATACCAAATTTATTGTAACCTAATTATGTACAATAATAGAACATATGATATACAGGTGAACAATTCAACTAGAAAAAAATGAAAATAAATACAATGTATCTAAATGCAAATTAGAGACATGTCATAATAGATCACTCCATATTAAATAAATCATCTAATTTTCGCGGTAATTTTTAACATCAACTTGGGATTCTTTTTGAAAAGTTAGATAATTTTAGTGCAATTCAACAGTTGATATTTGTTTGAACTTAGAACCGAACCCAGAAGAGTCATGTTAACATTTTTGAACATTGGTTCGATGACATTTGTGCAGACGTCCTTCCCATGTTTATTTCTTGAAATGGGCTGACATATAACCTTCACGTTCCTGGGTCGCTCAGTAAAATCACTGAGAATCTTTTCCATTTCCTCCAGACAGATACCACCTGAAGAAGGCCGGTGCGTTCAACGACCGAAACGTTGTCAATGTGACAATAAAGATTAGGAGAATAGTTTTATCTAGTTTCCCTTGATAACTCAACTCTTCAAGTTTTTTTTTTTTTTTTTTTTTTGATAATGCCAGGGATTGAACTCACAATTCTTTGGGTCAAGTCACTTTTGGGATCAATCAATGCTTTTATCTACGCTTTTTAGCCATGTGTTCTTAGGGACATCAATATGAGAACTTTTGGCACTTAGAAACCTAATGTCTCAGTAATTTTTTTGCCAGAGCTCATATTACAAATTTTTTTCGCCCTATTTGTTTTTGTTGTTTTTCTCTAGCTTTCTGTATTACTGGTTCCAATATTGTATTCATGTCTATGCTTGGCCTGCTTAGGAGATGTTTGTTGCCTAGCATATGCGCTGATTCCTTAAGTTTTCGTATTTTCCAGTGATATTCTCTATTATTTCAATTTAATCTCCCTTTTCTCTCTATATGTGATCAGCCATGACTGATTTTTCTATTCCCCCTCGTATTACAACTTTACGGTGTTACTGCAATCTTATCTTAAGGGGGCGGCCTGTTTCTCGTTTATATTTCTTACCACAGCTACATGGGATTGCGTACACACAGTCCTTAATCATGTTCTCCTCTATGGGAGATCTTGGAAGAGATGTCTGCGTAGTGATGAACCACTCCTGAAAGTTATACTGATGTTATGTGGATTACAGATCTTTTGTATCTTTTACGATAAACCCTCCACATAAGTTAGGCAGATCATGGCTGTTTTCTGAGTGTTTTTATCATCTTGTACCGTTCTGTCCCAGTTTGTCGGAACTGCTGTCATGTTCCCATGGTAGTTGTGACGTTGTAGAGTATTGCTTATACTGATCATTTCTTGTTCATGTCTCTGAGTCGCCAAGATCTACTGAGGAATGTGGTCTTAGAAATTATCTGACAGCTATGGCTGAGATCTCCTGCTTGGGTAGCATGATGCTGAGCCCTGTTGCCATATATATGGTCTTCCAGCAGCTACCCTCTTGAACCAGGGCAGCCGTACCTCCTCGAGTTAAGTAACTCGATCTAAATTTCTGTGTTTGAGTCTGAGGCCCTAACGAACAAATTTGTGAGTTCTTTTCGTATTAAAACGGTCAGAGAGACTTTTCCGAGACGATGTACATTCGTCATCACCATTAGACTCATCCAACACTTTCCGATTTCTTTGCACTTCCTCAGATTGATTCCCAAACACTCTGAAATGTTCGTCTTGGGGCTTCCAGCGAGAATACCAACAAGTACAGCATGCTGTTTCAAAATTTCAGGCGGAGTGAATTGCGTCATGGTGCTCTTTTTCTCACAGACGGTGCCCAACTGACCCTACTATACTATGCAGTTGACAAAATCAAAAACAAACAACAAGCATGTGCAAAATTAAAATGGCGACTATTTACATATCGCACCCTGCATATGCACACATTAAATCGTTATTTTATAAAGTTTGAATCAATTGGCAATTAGCCAATGTTTTTCCAACCATTCCAATAAACAATATAATAAATAAATAGTGTCTATAATCTTCAGGAAGATCATCATGGCTGTCCACGGATTCCTTTTCTTTTTATCTGTGAATTGTTATGACTTCATGGAAAATGTAGCAATGTTATTTTCCATTGCTTTCTACGCAGTATTCTTTCTCCTAAACTGGCTGCTATCCAAGACTCAAGAACCCAGTCTACCCTGCTCATTAGCAACAGGAACAAGTAGATTCTTACCTTTCTTTAAGAGAATTAGTGTGTACGTGAACGCAACAGACTAGGACGGAATTTGAACGCTGATTGCATTTTCCACATTTCCACATTCATACTGACCTAAAAAAGGTATACGCCATCGGAATGTCATAATTACTCGAAACAGCTGAGTGACTCTTCAGAACAGCCGAACTAAGGAGAGCGGATGAATTTAGGTTATGTGGAGAGGATGTCAGGGGGAAAGCAGGGGACAGCTTTTATCATTTACAGACCCCAATAGCTTCTCCGTGTTCTCGATTAATTTACTCTGAAATTGAACGTTTAGCATTTATAATTAGTATAGTATTTAGTAATTAATAATTTAGTAATTATAATCACTGAAAGTAGCTTTATTTACACCTGCACCCTCCTGTATTCAGGTAAAAGTCTGGAATTATTTGGTAGAAGTAAGAAAAAAAATGACTAAAATGATTAACAAATTAAAAATGATAACAAATTAATTGCTGGCGTCTCTCTCTCTCTCTCTCTCTCTCTCTCTCTCTCTCTATATCTATATATATATATATATATATATATATATATATATATATATATATATATATCTGTCTATCTATCTGCATATATATGTGTGTGTGGGGGTGTGCGTGTGTAAAAATTTCAGATAGAGTATAAAGTAACAGGACAATATGAATAAAGACAAAAGGAAAAATTATCTTAGCTGGCGCGTTTAGTCCTCTGAGGGACATTTGCTTTTGCCTCAGAGGACGAAATGCGTCGGCTAAGATAAGTTTTCCTTTTCTCTTTATTAATACATTTATAAATATATACAGGCTGCAATGTGTAAATTGTTGCCATTTTATATCATTAATTTCGCGCATGCGCGTTGTTTGCTTTTGATTTTATCGACTGCACAGTATAGTAGGTTCAGTTGGCCACCGTCTGTGAGAATAAAGAGCGCCATGACGCAATCCACTCGGCCATAAATTTGGGAACGGCATGCTGTACTGTTTGGCATTAGCGCTGGAAGCTCCAATACGAATTTTTCAGTGTGTTTGGGGGGTCAGAATGAGGAGAGTGCAGAGGATTCGGAAATACTTTAATGGTGATAACCAAGGTACATCAGCTCGGAAAAGTCCATCTGACCGTTGTAATACGAAGAGAACTCCCGAATTTATTGGTTAAAGCCTCAGACTCAACACAGGCCTACATCAAGTGCCTTGAGGAGGTAGCACTGCCCTGGTTCAAGAGGGTGGCTGCTGGAAGACCCTATGTCTGGCAACAGGACTCTGCACCATGTCACCATACGCTGATCGGGAAGTTTATTGAACCACCTCTTAATTGCTGTTGTTCCCAGGTTCACCCTGACCCAGTGTGGTAACACCTGTTAAAACTGGTGCCAAAACTCTATGAAAGTATAAAAATATATTTTTATAGTAAAAATACCAGCAATACATTTTCATAGTAAAAAAAAATGCCAGCAATACATTTTTGTAAAAAAAATTACTAATGCACCCAAGAAAATTAAATTTAGACATTAAATGGCCCATAAATGCCATTAAACAAACAAAAACAAATATACGTTAAACAATAAATATCACATTGTACACGGTTCATATATTTTTATAATTTTCTAAATTAATACTGCCGAGGGAGTTAAATTTTGACTCACCGTATTTTATTTTATTTTTGCGGCACGAAGGTTAAACATTGCCAAAGCTTCTTTTGGTTACTGGTGGTAACTTAATCTTTGAGCGGTTAGCAAGATTGGCTATAGTTTGTATCGGGAGGCTTAATAAGCTGTCACAACACCCTGACAGGAAAAGCAATTAATCTCTATATAAAATTCTGTGACTTCCGTTAGTATGTCCGTCACATCATCTAAAATAGCCGTACGTTGACTGATCGAAACCAAATTTAGGAAAGAAGTGCAAACTAGTAAGGAGTTACAAAGTGCAGTTGGTTTTACTCGTAGCTTAGTATAATAATTTTTTCATTCATTTTTGGGAAAAATTTTAAAAAATATTATTTAAGATACAAAATACTCCCACTATTTTAAAAACAATTTAATGTTTAAAATAACAAATACTTCTATATAATAAATGCGAATGTCAATGTGTCATTGTGTCACACTTTTTAAACTATACTTCTAGTGGCCGTAGCCCAACATATCATACCATTTTGGAATCAGACTGACTCCGTGAACGAATTAAAAACATTCCGGGCCGGATCCGGAACCACAATCCTGAAATTTTGGATTCCCAATTTTTTATTACTGCGATTGTTTTCGGAGATTTTTTACGTGATTTTTTGCGACGAATTTTTTTGTACGATAGCAATTTTTATAACATGGAAATAAATTTGGAAATAACTGAAATTAATTGCGAAATCCAGCGAAAGTCACCTATGAAATAAAAATAAAAAAAAATAATTGTTTGTATGAAAAGTAAGGACCTACGTACATCAAATTGTCTTTAAATCAAGTGGCGGAAGAATAATTATCATTGAACTTTTAATAGGTAAGCTTAAATATTAATGCAATACTTAAATGCAGTGATCAATTTTGAGTTCTTCTGTAGTTTATTGTTGTCTACCGCATCTACTACTCCCTACCTATTGTGATGAAGGTCCAATCAAGAGCCCACCGCAGGAGCTAGCTTAAATGCCGCTAGTGTGTCTTTTAAGCTAATATTTAATATAAATTCAGTATTGTTTTTTGCATATCTTTTCTTTAAGTTTTTATATATACAAGAATCTAATTTCCAGTTCGCCCTGCGTTTGCGAGAACTATAAACAAATCACAAGGAAAAACGCTTCAGAAAGTTGGAATTTGGTCCCAGAAAGAAATATTTAAATGGTCAGTTATATGTTGCATGCTCAAGAGTAAGAAATCCGAAAAATTTATTCTTCTCTGTGAAAAACGAAAAAAGAAATTTTCTTAAAAAAATATTGTTTATCATGATGTCCTATAAAATTAAATTATATTAAATTACTGAACCGCGAAGTAGGGTTTTTGTGATAAGTATTTTTTCAAACAAATCAGCTCAAATTTTATCGATTGGTTCGCGAAATTGAATGAAACGTAAAGTTTGTAAATCTCTAGAAAATTGTTAGCGATAACTTCAACAATACTAAATACTTTGAGGATTTCAGCCGACGCCAGCACGTTGCCAAAATTTCTAGTTGAAATAAATAACCTTAATATTTAATGATAAATTATTTGAGAAGACAAGTTTAAATATTTTAAAAATGCCGTATGTTCGGAAAGGAAACATTTAACAGAATTTAAGAAACCTGCTTGAAAAAATATTTCCTATTAATATATTAAAAAATATTTCCTATAGTTAAGAAACCTGCTTGAAAAAATATTTCCTATTAATTTTTATAAAAAAAACTCCCTATTGAGAGTTACCTATAACTTTTGCTAATATCACCACATTTGTATGAAACAAAATATTGTGATCCCTAAAGTGTTAGAATTTCATTGCTAATTTCTGTTTTTATTTCAGAGTGACAAGTGTAGCTCAGAATGATACAACGCCTGACACTGCCTGAATGTGCTCAGCTAGCATCCTGTTACGGAGTGTGGCAGTCCATGGTAGAAGTGCAGAGATGGTGGCACAATGTTCATGTAGATGCCAAAAACCTTCAGGGATTGTCATTCCAAGCTGATGAGTACGGGATCTGTGGTAGAGACACACAGAAACGGTCGTCCTTCAACATCCAGATTGGAAGAAAATGTGCAAAAGGTAGAATTTATACACTAATTTACTAACTCAGTTCCGGCCAAAGGGACTTTTTCTTCGTTGAGGGTTTTATCAGATATTCACTAATAATAATAGTAGGGAAATTAACCAATTATTGAATAACATTTCCTTAAAATTTTAGCTTTTTTGCCTAATCAACCTTGCTGGCTAATGGGTTAAATAGTTTCAGCAGCCCAGCTTAGTACGACTTAATTAAACTAAAGTTTTTTTGTTTTTTTTGTCTGTTGCCAAACCTCTGGGTTTGGAAACACGGCTTGTCGCCCTCTCTGCCTCCGGGCGAAGAGGAACACAGACGAGGCTATGCCGAAGGGCAGAGTCTCGTCTGGTGAGGTAGACAGCTACTCGACTCCGTGTATACGGGGTCTACAGGGAATTTTTGACGGGACCTACGGGATCAGAAAACCCCACGTAAAAACGGCCTTGTGCCATATCCTTGTGGGGAGGTAACGGGTAAATATTGTTAATTAAACTAAAGAAGGCATGAATCTTATTAAATTATTAAATCCAGAGGGAGGGGCCCCAGACTTTTGGTTGATAGTGGATAACGTTTATAGTAATAAAAACTAATGCTGTATTATAAAAAAAAATCCATTAATTTCAAAGTTACTTTTTTAACATTATTTTTCCTTTACAATTTTTGTCCGATTTGCTAAATTTGTTAATGAATAATAAGATTAAAATATATGGGGGAAAAAACGAACAAATTTATCTGACGTTTTCCGGCCAATCAAAATGTTCCGTCTTTTAAAAGACACGTTTTTTGTCGAACCTGGCCTCGCCTTTATAAACAAATGCAAATAGTTCAAGTCAGTAGCTGAAACAAGAGACCATTAAAGCTACTCTCGCCATTAGACCAATATGAAGAAAAAAAGCCAAGACTATGAATAATGTGATCGAAACAATAAAAATTCTCTTATCTCATAGTTACACATTAAATTAAATCATCATTGATTATCTATACAAGTAATATTGAAATCCAACAAGGAACTTTATTCGAGATCATGACCACAAAAACATTATGAACAAACTGAACTTTGTACAGACGATTATTTCAAACAAGTATATATATATATATATATATATATATATATATATATATATATATATATATATATATCACTGTATTATCATTTATTCCGATCATGAAAGAATTCTCTTTCTAAAAAAATAAAATGCCTGAAAAACTTCAAGTGTTGGGTTTGCTGAGACACAAAATAGAAATCTGATTTTGTTATTTTAGTAGAGTTCCCCTAATACAAGGCTCAAGAACCACTCAAGTAAGAAGGCCACTGAAAGAGGTGTGCGATACGCAGTGCCGGTTCAAGAGTCTAGTGCCCACACCCAATCCCCCAACTCTACTACATCCCCCAATTTTTTTACTACATCTCAATTTCCATGAGGCAGTATTCATATAAAATTCAAATTTTATTGTAACCTAATTATGTACAACAATGGATCATATGCAATATAGGAGAGCATTTCAACTAGAAAAATTAAATATAAATACAATGTATCTAATTACAAATTAGAGACCTGTCATAATACATCATTCCATCTTAATAATTAGAGACCTGTCATAATAGATCAATCCATTTTCTTAAATAAATCAACAATGTTTTGTGGCAATTTTTAGCATCAACTTGAGAATTAATTAATAAGGAAAGTAAGAAGCCGAAATTGAGTTCCACAAGCGAGAATTGCGAGAGAAAAACTGTTAGCATAGAACTTACGGTAACATTTCGCCATTTAAACTGTAACATGATGAGACCTAGCCGCCAATCTAGTATTGCGCTTAAATTCATAAAGTCTAGGTACCAAAGAGGAAAGTTTACCAGAACAATTCACATGAAAATATTCATAGAAAAGTCACAGGGAAGCTACGTCACGGCGGTAGGAAAGTAACTGAAGCCGAGATGCCATATCAGGATCAATAACATTGCAGATTTTTCTTTGTATTTTATCAAGAATCGCTAAATGCATAGCAGAAGCACCACACCAGATGTGACAACAATTGAAATACGGAAGGGATTCGACTATGTGAGCATAGTGTTTTCTAGTAGTAAAGGTCTGAACTGGTGGAATTCAAGAATGCAGCTTATCTGAACATTTGCCATGGAAATAGCTATTGTGTGGCGAGAGACTTGCACTGTTGCGTTAGTGGCTGTAGGAAAAAAATCAATAAACAGGGAACTAGGGATAAACTTCCACCCCCGTTCAAAAGACCGGAGTGGAGGGTGAACCGGATGATAAGCGATATCTATATCAATTGTTCTTAAGAAAAATCTGAGTGTAACTTTCTCTTTACATTTGGAATACGGAGGAAAATGAGAGTAACTCATATTGCTGGCTTCGACTCCGTGGAAGTAGCGCTTCGCTTCCTAGCAGTAAAGGTCTGAACTGGTGGTTGCTATGGAAATAGCGATCGTGTAGCGATGGGCTTTGCGATATTGGGTCCGTGGGAAAGAGGCCGTAGAGCGGGAAATAATTCTAGAAGGGACCAGAAACACAATTCTAATCAAGGAACAAGAGATAAACCTTTATTCATGTTCAAAATACCGTGGAGGAGGCGAACCTATCCACTCCCATTGTTCTTGGGATAATCTGTCTGAGTGGAACTTTCTCTTTACATTTGCATTACGAGGGAAATGAGGGTGACTCATATTGTTGGCTTCGACTCCGTAGAAGTATCGCGACGGTCCCTAGCAATAAAGGTGTGAACTGGTGGAAATAAAGAATGAAGTTGATCTGAACATTTTCCATGGAAATAGCGATAGTGAAGCGACAGGTTTTGTAACATTATTTGAAAGTAAGGACAAAGCAGATCCAGCTCTGATATGGCAGAAATACTTTAGGTCTGATCTGATTTTTGTAAATAAAATCCACGGCAGAAAATTTCAGGTATTTTCTGCATTTAATTTAAATATGTTCTTTACGGCTGATTAACCTTTTATTTAAAGCCAGAAAATATTTTTACATCTTAAGAATCTTTTGGGGGCAATAATGACTTACTTCTAATTGACCCATAGCTGGATGGGGGAGGGAAAAGATTTGAATTCATGCCTTTCTCAGGTGTATTTGCGTGTAAGTGAATATAAAGAATCCAACTGGAATTGGAACTCGGCTCTCCGATTTCCAATGTTATCCGTTATCCATGACACCACTCGCACATCCAAGCTTACAGCACCTGGTATTCCCAAGCGGTCACTCATCAGGATCGACGTTGCTTAGCTTTTCCGATCGTACGATAGTCGGTGTTTTAACGTGATGTGACTGCAAGGATGGTATTTTCTGGAGTGGGTAAGGAATATTAGATTATTCGAAAAGTAATGTCCTATTTGGGTTTCGATAGCAAGTAGCTTTACACGAGGTGGATGTACCGACAGAAAACAACATTACAAGTGGGTACAGAAAAGTTATCAGCAATATCGTACAATCTAATAGGTACGAGATTGGCATCTCGGCACCGCCCTTTTAATGTTGATATAGTTAAATGTAACTGCCACTTCTACTCCAACAGTTTCTTTTCTCGCACTTCCCGACAGTGGAGCTCCTTTCCGTTTACTTGCTCCCCTTAAAACTACAGTCTTAAAAAAATTAAATCTAACATCAATCGCCATCTTCTGTCTTATTGAAACCTCTTCATCTTTTATCCGTTCCTCAATCCCCACTATTCCCATTATTTTCTCTCACTTTCACTCTCTGTAAATCCCTGTGTACTAGTCGCATTCCCGCCTTGTTTGGGGTGAAATGATTAAAAAAAAGAAATAAATAAACCAGGTAGAATAAGGTAAACTGTATTAAACCGAAGAAAATTGATTTCTCTCCAAATTTTCGAGTGTCCATTTTCCTAGAAAGAATTTTAAAACTAGACAGAATAAAACAGGTATCAAAAGAAAGTAAAATTATTTCGGATGAATATGATAGATGAACGAAAGCTGCAACTTTCTTTGCCTGGTTATTATAGAAACAGGATATCTACCTATATATTCATTAATTATGGAAACACTTTTATATATATACATAATTATGTTTTTTTTTCTTGATTATTGGCTTTAGTTGTTCTAACTGGGAACAAAACTTGTTTGAATCAATCGTCTGTTTCTCCGGCTTAGCATGGGAATCCTTGCATGTTTTATCTTTACAAGAACCAGATTCTACCATGAATGGAGTATTGCTGCTTTATAAAGAAAAGTTCATTTTAACTTATCTGATAGACCGACTTAAGAGTTTCACGTCGAAACGCTCCTCAAGGTTAGATGTTATTTATTGAATATCATGAAGACACTTGAAATTTCTAGGGTATATAATGAGGAAAAAAGGCTGGGGAAATTTGATATTCAGAGGTCAGATTGAAGGCAAGAGGAACAGAGGAAAACAATGCATAACCAACTTAGCGAGCTTGTGTAAATAGACGGCGGAAAAGAAGGTATAGGAGAGAAAACAAAATGTATTAAGAGCAACGAAGGATAGGAAATTGTGGAGAGCCATGATCGCCAACGTCTTGAAGGGACACGGCACGTAGAAGAAGACTGTTTTGGAGTGACAGTAACAAAGTCAGGAACTCGATTGTTGAGTTTCTCGTCGAACCTGACCGCCACACTTGGGGGGTTTGTTCTAATCTTCGCTTATTTGAGCGAAGATTGCGGTAAGCTGAGCAAAAATCAAGCAGGTTGTTTGGTCCTGGTGTGTTTGTTTTGCTGTCATCGATAGAATAAAGTAAAGCAATTACAAGAAAAAAGAAAGAACACAAGAACACACTCAGACGGTCGGCACGTACTAATCCCGGACCCTTATGACCGGGAGTGGGGCAAGCTTCATTGATGGCCCCAGGCAGTGCTTTGTCATCCTCGCTATCTTATCAAGATTTGCTTTTTTTCTACCTACGTTTATATACGTTAAAAATTAAACTAAGCACAACTGACTATTGAAGGATGAAACATTTTCGCGGATTTTGACGTCATACTGGGTTCTTTTGCTTTTCGTCCAAACCACTGAATTTGTTTTGCTCATGCTAAGTCTCGAAAAAATATAATATAAAATTCACTATTTTTTTTATTCATAATGTTGAATGTGTTATTATTCAACTTTTTAATAAGAAAAATTTGATGTCAAAAATAGCCGCAAAACATTGTTGATTTATAGAAGATGGAATGATCTATTATAACATGTCACTAGTTTGTATTTAGATACATTGCATTTATTTTCAATTTTTCTCGTTACATTGTTCACCTATATTGTATATAATCCATTATTGCATATAATTAGGTTAGAATAAAATTTGTATTTTATATGAATACTACCTTGCTGAATTATTTACCTATTTTGCATATGATCCATTATTGTACATAATTAGGTTGCAATAAAATTTATATTTTATATGAATACTACCTTATGATGTGGTAGAGTGTGGGGGGGTCTCATAGATTGGTGGTGGGAGTCTACGAGACCCTTGCACCGACCCCGCACATGCACAAATGCCGCTTGTGTAATGTACTTATTGCCTGTGTACAACGAATGCAATTTTACGGCCACTACTTTGGCGTCTCATTTTTTTTATCAACGACGTCATTGTTACATTTTACAGCAGCGCGTATATTCATCGTTGTCATAGTGTGAAGTGCTTATGTGCAAATCCGTTTTACACTTGCCAACAGTCGCATATGGCAAGGGGGTTATATGGCACTGATTCTTTTCCCTTTGCACGATAGTCCGATGAATGCTTGCATGCAGGCAACACGCCACAAAAGACCTGGCGGTTGCGGCTGTATCAGATATCAAAAGTCGGGGTGCTAAGTTTAGATGTTCAGTTTTAAAGCTTCCAGAGTCTCCTGGGTATAACGATAAACTACACCGGGCAACAAGGCCTCTGATCGGAAGCTTTTGAGGAATGTTGAACCAACTCTTAATTGCTGTTGTTTTCAGGGCCACCCTGACCCGGCGTGGTAGCAGCTGCTAGGACCCCAGCCATGGGCAAATAGCGAATGCCTAAACTGGGGACAAAGCACAATGAAATTATATAAATACATTTTTATAGATAAATACCAGCAATTCATTTTCATAGTAAAAAAATCATCATCAAAACATTTTTGTAAAAAAAAATATTAGCTATATATTTTTGTAAAAATTATCAGTACTACATTTAAAAAAAAATATTAGCTATATATTTTTGTAAAAATTATCAGCACTACATTTAAAAAAAATATTAGCTATATATTTTTGTAAAAATTATCAGCACTACATTTAAAAAAAAATATTAGCTATATATTTTTGTAAAAATTATCAGCACTACATTTAAAAAAAAATATTAGCTATATATTTTTGTAAAAATTATCAGCACTACATTTAAAAAAAATATTAGCTATATATTTTTGTAAAGAAAGAAGATTATCAGAAATACACATTTTAAAAAAAGAAAATTATCAGCAATATATTTTTATAAAAAAATATTACTAGCAATACATTTTTGTAGAAAATTAAATTTCAGCATCAAATGACCCATAGCGTGTTGATATGCCATTAAACAAATGAACAAAGGTTCCAAATACTACAGTTTTTTTATCTGATTCTTTCTTAAAATGAACATTTCCATTAGAAACAAAGAAAAAACAGAATGCACAACCGCTATGTAATATAAGTACTCCTATTTGGAAGTGAATGCTGGGCATGTTCTTCACAGATGAAGAGAAGACTTGAGACAACAGAGTAGTGCTTGAAATTTCGATGACACGTAATGAGAAAAGAAGGCTTCCAAAATTTGACACGCACAGGACATATTGATGGTAAGAGGGGTAGAGGAACCTACCAAAAAAGCTTGTGTAAATGGATAGCAGAACAGGAATTAGAAGGGATAGTAAAAGTACAAATATTTCTTACAGCGACAAAGAGTACGAAGTTCTGGATGGCCATGTTCGCCAATGTCCTGAAGGAACACATGACATAGAAAAAGAATCATATTGTAAACATTTTTTTATTTTGATTCTAATTTACAATTTTCTTGTCTGTTTGTTTGTAATTATTTTCTCGAATAATACTAATAGATTTTTTCTTGTACAATAAGATTGGTAATAATAGCTGTTTTCTTATAAAGAAACCTTTGGAAATTCACGGACCGAGCCGCCAGTACTATTGTCGGTTGAAATTTATAAAATATTTCTCTTAAAACAATTTGTCAGGGAATTAGGTTTCTCAGATTCAGTATCTCCCATCGTGTGACACTGGGACCCCAGGGAGTTAATCGGAAGAAAGAAAAAGGAAGAGGAAAGAGACTACTAACTGGATGATAATTATTAGAATTCTCAGGAAAGTGGATTGAAAAGTTGCGAAGAAAATTAAAAACGAAATGCATTAAAAAATTATGTTTTAAAATAATAAAATGAAATCAAGAACAATTCCAAGGAGAATCGAACCCAAATTTAACTAGATGGAATTCAGTCAGATTGAGCAAAACCAAGACTACCAGTCCACCACTACCACCACCTTCCCACTGATAAGAAAGAGACAGTCAATGTATCATTGAAGATGTCGATCCTGGAAAATAAAAAAAACATATGTTGTCTGTAAAGAAAACGAGTGGTCCCCGAAATAACATCTAAATTATTCTTGATAAAGAACCAGAAAAAAACATCTGGTTTGTGTCAGCCACTCAGATGAAAAATATCCCTACAAAAATAATGATTAGCGCCTAAGATTGATGACGGGTTTGTTTATTTTAATTTCTGTGGCATTCGTCAAAATCTTTATAGCCGACATTATTTTGGATTTTCTGGAGACAAGCTGATAAAGAAAGATTAATATCTAGCTTGGAGTGAGCATAGGCAACAGGCTGTGTGGTCTGGTTGACCTAGAAATACATAAACAGAGAAATATAATTTTTTTCTATTACTATTAAGATATTGAGGATATTTTCTTCCTTTTCTTGCCCACCCATAACGATCGTGCATGAACAAAACAATTCTTGCGATTGTGCCATCCGGATATCTCCGATTATTTTAGATATGGTCAAGTCCCTGGCTTTGGGAAATCACCTAAAAGCCAACGTGAGACAAGCTGATAAAGAAAGTTTAGATTCGTCAAAAAGACAGTTGTACCAGTTGGATGCTAAGAAGGTAGAATAAGGGAGAGAGAGATGAGCAGCGCCCATATGGAGCGATAATGCGATATGAAAAGTGAAGGGAGCAGGAGTTATAGCGGCTTGATTCCTCTGAGCAAACTCAAAAGGCGGCTGGACAAACCCTAAATTTGGAAAATTACTCGAGTAAACATATTTTGAAAATATGTGATTTTAGATAAAGTTTGATGTCAAGCCAACGGAAACACTAGACCCTGGTCAACCCCACACCTGCTAGACGTAGGACTCTATGTAAGCTGGAAGTTTGGAAACTTAGAGAGTCCCCACATTACTGCTACTGGAATCCACATCGTTTGCCGAGGCCACTTTGTTCCAGCTCTGAAGACCAGAATTTAGAAATTAAAATTACTACTAATACAAACTCTAAACCCCAAGATTGAATCCCAGTAATATTTGATTATTACATAAGTGGAAAGGGTTAAAACCACTGTATACAACAATCGTTGTTACATTTTTAACCCGAGTTAATTCTTTAATCCAAAGAAATCTTTTTGTGTAGCTGTTCTTGATTCCAGTTTACTTCATCGGCGATCTTCTCACCCTTTGAGATCAAAAACACAACGTGGTAGAGGACTGAAATGCCGTGAAGCAGACGAACGACAGATAGATGGAGTGGAACTATGCTCATCGTCACGATACGAGCGACAAATCAGCAACGCGTTAATGAGTCAGCTAGATGGTAACCACAGTAGTTTGAAGGAACCTGAAGACCAATGCAGTGAGAAAGGGGGCTACAATTTCTCTTTTCAGTCTGGATGGGGTTTCTTTCCTAACCTTTTGTTTGAAGTAGTGCAAAACGTCAACATCTTAATTATGTCATTATTTTCTTTTCGAGTTACATGTTTAGCTTACGTCCATATCACGTTGAAATACCGGTTCCCAGACAATCGCCAAAGTTAAACATCGTCGAGCCTGGTCAATACCTAAACAGGTCACCGCTTGGGAATACCAGGTGCTGTAAGCTTGGATGTGCGGCTGGGGTAACTGATAATGGCTCGGAATTGTTAATCGGAGAGCCGAGTTCCAATTCTAGTTGGGTTCGTTATTTTCCTTTTCCCTTGGGAAAGGTATGAATCCACTTCTTCCCTCCACCCCAGCGATGTGTTAATTTATGAGACTGAATAATTCTTATCCCTACTCCAAAAAATATTGCTGTCTAAAAATATTTTCTATCTTTAAATAGCCTGAAAAAGGTTGATAAGCCGTAAAAAACGAATCAATCAAAGTTACATGTGCTCTCCATTTTAGTTGTTGCTGGAATTGAAAGTTTATAAGTAATGTGTTTTCTGTTACTAGGTACGGTCAGTGGTGTGCAGAAGTTTGGTGATGTTTGGGGGCCAATTCTTTGTTTATATGCCTCTAAGACTCAAGTAGAGTGACCTACAGGGCCTAGTACTGAGAAATGTGAGAAAGGATGACATGTTAAATATGTAAAAACAGATGAAACATGGAATAAACACTTTATTCAATTTAAATATAAATTAAATATTTATTTCACTCTTTAATTGGATGCCCTCCTGATATGGATGCCTGAGGCCGTCACACCCTCTGCGCCCCCTCTTCTGTTCCCTACTCCATCAACAAATGACTTTGAAGAGCTTGTATCTTATCTGATAAATAAACATTCTGATTCTCTTTCAAAGGCCCAAGTCAAGATGATGAAAACCAGCCGAACTAAAATGTCATAATTACCAAAACTTGGAAGCAAGATAAAAATAGAGAGTTGCAATTGGCCATATATTTGCAGATCAGTAAAATATTGTGTGCATGTATATGTGTCAGTGTGTGCATATATGTGCATGCAAGAGTGTGTGCACATTTGTGCACATATATATTTGTGTGTGTATGTGTGTGAGTGCATGTATGTGTGTCCATGTGTGTGAATACATGTATGTGTGTTTGAATGCATGTATGTATATGTGTTTGACATGTATATGATTTTTATTTGATTTTATTTGGAGTTAATAAGATTGATATGATCAACACAGTGACATGCAGAGGTTTGGTGATGTTTGTTAATGCCTGGGGGTCAACTCCTTGATTGTACGCCCCTAAAACTCAAGTAGGGTGACCTATAAGGACTAGTACTGAGAAAATGTGAGAAAGGATGACATTTTAAATATGTAAAAACAGATGAAGCATAAAATAAACACTTTATTCAAATTAAATATAAATTAAATCTTTATTTCATTCTTTGATTGAATACCCAGGACCGTGGCACCCACTCTCCCCCTACCCTTCTGCTCGCTGTAAACTTGTACAGTTGTTTGTTTGTAATTCTTTAGTGGGAATCCACAAGGTTTGATTAAATCTGGTCTTCACTAAGATCCATAGACGTTACTCGCTCAAAGACATTTTAACCATTGATCTGTGAAAGCTGTTGTTTCTCAGATGATAGTTTAGATATTTATGAAACACGTACATTTAGAAGCTAATGTTTCGGAAAAAAAAATAAAGGGGAAGTTTTCTCTTTTAGTTTGAAAATTAAAGCAGTCATGATTTTAGACAATTGATACGAGCCTAAATCGTTTGAAACACAAACACAAGACCGTACCAACTGGTGATGTTCCATCACCATCGGAACCAAAATCTTTGAACACACCAGAAAAGAAAAGGAAGAAGTCAAACGACAAGAGAGAAAGGCTCGACAAAATCGACCTCCACCAACATTACCAATGCAGTCAATGCCATCAACTCTTCCATGTAAGAACTGGTCTACTTAGTCATCAACGCCATCATTTTAAAGGAAGCGATCAGGAAAATAAGAAATTAAATTCTTGGATACGAGATAAAGCCGCCGCCGACGATAACAACTCACCTCAGTAGTATTGTCATAGATTAATTCAGAGGACAAAGTTAGTCTTTTCAGAAGATTTCCAACTTTCTAGAAAGAATAGAAAAAAGTATTCGCAGAAGATTTCTAGAATTCTAGAAATAATAGAAACATAATTAATCTTCTCAGATTTCCAGATATTTAGAAAGGATTAAAAAAAATCTTTTCAGATTTCCAGCTAGACTATCAGTCACTGATGTTTCAGGTTATAAAACATTGAAGTTGATATCAACATTCCATTTAAATGAAACTCAATTTTATTGATTCAGTTAAATATTTCAATTCTTTCGAGTCATCATTGGTCTGGTTTACAAGTTCATGTTTAACGTTTCACTGAGTCTGTAATAGGAAGAGAACTTCTGGGATAAACTTGAACTCTAGTAACAGCATTTATTTATGGCATATGGGAACAGTTGTACAAAATGCAAAAAGAATTGTTATATTACTGTATAAACAACGCGTATTTTTAAATCTTATTTAGTTAAAATATTTTAAATCAGATGAACGTAAAAATATTTTTAAATCATACTCACTTGAACATATTAAAATGTCTTTTTAAATATGCCAAAAAATTTTTTTTTAAATATTTAAAATATTGTGTGTTTAAAGAAATCTGAAATATAAATAATTACTCTACAAACAACTGGACGAAACAGCAAAGCGGGATCTCTTTGTGTCTGTCTTTAACTTTAAAATATTTTAATTAAAAAAATTGTCTGTTTGAAGAAAGTTAAAATAAAAATACTTACGATTCGTATTTTTAAATTTCATTCACTTAAAATATGTTTTAAATCAAATTAACTACTTGAATCATTATGCGCCGGGCGCACGCACCACGCAAGCACGCAATCACAGACTTTCAGCATTAGATAGATAGATAGATAGATAGATAGATAGATAGATAGATAGATAGATAGATAGATAGATAGAAAAGTTCTCCTCGAAAGATTTCTAGAAGGGATAGACAAATGTCTTTTCAAAAGATTTCCAGATTCCGAGAAAGAATAGAAAGAAGTATTTACATCAAAATTCCGTTAATATTTCAACTTAATAAGGACGTAGAATTTGAAGATAAAATTTAATTTTATTATGTTTTGGACATTTTATTTTTAATCATATATCATTCTTTAATCGAATTTGGGGAGGTAGCTATTTCTCTTTAGTTTTCAGTTCCAATATAAAGACTAACACCCTTACCCACCCAGCCTTCTCGATAGCGCTGTTGATGTAGTAGTAGTACGAGTAACATTTCTGATTTCGATACCTCTCAGCAATGGGCCTTGAGAAAGGAAAATAATTCTCTTCATTTCCAAGAAGAGAAATAGGTTCAGGAGTTTGAAGAAAAGTAAGTCAGAACAGGACATTGTTTAGTTTTAATTTCTTTGTTTTTAAATATGATCCACCCTGTCGTTTATTGCGAACTAAAGTCGTGAATAATGTGTGGATATGTAAGGGATCACTTCCCACATTAAAGTACAGGCGTTTATACAACATCTAATAATAGAGAGTCGAAAGATTCCGACACCAATGGTCACAGGAAATAGGCAATTGTTGTCCTTGGCCATACGCGTAAGAGAAACCTCTGTTCACCTGATTATGTGTCACATGCTATCACTGCGGGGGTAGGTAAACACCGAAATTTAGTCGACCTTCAGGCTGGGATGAAAACGTTGTATTTATTCTCTCTTCATCTGAGACTAGAGAAGGCACCCAGTCCCAGAGAATCCAGCCCTTGCGGCAGAACCTTCTTCATTGCTCTAAGAGATCAGTGTCATATCGACGCCAGCGGGACAGTGGTCGCAGGGACTGGATAATTTTGAGCACGTTTAGTCTATTGCTTTCACTAATGTCATTAGGGAACGCATAAATACGTCTTAACTCCTTCCTGCTATGGGTTAAATAACATTTTCAGACCTTAGGTAGCAACCAGTCTAAGAGAAGGAAAACTACTCCACTATCTTCCTCAAGAAGTGTTGTGGTGTCCTCCCTCTAAAGAGCCTGTGGTGGACTCTTCCGCCTACTATAAGATTAGTAGGAGAGAAGGCCTTGGGGGAACAGTCGTGATATATCTACAACACTTTTAAAGATGTTGTGACCAAGTAAATGGTTAAAGAAATAACAAAACAAGTGTTGCAGATATATCATATATTAAACAATAAGTACAACAGAAGAGTATTACACGACTAGTAAGTGTGTGTCGGATGACCCAGCGTTCAATCTATTCGACTGTTTCCCCAAGGCCTTCTCTCCTATTAATCTTATAGTAGGCGGAAGAGTCCACCTTAGACTCTTTAGAGGGGGACACCACAACAAGAAGTCATGGCAATTCAAATATAATAAAGAAAAGAAACTGTGGAAAGTTACAATAGTCAAAATCCTGAAAAAAGTGGACACTTCAGATGGCTCCAACAAAATTGTGGTCGCGAGTAGGTGAATATCGATCGTGTGTGGGGTGATTGTTTTTGGTCATTGTTAATGTTCGGGTATATTCTTGTCTCCCTGGGTTTATGACAAAATTAACTCTAATTTCAGAGTAAAGCTCCGAAAGAGTGTTGGTGACTAAAGAAACGGCTATTACTTTAACTACTGCTACGATACAAATATCAATAGACTTCAGTCGGTAAGAAAGAACACTTCTACCAATCCGCTTTTTGGCCTGCATTTGCAAGCGTGCATCACGTGCTATGGCCCAAGATAAATGTTTACTGTGTGAGATTGTTTTAAAGGAAGGGTGGAGCAAAAATCTTTAAAAATACATATTATAATGGCACATCGGGGGAGTATCTTCTCTGTTCCACAAAATAATAGTTCTTCGGAAGAATCTGTTTTAGTGGAATTTACTCCTCCTCAAAGGAACACGAATGGAATGTGAATGATTTGCCATCGTGAGCACGGCGTGACGGGTCCTAGATGTGAAGGTCTGAACTGGTGAAATTATGGAATGTAACTCGTCTGAATATCTACTACAGTAATATTGATAGAGTAACGAGAGGCTAGCAACATTTTGTCTGTGGGATAAGGGTTGCGAGGTATAATCTATCACTTACAAGGTCGCTTAGGTGCTTTTGAACTCTGTCGAGGTTGGATCGTGAGGATTGGGAAGCACCAGCCAATTCTATCTTAATACGTCACATTACGTCATGAGTCCTGTAATACATTAGTGTCAAGGGGCACCATATTTACTGAAGCCACAGCAACAGTAGTGTGTCTAGGGCAGTGTTTCTCAATCTTTTTAAGCAACGGCACACCTAGAAGAAATGAAAATATCACGGCACAATTAAAAAAAAAATTAAAGGATTTACATTTAAAGGTTAAGAAATAACACCATAAATTTTTTAAAATACACGCACAAATATGAACTTTATTATTTCAATGTTTCTATTCAACTATTTAGTGTTAAATCTGTGCCTGGTGTTTTTTCGCGATTCTTCACTGTTTGGTCGAATGTGCGATAAGCAGGGCGCCATTTCTTCTTCAACAGGCATAAAAATTTTGAATTATACAAAGAATGTTGAATACAATTATATGAAAAAAGGTTAATATTCATTTATTCAAATAAAGGAAAATTTTTAAAAGTTAAATTTTAAAAAATACTTTAAAAAAAATGAATATTAAAACAAAGTATTTAAAATAACATAATCGAAGAATAGGGAAAAGAATTATTTGAGAAAAGTATAATGTGCTTAATTACTGTTTCTACACACACTTACATACACACACACACACACACACATACGTACACACACATATACGTACACACACACTTACATACACACACACACATACGTACACACACACATATATATATGTATGACGCGGCAATATTTTGCGGCATACTTAAGAGGATGGCGCGGCACGGCGGTTGTTACCCACTCTGGTCTTGGGCAAGACAGCCTCACGGAGCCCAACTTTTTTTTCAGGCTATTATTGGATTTAGTTTTCATTCTCCTAGACTGGTTGCCAGTTCAGATAAAGAGATCCAAGTCATCGCTGCAATTTATAGGAGAGGAGACGCTTTCATACAATTTCCCAAATGCATACTAAAGTAAACATAACGAATTCGGTCTGATCTCGATTTCTCTCTTCAGTGACTAAGCATAAACTACAAGAAGACAGAGTGCATGATCATCTGCAAAAAGATGAGCCCAGAATGCAATTTACAGGTCGGAGACACTAAATTCAAACAGGTACAAAAAATTTAAATATCTGGGAAGTATTCTAACAGAGGACGGAAAGTGCGACAATGTGATCCGAAGAGCTATTGAGATGGCCAAAGACGCATTCCAAAAGCTAATCAGAGTATTAAGAGACAGGAAACTTTCATTGGAAACAGAGAATGCTGAACTGCTACATAATATCTGTCCTCCTTTATGGCAGCTAATGATGGACAATCTCCTCAGAGATGAAGAAGAGATTCAAAACAACAGAAATTTAGTTCTACAGAAGGATGCTAAGGATACCATGGTCCGAACATGTGAGCAACGACGAGGTTTTGGAGAGAATGGAAACAAAGACGAAACTTAGACTTAACATCAGGAAGGGGCAGCTGAAATTTCTGGGACACGTGACGAGGGCTTCGAAAATCTGAAACTCACAGGACGGAGAGAAGGAAAGAGAGACAAGCGAAAGGAACGTGAAACATACTTAATAGGCTTGAGCAAGTGGATGGCAGAAAGGGTCTGGGAGAAATAACAAAGAGACAAAATTTATTAAGTGCTGCAATGGACAGGAAGATGTGGACGGCCATGATTTCCTACGTCCTGAAGGGACACAGCACATAAAAGAAGTCACTACACTTCTTCTACGTCACTTTAGGACATGAGCAATCATGTCTCTCCAAAATGTTCTATTCATTGTGGCTCTTATCAGTGTTTCTCCATTTGCTGTGGAATCTGTAAAGAGCCATGACCGCCTACGTCTTGAAGGGATATAGCGCTAAACATTTTTCTCAATATGTGCAAAAGATTTTACCACGAAACCCTATCTTAAAAATGTAACTAAATTAAATTAAAAAGATATCCTTTTTTTTTCTTCGAAAAAGAAAAGCTGAATTTTTTGTATGAAAATGTACGTTAATTATAGTGACTTTGACTATAAAAAGCTTACTTTCATTAGCCATATTTTGCTGTAATCCGGAAGCTCATTGGATGACAGAAGGGATGCAATTTCTCCCACACACATACGAACCGGGAAATACATTTTACTTCTTACCCTATATGACGACTTCATGTATAGTGCGACCCCTAAATATCATTGAACATATTTTTACACCTCCAGAAAAATTTACCTGTGTATATGATGCTGTTGTTGTTGTTGGTGGTGGTGGTGATGATTATGATGATGATGATGATGATGATATGTTTATATATTTGATTTTAATATATTTTAATCTTTTGTGGTATATTTTACAAAGTATTTTTATTTTTATAATAGTTTTGAACTTAAATTTTATTAACTGGACAGCCGCGGATAAGTGAAACTATGGTGTGACCCAACAATAGAACATTACTGACTTAAAAAAAGTCTATCATGGATTTTACAAAAAATTAAATTAAAGCTTAAAGTACTGGTTTTAACTGACTTTTTTTTCTTTAATTGCTCTATGATTTTGTGTGTGTGTGTGTGTGTGTGTGTGTGTGTGTGTGTGTGTGTGTGTGTGTGTGTGTGTGTGTGTGTGTGTGTGTGTGTGTGTTGTGCACTCCTTTCGTGGTTTATTTCAATCGACATCCATTGGTTTATTTTGTGGTGTGTTTTTAGCTGCGGGATTTTACCACAAATTAATGTGTGGGTGTAATTTACCGAGAAGAACAAAACAAAACAAAAAAGGCATTTATTTACAAGCTGACTGGCTCAACATACAAGCCAGACACGCAGGAAAGAGAATAGTGGTTGTCAGTCGTGCCTGCGATTGGCTAACAAAATCGTGACGTCACGATTGTAGTTGCTTGGCGTGGTCGACTCCGTTGACAGCATAGCCTGGAAGGAAAGAAGAGGTGAAAAGACCGAAGTCAGTTTACTGATCGAACTTCGTTTCACCCTTTAGTAGATAAACGGTGAAGAAGAAGAAGAAGAAGAAGAAGAAGAAGAAGAAGAAGAAGAAGAAGAACTTTTAAGATAAAGAAAATCAGTTCTCTTTCTTCTTTCACCCTCTGGCATTATCCAACTGGTTCTTTTTCTTTTTACCCGTCTACACTATATTGGTCACTAGTAAACAGTTCTCAATTTATCTAACACATTTTCCCCTTTTTTGTCTTAAATTCCCCCCCTCTCTCTCTCTTTCTCTCTTTCTCTCTCTTTTCTTTTCTTTTCTCTTCGTCCTTGAATACCACTTTCTTTTTTCATTTTCTTTGATTTTCTTTCTACTTAATGGCTAAAACTGTGATAATGGCTGGCCGCTCGTTTCTGACTATGCTTGTCTGCTGGGGCGACTAGCCAGTCGCTGATACACAGCGCCTGCTCAGGCACATCAATGTTTTTGCACACAGAGCCAACCTGTGGTTTATACTTCAACTATACTGAGCGGACATTAGTTACAGTTTCTGGGAGCGGACAATCATTGACGGAAAGCAGTTTCCACGCACGCCGACAAAATCAAGGAGTCATATTCCCGACAAATCGACTATGACGAGTCTCATGGTCAGAAGGCTAACCACTCTTGCTCGAACCACTCGGCCATGAACGCAACAGCTAATGTAATCAAGTGACAGTTATTAGCGAAGGGAGCGAAATCGACGAGCAGAGTTCAAATTCTGTTGCGTTCGCATAGAAGCCACTGGGAAAGGCATGAATCTATTTCTTCTAATCCTATGGATTAAATATCAGAGAAGACTACGCTCTCTAGCCTTGAGTGTCAGCCAGTTTAGAAGAAAAACAATGAATTCAAAACCGTGCAGTAAACTTTCTAATATATATTACAAGATATCATGGCAGTTCACAAATATCAGGTTGGCATTATCAAAAAAATGGAACGCAAATACAAGCTTAACCGTCGAAAAACTTTTATTTCTGTTTGCCATGAATTTTTTTCTATAGTACATAGACTATGAATTTAAACGCAATACTAGATTGGCGGCAAGGTCTCATCTTTTTACAGTTGAAATGCCTACACGTAACCGTAAGTTCTATGCTAACAGTTCCTTCTATCGTACTTCTCGCTTGTGAAACACTCTTGTGTCCCAGTCAACTCCAAAAATGAACATCCTCTGTTGATAAAGCAGAATGTTTTGCTCGAGAATTCTCTTCCAATTCTTCTCTTGACTCATCTGAAATATCTTTGCTTCAATTTCCACTTGAAACTTAATGATATACATATAACTCCGTCCATGGTTTCTGTTTTCATCTTTAAACCTGATCCCCATAAAGCATGTGGATTTGATAGTATCCCTGCAATAGTACTTAAGAAATGTGCCCCCTGAACTGGCTCCTGTACACTAGTTCTAACCTAAATGTCTTGGTGCTACATTAATTCCAGCTTGTTGGAAATCCTCTTCTGTAATTCCGGTCTTTAAGAACTCAGGTGAACCGTTTGATCCTTCCATCGGCCTCTGAGCTTTCTATCTCTTTTTGGTAAAGTACTAGCGGTTCTAATAAACTCTGAATTGGTTAAGCATCTCACATCGCAGGATTTTTTTCAGATAAATAATATGGCTCGGTGGAGTAATGGATAACGGCTCAGATTGAGGAATCGAAGAGCCGAGTTCGAATTCCACTTAAATCCATTACATTCACTTACGTGATAATACTCTAGGGAAAGTTATGAATCTTCTTCACCCCCTAGCTATGGGTAAATAGCAGGACAGACCGAATTCTATAGCCTTGGGTGGCAATTGGTCTACTGCAGAAGGAAATGGCAATCTACTGCGGGAAAAATATCTGCCTCGTCAGTCATGTATCGAAAGTTACATGATCGCCTAAGCGTGTATAACTGACTGAATATGGCTTTCGATTCTCTAGGTCAACTGCTGATGTGTTAGTAATTATTGCTGAAAGAGTCTGTCCCGTTGTAGATAAGAATGGTGAAGCTCAGGCTGTTGCTTTGGACATCTCAAAGGTATTTGATAGGGTTTGGCATATTGGTCTTCTTCATAAGTTGAACGGTTATGATATTTCTGGACGAATTTTTGATCTGATTCAATTTTTCTTTTCAAATAGCGAAATGAAAGTTGTCCCCAACGGCCACTCTTCTACATCTTTTTACATTAATGCAGGTGTCCCCAAGGGCTCTATTCTTATACCTATGTTGTTCGTAATTTTCATCAACGACATTCCTGATGCTATCAGTTCTCAACTCGTTACATTTTCTGGTAAAACAACTATTTACTCCTATCTTAATAGTAAATCTGATCAGTTCGATTAGTTCAAATTTGCAGCTGAGCTGAAAAATGACCTACAATCTGTTGTTAAGGGCGCCAAGGAATGATTTGTTAATTTTAACGCCCCCAAAACAAAGCCTCTCTCTTTTAATCGTCTGAAAGAACTATTTCAGCCTTCTACCAGCTTAGCTGATGCTAACATCCAGGAGAGTGACTAATTGCGACTTCTCTGGCAAATGTTTTCCGCTGACGAAGTGGAAAGATTGAATTGAGTCAACTGTTAGATCTGCTGCTAAGAAAGTTGGTTTCACTGTGTCATGCTAGACAATTTTACTCCCCAGAATCTATCTTACACGTTTATAAGTCTACCACTCACCCATGTATTGATTATTGATGTCACATCTCGTCTGGTGCTTCTGTTACGTGATAGAGATTATTGATAAAATGCAAAGAAGAATCTGCAATGTTATTGGTCCTGAGTTGGCATCTCTGCTTGAATCACTTTCCAGCCGCTGTAATGTAACTTCCCAATGTTTTTTCAATAAATATTTTCATGGTAACTATTTTGATGAGCTTTTCTAGACTTTTTTAATTTAAGCGCAGTACTTGATTGGCAGCATGGTTTCATAATTTTCCTGTTAAATGGCTGGATGTAACCGTAAGTTCTATACTAACAGTTTCTTCTCTTGCACTTCTCGATTGTGGAATTATCTTCCGGTTTCTTGCTTTCCAGTCAACTTTGATCTTCAAAAATGTAAATGCAATGCCAATCGTTATCTTCAGTTTCCTTAATTCCTCTTCTTTTATTGTTCTCGCTCTTTAATAATGTTTTCTATTTCTCATATTCTCTCACACTCAGTAACTTCATTTCCGTTTTAGTGGCTTTATTGCCTTGCTTGATGTCGTATTTTGCTTGATTTGGGCGTTTCCAAGTCAAAATTTTCATCTTGGACAGTTGACAAACATCCATTCCGTCTTCTAGCAATTAATGTTAATCCCTTCTTCTCGCGTTCCTTTAGTTCCTCCTGTAGGAAATCCTGTACTTTCCTTTATGTGCCTGTCATCAACACTGTGTCAATTGCATATCTTATGTTGTTAAAATTGTGGTCAGCAATAAAGAATCCGGACTGGACTTTTAATTTTCTCAGGATCGCCGCAAAGATTTTTTTTTTCGTATTATCTTTTATTTTTCACCTTCAATGTTAGAATCTACTCTTTTAAGAAAACTTATGAATCCATCTCCCCCGCCCCGAGCTAGTGGTTAAATAGCAAATCAGACAGGGCTCTCTAGAATTGGTTGGCAGCCAGTCTAGGAGAAGGACTATTCTGAATTTAATACCGACTAGGTGTGACGCCGACATCTCTACGGAAACCACAGCATCAAAACCCGGCGTAGTCACGGTGTAAGAGACTTCCGAAGCGAGTCTACCGGCGTAGTCACGGTGTAAGAGACTTCCGAAGCGAGTCTACCGGCGTAGTCACGGTGTAAGAGACTTCCGAAGCGAGTCTACCGGCGTAGTCACGGTGTAAGAGACTTCCGAAGCGAGTCTACCGGCGTAGTCACGGTGTAAGAGACTTCCGAAGCGAGTCTACCGGCGTAGTCACGGTGTAAGAGACTCCCGAAGCGAGTCTATAGGGCTGGTATGCATACAGTGCTAAAAGCAACGAACAAAAATATGGCAACTTTGGCAACATTTAAAGAAAATAATCGATGTCATTTCAATGATGTCAGAATCGTTAAAAACTAAACTAAAATGCCATATAAACAGATTGAACATTTTTAGTTTAGCCAATATGTTTTCTCCGTTGTTTACGACTTTCTTTTTGTTTCCTCCTCATTTGTTCTCATTCACTTTCCATCACACGATGCAGTTCAGTCTTTTCTTTTTTCATACAGTTTTCTTAGTTTTCTTTCCCTCACTTGCCAAAATCCCTTTTTTATTCATTTTCTTTTTCATTTTCCTTTTTGGGCTTAAACACGCTTTGTCCATTTTTGCAGATAAAATGGTGCTTTTTCTGATTTTCATTTCTTATTAATTTTTTCCTTCTCGGTTTTTGATTTGACTCCCATTTCTATTGTCAGATTTCTTTCTTTCTTTCTTTCTTTTCGACTCTTTTCTTTCTTTCTTTCTTTCTTTGCTCCCTCTTTTAGTCTTTCTCCCTATCTCTCTTTCTGTTGTTTCTTTCTTTTGCGTTTATGCTCTCTTTTTTCCGCTGTTTTCTCTTTTCGCTCTTCATCGTTATCTTTCTGTTGTTTCTTTCTTTCCTCTCTTCTATTCTTTCTTTCTTTCATCTTCTGTTTTCTCTTTTCGCCCGTATTCTTTCTCTATCTTTTTGTTATGCCTGTCTTTCACGTCTATTCTTTTTTCTTTCTCTTTTACTCTTTCTTCCTTTTCTTTCATCTTTTGTTTTCTTTTTTCGCCCCTATTCTTTCTCTATCTTTATGTTTTTTTCTTTCTTTCACGTCAGATCTTTCTTTTTTCTTTCTTTCGTCTTTTTTCTCTGTTCGCCGCTATTTTTTCTCTCTCCCAATTTCCGATGTTTCTTTCTTTCTTTCTTTTTTTCTTTCTGTCTCTCTTTCTTTCTTTCTTTCCGTCTGTCTGTCTTTCTTTCTTTCTTTTCGTCCCTATTCTTTCTTTACCTTTCTATTGTCTCTGTCTTTCACATCTATTCTTCCTTCCTTCCTTCCTTCCTTCCTTCCTTCCTTCCTTCCCTCTTTTCTGTCTTTCTTTTCCTGTCTATCTTAATTTCTTTTTTCCTTTTGCATCTATTCTTTCTTTCTTTCTTTCTTTCTTTTTCCTGAGTCTTCACTATTCTCTAATTTTTCTTTACCTTTTACTTCTCATTACCTCCCCCCACCACTCACTAGTCAACATTTCAAATACTTTACATATTTCCTTAAGAAGTTATATGTGAAAATGGAGAATAATGGTTGGTGTCTGTAGATATACCCTGTTGTTGTTTGTTCATACACTCTATAATTAACACGACTCACTGTTTGCAACCTCTTTACAAACTCGTTGTTATCAGTAACGATTTTCTTTTATATTTTAGCTTAACTTTTCTTTTACATTGTCACATTGTCAGGTAATAACGTTTGTTTTTTTAGAAAGAAAGAGAAAACGCCGAGGATAAATTCCTTTTGTTATTTTATAAGTTTCAATAAATGTCTCCCTCTCCTAAGCTGAGCTGTTTGTTAGAGATATTACCGTCGTCACCTGCAGATAATAAGTGTGACCGGATGGTTAGAACATTAACATTTGGACCATGAAGCTGAGGTTCGAACTTCAGTATAACCGATTTTTTTTTTTCGAGAAAAGAAACTGTTGGCATAAAGCAAGGGTCGGCAAACTCCGGACCGTGAAGGATTTTTGTCCGGCCCGCCAGCTTAACACCTGGACATTAATTATTTAATTCATTTGCGGAGCAGGTGGCAGAAAAATATCCGTTGCCGTTAAACGACTTACAATGAGACAAATTTTAAAATCAAAACTTAATTCCGAATCCACTGCTGACATCTACAAGAAATATATTTTCCAAGCGGAAAGCAAAAGCCGATTGAATAATACGAAACTGATGATATCATTATTTGGAAGTACAGGGTGGTTCGAAAGTCTTGTCACCACCTACTAAAACGTAATGAGAATAATAGAAGAACAAGTAATACAGTAACACAAAGCACATGTACTAGATTCAGTTTATTAACTTTCATTAATGCTGTCATCCATCGAGAAGGTCTGTATGAATACGATCATTTTCGTGTCAGCCATCCGAAATAGAAAATTATATTATATAGAGGTGACAAGACTTTTAGACCACTCTGTACATATGCTTGTGAACACCTTTTTTTGAAAATGAAACACACAAAGAGTCGTTTAAGAACAAGGTTTGGTGATGACCACCGGGACGATGTTTTGCTCCTGTCATCGACAAATATTTCACCTGATGCGGAGAGACTATCAAACAATAAGCAGAAACAAGTATTACGTTAGATAATTTACCATTTCTAACTATTTCGTTTGGAATAAGGAATTTGCATTTTTTGTTGTTTATGTTAGTCGTTATCCTGTTATTCTTGTGGTAAAATAAGGGACCTTGTTTAAATAATATAACATTAACTTAGTTGTTTTTTCTTTAAACCTCCACACCAAGGCAGCCTTCTGGATGGAGTGGTCTAAGTTCGAAACAATTATAGTGAATTTGATATCATGGCTCTCCTCCGAGACGCTGCATAGCTTTCTGGTCCGCTCTCTTCAAAAGGTTGCCGAACCCTGGCATGGAGCTTACTCAAATTATGACTTCTTAATAATATTGTCTTTCATGATTACAGGTCAAGTGCGATGGTCTCGTGGGCTGCCACCAATCTATGATATGCGGGCCCACATAAATCTATGATATACCCACACACCCTAACACATTTCAATTTTCATAAGGTAGTATTCATATAAAATACAAATTTTATTGTAACCTAATAATGTACAATAATGATTCGTATGCAATATAGGTGAACAATTCAAAGGGAAAAATTGAAAATAAATACAATGTATCTAAATGCAAATTAGAGACCTGTCATAATATATCATTACAACTTAAATAAAACAACAAATGTGTTGCGGCAATTTCTAACATCATCTTGAGAATTTTCTTGTTAAAAGTTGAATGATTTTAACACATTCAACATTATCGATAAATAACACATTTAACACATTCAATTATCATTATCGATATTTGTCCATATTTCTGAGATGAGGTGCTATGTACATTATTTACATTATTCGGATGTCAGATATCAGTTATCTCCTGTTAATTTCCCTCTGAAAGTTCACTGTGCCATGTGTCCTTGAGGACACATGGCACAGTGGATAACGGCGTGGTTAGATCCAGTGACAGGACCCAAAGAGTGTGAGTTCAATACCCGGTTAAGGCAGTGGAGAACTTTCAGATAACTGATAACTGACATCCATTAAACATGGCACGTGGAACTAGAACAGTCTACCCCAGTGAGCTAATTAAAGGGTTCAGTTCGACATTCCAACCACCTGAAGAAGGCCGAAACGTTGTGATAAACATCGCGACAAAGATGAGGACAATAGTCCGAATAATGTAAATAATTTATATAGTATTATTTCGAGCCTTATCATGAGCAAAACAAATTCACAGATTTGGACGAAAAAAAAAACAGAATGACGTCAAAATCCGCGAAAATGTTTCATCCTTTAATTGTTGTGTTTAATTTGTAACGTAGATAAATATAGGTAGAAAAAAGTAAATGTTAAGATAGTCACAAAGCAGGGACCCCCAATAAGTCTTCTCTCTCTCTATGGTGGGGGTAATTGTTCGGAGGTAGTATGCATCGGTTCTGCATGATTAGAAAGTGCTTGAAAACCATATCCCGAGTTGTGATTGAAATTGGGTAGGCGCAACTGTTCAGAGGTTGTTGATGGTTTTTCTAGTGCATAGTAACATATCCTGAACTAATGAACAAATAGAAGGATTTTTGTTTAAGCATTTCACCCCAAGCAAAGTGGGAGTGCCACTAGCACGCAAGCGGTCAGAGAAAGTGGAAGCAACAGTAAAGAGACATGGTAGAGGAAAAGATGAAGAGAAGGACGGGGAATAGATCTGGAGATGTTGATTGACAGTGCATTTGAATATTTGGAGATTATAGCTATCAAAGAAGCAAGTAAGAGGAAGGGAGTTCCACAGACGGGAAGTGCGAGACATGGACTTATTGGAGTAGAAGAGACTGCTACATTTAACCGTTTCGACAGTGAAAGGATGGTACTGAGATGTCAACCTAGTAGCACGTTTAAATTCATGCAGTTTAGGAACCAGCGAAAGTAGCTCGTCGGAGCAGTTACCGTGAAAGTATTTGTACAACAGACTGTAAACGAGATGCCAGATCAGGGCCAATCATATTGCATACCCGACTTTGGATTTTGTCGAGGACCTTAAGACGAACAGCGGGGGGTTCCAGACCATATATGGTAGCAGTATTCCATGCAAGGGCGAATGGTTGAATTATAGATTTGAAGGATGGATTCGGCCGAGGAAAACTTTCTGGCGCGACATAGAGAACAAACTTTCTTTGCAGTATATCAAGCTATTGATTCAATGTATTTGTTCCCTCTCAGGGCAGCGGATAGTGTAAGGCCAAGCAGTCGTAGAGAGGTGCTCTCGTGGAGTTGAGTATCAAACTCTCTAATGGGAGACAGGGAGGGTTCTCTGTGATGGGTAAAAGAGTGTAGTTTTGTTTTTGAGGCATCAAAGTTAACCAGCCATTTCTTGCTCCAGTCAACAACAGATTGGAGGTCCTTTTTGAAACCAACGGCAGGGTTAGTTTTGTTAGCGATGCCGGATTTGCTATTTTAACAATAGTTAGCAATCTATCTAGATACGTTGACACGATTAAATCAGTCATCATCCGGCAGCCCGGCGAGGCTATATAAACCTAAAAAAAAAAGAATATTTCACAATGATTAAAATCTTTAAAAAAATAAAAAACATATTTTATGTACAAAAAAGATAAAACAAAACTGTCCTGTGCCTAATACAACCGTGTCGGTAGCTTAGAGCCTCGGATGAGCCTGAGTCCGCTTGGCACAAAAATTGTTATTAGTAATAAAATATTGAAAACAAGTCAAATTACTACGCTAAATTGTGTTACTAATAATATAATATGTACTTTTCTACTTTTAAAAATTTAATTTAGTTTCCTTTGAAGGTAACGGTTACACTATATCTTTGCATGAAGTCTACTGTTACAATATTCTAGGCTTATATTTAGTAGGTCTGCACTTTACATTAAAAAAAATACATTTTATTCCATTCATATTTATCTGTTACCTCCTTATTTGTTCAAAACTGTTTATGTTTATTTGTTTAACACTTTACTTACATTTTTAGTAGTTTAATGTCTTAAGTGCACAAAATGTTCCCCTTCAATATTGCAGCATTCCTCGATCCTCTCGGGAACACTATGCCACACAGCACGACACAAATCCCGATTTGCATCAATTTCAGTAAATACTTCTGAGATGTACTCTTTTAATTTGTCCAGTGTCGGGGGATTTCTCTTATAAACCTTGTTCTTTACTACACCTCCCCCCCCCCAAAGAAATCCATTGGTGTTAGGTCAGGTGAACGTGGTGGCCATTCGATGATGTTCCTTCTTCCGAACCAACGTTGTGGAAAGGTTTGGTTAAGGTAGTCCTTTACTTCTAAAGTATAATGGGGAAGTACTGCAACTAAGTGAAAGAACAGTTCGGCGAAGTTGGCTCGATATTTACTTTAATCCCCACTGAGTCAGAGTGAGTAAGTGTTAACGGCTGTTTCAATGAAATTACAAGTTGTCAATTTCAAATCTTTTCATTTTTACCAACTTCTTAAAATAACGATCAGTATTCATATTTATAATTGGTATTGCAATATTTTATTAAAGTTGTTAAGCTCAAATATTTAACGATGTGATAGGGGAATTTCTCTGGAATTGTCTTATTGTTGTAGAACTCGCCATGAGTTTATTCAATCATTAGCTTAAGAATTAAGATTCATCAGAAAATTTAAATAGAAAAACCTTGAAAATTTTACTAGTTAAAACCTGTTTATATAATTTTCATTGTTCTGAAATGCAAAATTTACACCGTATTTAGAGAAAACGCGCAGACATGTTCACATAAAATTGCAACAACCTTGAGGCAAAAATGAGCTCACACTTGGAAGAACAAGATTATAAACAAACACATTCCAGTGACTAGTCGTTATTCCTATCTCTATGTCTATATTTGACATGAATAGAAAGCAGATTATAATGTTTTTAATATCTATGTAAACGATTTTTTAAAAAATGTAGGCTTTGGAGAATGATTTAAATTTTTTGTTGCATTTTATCATATATTCTTGTGTATAATTCGCACTAACTGTAATACGACCCCGTAGTACAGCCATCTCTACGTATTTAAAAAAAAATTGTTCCATATTATCCGCTAATATCCCAATGTCATACATATATTTACACTATTTTTTACTGTTGTCCTTATCTTTATTGCCATGTTCACGACGTTTCGGCCGTTGTACGCTCCGACCTTCTTCAGGTGATATATGTTGGAATTTCGGACCGAACCCTTTTTTTAGTCCACGGGGTTAGATTGTCCTAATTCCACGCACCATGTTTTTTTGTTTTTTGTTTTTTTCTTTGGATATCTCAGTTTCAGTTAATTCCCTTTAGTAACGCAACTCTCTGCTGTGGTATTGAACTCGGCACGCATGGAATTAAAACAATCAATCCCCCATAGACTAAATAAAGGGTTTTTTACGAAATTCCAACGTATATCTACTTGATATTGATATACATTGTACCCCTTAACAATATGAATTTTTTGAAAATTTTATTTATTTGTTATAAAAATTAAATGTTAGCATTTTACTTGTGGATAGGTCCCCTTTTACCCCTGGCAAGCAATATTTTACATCCAGTTCATCACTGGCTATTTTCCATCAACGTATGCATCATACAAAAATAGAATACAGAAATGCCACGAGATCGCGGGAGTTACAGGGAGTGAAAGTGAATGACAATGAGATAATTGAAAGTGGAGAGGATTGAGGAAAGGACAAAAAAGTTCCAAAGAAACAGAAGCATTCAAACCACGAGGATAATGATTCTGTTAACAATGTTTTGTTGGAGCATGTTTTCTGGTTATTCATGTATCTGCATATATAAAACGCAATGTTTATTCGCTGTCAACATTAGTTGCATGACTGGGTGTGGTCTAAGGGTCGTCGTGCAGCTGAGTTGAAAACAGGAAAGGTATTCATCCGTAGCGTGTCTTGAGTAAGTAGACCTGACGGAACCCATTCCTCTCTTTGTTAAACCGCAGCCGATATCCCCCAACTTGAAGGTTCAGCCTGGTCATGGATACGTGGCCATTTATTCTATCGTGTGGAACCTCTGCCCTGGCCGTTGATCTTAGTCTAGGAAGCCCTCCGTCCAGTGATGTCGTATCATCACTGCATGTGCTGCATCCATAGCTAGGGAATCCAGTCTACGCCACTGTCCAAGACAGTCGCTGACCTTGCAAGTGTGTTCATTTGCCGATCGACATGTCTTTTTTTACTCTGGCTAGTCGATTTTTACAGTTTATCTCTTCTTTCTTCTGTTACATTCTTACTTTTTTTCTTTATTTCGTTCGTTCGTTCTTTCTTTCTTTCTTTCTTTCTTTCGTTCTTTCTTTCTTTTTTTCTTTCTCATTCTGTGTTCATTTGCCGATCATAATGTGTTCATTTGCCGATCGACATGTCTTTTTTTACTCTGGCTAGTCGATTTTTACAGTTTATCTCTTCTTTCTTCTGTTACATTCTTACTTTTTTTCTTTATTTCGCCCGTTCGTTCTTTCTTTCTTTCTTTCTTTCGTTCTTTCTTTCTTTTTTTCTTTCTCATTCTGCATTCCCCCTAATGCTTATTTCCTTCTTTCATTCGTTCATTCACTTCTTTGTCTTTTTTCCTTCACATTCTTTATACTATTTCCTTTATTTCTCCCAACTACCTTTTCTTTCTTTCTTTGTTTCTTCCTTTCTTTCTTTCCTTCTATTCTCATTCTCTATCCCCACTTTCCTTTATTTCTCCCTATTTCCTTTTCTTTCTTTCATTTCTTTCATTCACTTCTTTCTTTCTTTCTTTCTATTCTCATTTTCTCTCCTCTTTTTCCTCACTTTATTCCCTACGTCTTTTCCCTTCTCTCCGTTTCTGCACATATACCCCAGTTTATATTTCTTCCTTCTACTCAATTTCCTGTTATCACTTTGCTTTCATTCGGCTCTTCGTTCTCATGCATTTCTTCCTTGTTTTCTTCCGCCCCTCTTCTTGTTTTCTCCCCCCCCTCCCCACAACATCTCCATCTCTCCTAATTTGGATGTAATAGAAGCCTAACACCATACACTGGCGTCTGGTATCTGCGAAATAAGGTTGCATGTGTTATACAGGTTCACTGGGTGCATCTAGTCACATGGTGAGATGCTGTGCTGTGTTTTGCAGTTGAAATAGCATCAGTACACAGCAGTCAGCCTCAAAGAAATGATTCGTCATCTGTATATACTCTGCATAGACAGAGACGCCACAGAACATATATACGAATGCCATCCCACTTAGAAACTGATATGTACGATAAGAACTCTAATTATAAAATTGCATTTATTAGATAGATAGATAGATAGATAGATATGAACAGACTGAGATAGATAGATAGATAGATAGATAGATAGATAGATAGATATGAACAGACTGAGATAGATAGATAGATAGATAGATAGATAGATAGATATGAACAGACTGAGATAGATAGATAGATAGATAGATAGATAGATATGAACAGACTGAGATAGATAGATAGATAGATAGATAGATAGATAGATAGATAGATAGATAGATAGATAGATATGAACAGACTGAGATAGATAGATAGATAGATAGATAGATAGATAGATAGATAGATAGATAGATAGATAGCGTGTCATTTGCTGCATATATCTTAGTGTGCGACTTGTATTGCCGAGTAAGTCCAATTGCCATCTTGCACAGTTTGTTGCATAGATTGCAAGTGAAGTTAGGCTGGGCGCCATAGTAATAGATTGTGTTGCTGTGTCGACGTGTATGGGTAATCAAGCTAGCCTTTGAAATTCATACGCGCTAACATGCTACACAGGTGAGTGTCTTTTCAGTATCCATTTCCTAGAAAGGTCCTTACTTTCTCCGCGTAATGAGTAGTCCGTTTTAGCTCTGCGTATTCAAACTTATTAATACCTGTCAGATACAAGATCTTCCCAAACACTGGTATCAATGTTGAGATTATAACGATTACTGAGGACGTTTCGCCATAAGACGTCTGTTTTTGTCACCCACAAAATGTAATACAGGATGTTTCACAATTTTTGAAACAAAATGATCGGGAACAAATCAAGGACCACAAATGATAGAGTAATAGAAATTACATTTATTGAAAGGTAAAAGGATAACATTTTAGGATCTCCAACTATTTAGTCTCAAACATGAACCCAAAATATCAAGAGGAGCCCTAGAGTCCATGCTTCAGATGTCCGCCGTTCAATTGAAGGAACTTTTGAATGCAAAGTTATTTATAACACTTGCACATTACCCCTGGATGATCGCTTGAATCTTCTTAGTGATGGCTGCCTACAATGTAGCAATGGTACGAGGGTTGCCCTGGTGGATGTTGCCCTTGAGTCACCCCCAGAGGAGGAAATCTGGGGGATTCAGGTCAGGTGAGTGAGGTGCCCCTTTCAATTCAGCTTTTCGGCTGATGAGACACTTTCCAAACTTTTCAGGGAGACATGCTATGGTAACATTAGCAGTATGAGGACCAGCACTCTCCTGCTGAAATCATTGTTTCTCCTCAAAAAGGTCCTCACGCTCCGCGTGCTCTACCCATCTGAGTGATCCCTGCTTCGTTTCAGCAATTGTGAAACACCCTGTAAAGTAAGGAAGACCTGCCTACGTAGGAATTCGGCTTTAATCTTGATTCAAAAAAGTAATCTTCGTCATTTGTTGGCAATAGTCTATCAAACAGAGATATAGATCTTTCTGCACACAGAATGAAAGATGCCTTTTAGAAACTACTGTAATTTCTCGAAAATAATACGCATCCATAAATAATACGCACCCAAACAAATGATTAAAAAATTAAGAAATATAATTATCCCTATGTATAATATGTAGCTATAAATTTTGTCGACCTTGACATTAAGAAGAATATTGAAAGTCTGCGGTTAAAATAATGTTGAAAATTACCATGCGGTTTTCCCAATAAATATAACATTTTATTTTACCGCCAAAATGTCGTCAAAATGCACGTGTTATAGTGCAAATTTTAAACAAAAAGTAATAGAATTAGCAGAAAGAATAGGAAACAGATCTGCAGCTGGAGAATATGAGTTGGATGAGGCTAACACATGTTTATAGAGAAAGAATAAGAATGAACTAAAAAAGTGTAAATCAAGTGCCAAAGATGAAGGTAGAGGAAGAAAAGCTCAATTTCCAGATATAGAACAAAGTTTAGTTGAATTTGTGAAAGAAAGACGATAAAGTGGAGGTTCCATAAGTACTGCGGAAATAAGGAATGATTGGATGTTTTTCGGTGTTCCCAGTTTTACAGCAAGTGGTAACAGGAAAAAACAGAGTTGGAACTTATTGTAAAATGGATTCAGGAATCTTGTGATTCCATCAGTAAGGACGATATAATGAGGTTTCAAGACAGCCATGGATATCTCTGAAGATGATATCCTTTGGCAAGAGAATGAAGAGGCCGAAGATAATTTCGAACAGGACGAAGATAATACTGTGAATGTAATTTTTTTAATGACAATTTAGTTATTTATTCCATAATAGAACGTGGTGATGATGATGATGATGATGATGATGATGGTGATGATGATGATGATGATGATGATGAAAATTAAAATTTCAATAAATTGTTAACTTGATATCCTCTTTTCTTCCAAATTGGCCTTCTTATAGATTTTTTTATTTATTTTTCGTCAAATAGAAGATGCGGTTACTGATAAACAAAATAATAAAAATTTTTTCCCTGATGCCCCGACTACATGAATTTAAGCATACCACTAGATTGGCATTTAGGTCCAACACTTTAACTGTTGAAATAGCTGAATACAACTACCACTTCTACTCCAACACACACACACACACACACACACATATATATATATATATATATATATATATATATATATATATATATAATAACTGGCCACTCGTATTATATTTACATATATATATATATATATATGTATTACATTAAGGTTTACTATTCATGATTCGATACATGTAAAATTTAACACATCTGCGCTATTGAAACGCATACAATTCAAATGATGAAGTTACCCTTCTTCTTCTTCTTCTTCTTCTTCTTCTTCTTCTTCTTCTTCTTCTTCTTCTTCTTCTTCTTCTATGTGCCGTATCACTTCAGGATGTAGGCGATCATAGCTCTCTACAACTTCCTGCTCATTGTAGCTTTTAATAAATTTTGTCTTTTTGTTATCTCCCCTGAACTTTCTTCCGCCATCAATTTATTCAAGCTCACCAGATAGGTCATGCGTTGTTTTCCACTTTCCCTCTTTTCTTCGAGCTGTCTTGTGAGTTTCCAAGCCCACTTTCCTCATTATGTGCCCTATAAATTTTAAATGTTTCTACCTGATGTTCAATAAATCTGTCAAACATGTAGCCTTGATGATCTTTCAACGCGAATCTCTTGAGTCGGTCTATAAGATAAGCCAAGTTGAACTTTTCCTGATAAAGCAGCAAGACTTCACTAGTCTTCTTCTAAAATCTGATTCATGTGAAGATGAAACAGAGAAGCATTCCCTTACCAAACCGGAGAAGCAAACGATTGATTCGATCAAGTATTTTCCCAAGCCCTCTTTCCTCATTATATGACCTAGAAATTTCAGCAGTTTCTTTCTGATGTTAATTATAAGTGTCCTTTTTGTCTCCCACTTTTTTAAGAAATTTCGTCGTTGCTTACATGGTATTCTCATTTCTGTTGCTTCAAGGCTCTTTTTCATCACTTCAGGCAGTGAATGTTGAACAATCTCCCTTTTAGGAGATTGTCCAGTATTCACTGCCATATAGGAGGACTGATTGACTCAATTGTTTACATTAAACACTTTTCTTTGTACACCTTGTCATGACGACACTAAACTTGTTGGATGAAATCAGATCCAAATATTTTTTCAACTAAACACAGAAGGTTGTCCCAACACAGTGAAAGTGTATTCTTATCCCCTTGTGTAAACTTTAAACTCTTTTGTGTTTCGATTTCCGTAACGGCTTTCTACGCAGTCATCGGTCATGTAAGCCGATCTTGCTCAGAGTGTTTCATTGTTGTAGTAGAAACATTCATAACACACTTTTTTTTACCTCATTAGCAACATCTGCAGTCGATTTTTCTCGGGTTTTAAACAACCAATCATCTAATAAAACGCGGTGTCAGCTTGCATAGTCAACCTGGTTATGTCTGTAGTCTTTTTGCACAACTTTTATTATTTTGTAGCTTCTTTTTGTAGCCGTTATTTTGTTTGTGGGAAGAAATAATATATACCTTCAATTCGGAAGGGGCCTATTCCCCGTGTGGTGCCATTTCTAAAGTAAACGTTAGTACACTGACATCTATAAGTTTATAAAATTAACTTTAAAATTCTGTACATTGTTTACCTTTCTATCTCTTACTTAAAAATAGTAATCAATAATGGATTTTAAATATACTTTATGTATATATTAGGGTGTTCAGAAAATAATTACATTTTACCAGAAAGGACCGTCCTGGTTATGACGATAAACTACATCCAGCAGCAAGGCCTCTGATCGGGAGATTAGAGATTTCAAGGAACATGGAACCACTTCTTAATTACAGTTGTCCCTAGGTCTACCTTGACCTGGGATGGTAGCACCTGTTAGGGTCCCGCTATGGTCAAGTAGTTAACCCCAAAACTGGGATAAAATAGATTTTTATAGTAAAAATACCAGCAATACATTTTTTTTAAATATTACCAGCAATACATTTTTAAAAAATTACCAGCAATACATTTTTAGAAGAAATATTACCAGCAACAGATTTGACACTCGACAAAAACCCTCTTTACAGAAATACGTCAATGAAACCTGATCTACAAACTGATTACTTACAAGTAATACATATTCTAATCATACAAAGCTATGCTAAAAATCTTGTCTACATTAAATAAGCCATTATGCCGTAAAGCAAAATAAACCAAACTAAACCATATCCGAAAGGACATTATAACAAATTTAAGTTAAGTCTTCATTTTCAACACCGACAAAACGACAGAAAGATAATTTTTCGATTCGACATCAATTGGCTTTTTTTATTCGAATAAGAAAAGTTCGAAAGACGATTTTCAAATTCTTTGTTTCTGAATGTTCTGCCACTTCAGAAATGTAATAGAATCAAATGAAAATCTATAGGTGATAAATCAGGAGAGTATGCATATGGAAGTGTAATGGTGAGTAATAGTGAGTATAATAACGTTGAGTAATAGTGAGTATTGATGTGGAAGAACTTTCTATCATAACGATCTTATTTTGTCTTGGATTTTTGTCGTCTATGTCTTTGTACTGTCATGCTGGTGAATATCACCTTTTCTGTTCACCAAAGAAATGCTTCGTTTACCCGATCAAGTTGCTGGCTGTAAACATCTCCCATGTTCCAATAGATCGTAATGGACGACACCTTTCCTATTCCGACAGAAACGAGGCAAGGACATCTATAAAACGAGTCTTTGTTTTGGTGTTGGCACAGGTTTCTCATTTTATGATAACTACTGTCCTTTTCCCTTTCTCTTGACATGCAAAACACATTTTTCACCACACGTAACAATGTGATGCCAAAATGATAATTTAGCATTCCTGGTTAAAAGACTGCAGCAGATGATCGAACTTTGTTTTTGGTTCTCAAGCAAAAGCTCATGAGGAACCTAAATTCCCTCTTTGTAAGTTTCCCCAATTAAACTCTGAAATGCACTATAAGTGATACACTGTCAGGTAGAAGAAATAATCTAATCCTAGACACGGTTTCCTACTATTCTACCTTGGTCCTGCTTTGGTTGATTGACTCGTAATTCAGAGCAAAAGTACGTAATTACATTCCGAACACGCTAATGGAATGAAATAAACAGTTCTGTGCGGTTGCAGTAATTTTAGGACGGCAGCATATTTTTGCCAACAGAGTTCATAATTCGATCGTAATTAATACCTAAAAACGTTTTAATAATGTTACATTATACTAGAAATAATAAAATTAATTTTGTATAGAAATGATTTATTTCTACTTATTCATGTGCGATGTTGTTATCTGGTTGATATGATAGCCTTTACGTCAATCGCAGACTTCAGTTTGAAGCAGTATTTGTTGGAGTTGGAGTTGGAGTAGTACTTCTTTGAATTTGGAAGGAACTCTTTTTTAATTCTCCTTTATACGCAGTATTAATTTCTTTAAATGAAAATTGCCCATTTGGTACAGTTCGTGGTGGTTTATTTCGCTTACCCAATCGTCTCTAGCATTCCACATTGTTATCAAGTATCCACTAATCATCGCCCATCACAATGTTTTTTTCCCCAAAAAACGGAACATTTACTTCAGTAGTTTTTTTTCAACTTACATGGAAACCTCACATCTAAGTAACTAAGCATGGTGGTGCAAATAATTTTCAGCATATGATTTGGGTATTTTAAATATGTTACTTATCTGTCATGTCGATTATTAAGTACAGTAGAAGTCCTCATATCCGAACTTCTCAGTGTTGCCATTTAGATGTTGTAGGAATATACTACATTCTAACATTTTTCTTTTGTTTATAGATAACTTGAAATTTCTCAACTGATAATTTCTCGCACAGAAGAACTTCAACTGGAAGAAAAAGGAAAATAAATTCTCTCACGTTACGTCAGAAATTAGAGATTATTTAAAAAAAAATATGGACGAAGCTCCAAATTCGTTGAATTTTCAAATTAACAAACAAGGATGGCAGAATCTGAATGAAACACTAAATCTTGAAGATGATCAATTGAATCCTCTCACTTCGGATGACTTAACAGAATGGATCAATGTAGACGTTAATGAATCACAAAAGAATTAAACGGTAGAATCGTATTGCAGAATTGCCTTATTCTAAAAAACTAGAACAGCAAAAAGTAAGCGAAATGAGAAAAGAAATAAGAAAGACAATTGAAAATAAAATTTATTGACCATTAAACATTTCAAATTAATATTTACTTTTGTAAAACACTTAATTTTTCATATATTGCGATAGGCTCTTTTCTTTTGTTAGCACCTTCGCCGGTATGGACGTGTATATACGTTTGTACCGAAAGTGTCTTTTTTCAGACACGGACAAATAAACTCGTCGAAAACATAACGTTCGAAACTAATTGGCTGGGAATGGGTTAAGTTATAGTTATATCACACATGCCACGTTATATGCGAATCCGTCTTCATATCCGAACTACTCTGAAGTACTCCAACTTCGACTGCATATCTCTTCATTTGATCTCTGTTTTTGTGGAGCATTTTCCAGCGATAAATCCTCAGCACAAATTTCAACGTGTCAAGTTAAACAGTAAAAACTGCACGAACCCTGTACTACGTTTGTGCCACAATTTGTTTTCTGTATATACCATGTCCATTCAGAATATGAATGATAATTGCGCTCCAGAGATTCTTGTCTCTTGTTACTCTCGGTCACAATCCATTTACTGAACTTGTCAAGCAGGTTGCTCTTTGTTCTTCTCACATTCGTTGTGCCTTGTGATTTTTAAATTCAACATGACTTCTTACCCGATTATATGTCTCCAGAATTTAATTGTATTCATTACGTCAGCAACAGTTTCTTTGTACTTCCTATTCCACTTGAAAACATCCTCATTCATAACGTGTTTGATTTGATTCGTTCGTTTTTTACAACTTATCAAATATTTTTAGATTGTAAGATTTTCTTTTTAGATAATAATGATTTATTGATACCAGTTTACGAATTAACCCATAGCTGAAGGGAGAAGAGTTTGGATTTATACCTTTCCTAAAAGTATCTGCGCGTAAGTGAATAAAACGAACACAACTGAAATTGGAACACGGCTTTCCAATTAACAATTCCGAGCCATTATCCATTACACTACCCGCATATCCAAGCTTACAACACGTGGAATTCCCAAGCGGTCACCCATCCAGGTACTAATCATTATCGACGTTCCTTAACTTCGGTGATCTTACGGGAACCGATGTTGAAACGTGATGTGGCTGTATCACACGCTCATTCAATCTTACAGCACCTGATATTCTCACGCGGTCACGACAGGCACGACATTGCTTAACTTTGATGATCGTACGGGAACCGATATTTAAACGTGATGTAGCCGTAAGCCGTTTATACCACCCGGACATCCAAGCTTACAGCAGTTGGTATTGCCAAGCGGTAACCAATCTATGAATTGACCAGACTCGATGTTACTTAATTTTGGTGATCGTACGGGAACTGGTATTCCAACGTGATGTAGCCGTAAGCCCTTTATATCACCCGGGCATCCAAGCTTACAGCAGTTGGTATTGCCAAGCGGTAACCAATCTATGAATTGACCAGACTCGATGTTACTTAATTTTGGTGATCGTACGGGAACTGGTGTTCCAACGTGATGTAGCCGTAAGCCCTTTATATCACCCGGACATCCAAGCTTACAGCAGTTGGTATTGCCAAGCGGTCACCAATCTATGAATTGACCAGACTCGATGTTACTTAATTTTGGTGATCGTACGGGAACTGGTGTTCCAACGTGATGTAGCCGTAAGCCCTTTATATCACCCGGACATCCAAGCTTACAGCAGTTGGTATTGCCAAGCGGTCACCAATCTATCAATTGACCAGACTCGATGGTACTTAATTTTGGTGATCGTACGGGAACTGGTGTTCCAACGTGATGTAGCCGTAAGCCCTTTATATCACCCGGACATCCAAGCTTACAGCAGTTGGTATTGCCAAGCGGTAACCAATCTATGAATTGACCTGATTCGATGTTACTTAATTTTGGTGATCGTACGGGAACTGGTGTTCCAACGTAATATAGCCGTAATCCCTTTATACCACCCGGACTTCCAAGCTTACAGCAGTTGGTATTGCCAAGCGGTCACCAATCTATGAATTGACCAGACTCGATGTTACTTAATTTTGATGATGGTAGGGGAACTGGTGTTCCAACGTGATGTAGCCGTAAGCCCTTTATATCACCCGGGCATCCAAGCTTACAGCAGTTTGTATTGCCACGCAGTCACCAATCTATGAATTGACCAGACTCGATGGTACTTAATTTTGGTGATCGTACAGGAACTGGTGTTCCAACGTGATGTAGCCGTAAGCCCTTTATATCACCCGGGCATCCAAGCTTACAGCAGTTGGTATTGCCAAGCGGTCACCAATCTATGAATTGACCAGACTCGATGTTACTTAATTTTGATGATGGTAGGGGAACTGGTGTTCCAACGTGATGTAGCCGTAAGCCCTTTATATCACCCGGGCATCCAAGGTTACAGCAGTTTGTATTGCCAAGCGGTCACCAATCTATCAATTGACCAGACTCGATGGTACTTAATTTTGGTGATCGTACAGGAACTGGTGTTCCAACGTGATGTAGCCGTAAGCCCTTTATATCACCCGGGCATCCAAGCTTACAGCAGTTGGTATTGCCAAGCGGTCACCAATCTATGAATTGACCAGACTCGATGTTACTTAATTAAGATGATGGTAGGGGAACTGGTGTTCCAATGTGATGTAGCCGTAAGCCCTTTATATCACCCGGGCATCCAAGCTTACAGCAGTTTGTATTGCCAAGCGGTCACCAATCTATCAATTGACCAGACTCGATGGTACTTAATTTTGGTGATCGTACAGGAACTGGTGTTCCAACGTGATGTAGCCGTAAGCCCTTTATATCACCCGGGCATCCAAGCTTACAGCAGTTGGTATTGCCAAGCGGTCACCAATCTATGAATTGACCAGACTCGATGTTACTTAATTTTGATGATGGTAGGGGAACTGGTGTTCCAACGTGATGTAGCCGTAAGCCCTTTATATCACCCGGGCATCCAAGCTTACAGCAGTTTGTATTGCCAAGCGGTCACCAATCTATGAATTGACCAGACTCGATGGTACTTAATTTTGGTGATGGTAGGGGAACTGGTGTTCCAACGTGATGTAGCCGTAAGCCCTTTATATCACCCGGGCATCCAAGCTTACAGCAGTTTGTATTGCCAAGCGGTCACCAATCTATGAATTGACCAGACTCGATGTTACTTAATTTTGATGATGGTAGGGGAACTGGTGTTCCAACGTGATGTAGCCGTAAGCCCTTTATATCACCCGGGCATCCAAGCTTACAGCAGTTGGTATTGCCAAGCGGTCACCAATCTATCAATTGACCAGACTCGATGGTACTTAATTTTGGTGATCGTACAGGAACTGGTGTTCCAACGTGATGTAGCCGTAAGCCCTTTATATCACCCGGGCATCCAAGCTTACAGCAGTTGGTATTGCCAAGCGGTCACCAATCTATGAATTGACCAGACTCGATGTTACTTAATTTTGATGATGGTAGGGGAACTGGTGTTCCAACGTGATGTAGCCGTAAGCCCTTTATATCACCCGGGCATCCAAGCTTACAGCAGTTTGTATTGCCAAGCGGTCACCAATCTATGAATTGACCAGACTCGATGGTACTTAATTTTGGTGATCGTACAGGAACTGGTGTTCCAACGTGATGTATCCGTAATCCCTTTATACCACCCGGACATCCAAGCTTACAGCAGTTGGTATTGCCACGCGGTCACCAATCTATGAATTGACCAGACTCGATGTTACTTAATTTTGATGATGGTAGGGGAACTGGTGTTCCAACGTGATGTAGCCGTAAGCCCTTTATATCACCCGGGCATCCAAGCTTACAGCAGTTGGTATTGACAAGCAGTCACCAATCTATGAATTGACCTGACTCGATGTTACTTAATTTTGGTGATCGTACAGGAACTGGTGTTCCAACGTGATGTAGCCGTAAGCCTCGTAACACGCTCTGCTCCTGGTATTGTCAGCATTTGTCGGTAGAAACTTATATCGATTGTTTCAAGTCTTTTTTCCATTTTTCATTTCTGAAAAGAATGATCCAGCTGTAACTGCCGTATAAAAGGATAGACATTAGCTTACATTACGCAGTTATTTTCTTCCTTTCTAATATTTATTCAGTCCTAATAAACTTAATATATTCAAACACATGCTTACAGTGTCTGCCTAACTATATGCTTCGCTCTCCTTTTCGTTCTATCTCCACTTCCCGCGTATATTAGTATATTCAATAATCATTAAGGTACTGGAAAACAGCCTTAATTATAGTGCAATGATCAGAGAGAGTTAGCAAGACGTTAATAGGAAATTTTATTCTCAATGAGGATTCCACATGCACACACACATACACACACACACACATACACCTCTCGTACGCAGACATGACAGTTCACATTCGGATAAATGAAAAGATGTTTAGTTATGAGGACATTTTTATGAATTTCATCTACATCGAATAATTGACCATGTGTCAAACATAGTTTCGTAGAAGCAAATAAATATCACCATCGTCATCAGCCTCATGACCTGTTGTGGTCGTAGGGTCGCTGATCATCAGAGCAACAGACCATTTCCCTCCATATATCTCGGTTGTCTGCTAATATCTACGTTGAATGTTGGAGTATTCATTCATGTGTAGCATGTCTTGGGCAAGCAGACCTGGCGGAGCCCCTTCTTCTCCAGGCCAGGTCAAAGACGATGTCCTCCGACTTCAAGATTCACCTTGGTCACAGATACGTGGCCGCTGATTTCATCGATGGAACCTTCCGCCCTGTCCGTTGTCAAGGTGATGACAACGGTGCCTTCTGATCACTGCCCACGGTATATTGCGAGTAATTTAATCCTATGTACAGATCTAGCCTGCAAATTCGAAATTCTCTGTAGTTACCGTGTCTCGGTTGAACTCCCCCCGCCCTGGTGAGAGCCTCGGGGCCACTACAGATGGAATTCCCCGTGTAGTTCAGTGCCAGAAGCGATGGACTAAGGGTTTTTTTTAATTATTTTTATAAATAAAATTGTTCTGTTACCACGCTACAGCACGTCTATTGTTTCTTTTTCTCCTTGTTCACCCCACTTTTTTATTTCGGCACATTTTAGACCAGTTGTCACTTTTGACACCGCTTACTAGGTAACCCTTAGTAATTACTGAAACAATACAATAAACCCAGGATCAAAACACGCGATACAAACTATTTTTTTATTCACCTAATTCTACCCTTACCCGCAACGATGGTATTACCGTTTCAATGTACTGCCTACCGATACGCGCCCGTCTCGCGTACGTGCGTGCTTCAGACAGCTTGATAAACGCCCCTTTGATTTTCAATAAACCTACCGATGAAAGGACTTCGTCTTCAGAGTCTTGATTGCCGTAAGACGTTTATGTGGCTGTCTAAGGTACGGCCGCGCGTGAGTGAGATGGACGCGTATCGGGAGGCAGTACAAAAATAAGTAAATAAATATAATTTTTAAAAATATATGTTTACCCAGCGGTACTTTGAAAAGGATGTAGGATCAAGAGGACTGTGGTGACACATACACTGACGTCATTTTAAAGTGTTAGAATGAAAAAGATTAATTTATTTTAAATCTATTTTAGATATTTTAAAATGGGAGTGGTTATAATTTAAAACGAACGAACAACAAACGATTTTAATTTAAAAAATAAATTAGAAATAATTCCTGATAAAATCATTTATTTAGAAAATATTTTATAATTGTCATAACATAGAGGAAAATAAAACCAGCGTTTTATTTGTTCTTCGTCACATATATTTAATCACAAGTCTCTGTGTTGTAAAAGAAAGGAGGATGTTTCTTTTTTTTTCTCTTTACGATGAAGCTAGTTGTTTTTGCTTTCTTTTTAATCATTTCACACCAAGCAAGGTGATAATGTTACTAAGACGCAAAGAGTTACTGAAAGTGAAAGAAAATGAGAAATCGTTAGTGAGGAAAAAAGAAAATAAAAGAACAGCATCCAGAAAGACAGCGACTGATGTTGCAATATCAGCATATTTTTTAAAAATTATTAAAAATTATATTTTAACTTTTGTTTATAAAAATACAGTTTTTCTTTTTTAAATAAAATCAGTCTGTTATGTGCCATGCGTGATACACGCTTAGGCGATTATATATCTTTCGAGACATGACTGACGAGGTTGCCATTTTTTTCTGTGCTAGACCAGTTGCCATCCAAGACTATAGAACCCGGTCTGTCCTGTTATTTACCCATATCTGGGTAGGAGGTGAGAAGTGGCGGATTTATACCTTTCACGTAATTGAATGTAATGAATCCGACTGGTATTCGAACTCGGCTCTCTGATTCCTCAATCCGAGCTACAAATCCACCGTGAAATACATTTTTTTTTATTTAGGGAACATGGTGGAGTAATGGCTAAAAGCTTGGTTTGAGGAATCGGAGAGCCGTCGAGTTAATTACATTCATATACATGCAAATACCCTTGGGAGAGGTATGAATCCATCTCTTCGTAGCCATGAGTAAATTGCAGAATTGACTGTGTCCTATAGCCGTGGGTGGCAACCGGTCTCGGTGGACAACTCTGAATTCAAAACCACCAACTATGTCTCAGTAACCCGCAATTGCCCAAACGTGGTGAGGTCGGCTACACCCCCGAAGACATGGTCAATCAGGAAGAAGTTCTTCCAACAAGAGTGAGATGTACCTGGATTGGGATATTTTTATTGCGGCACTTCAGTTTTTTCAAAATAACGTCAGCACACATGTCATAACACCCCGACAGTGTGCCTATAGAAAAAAGATTCAGCCATATAATGACCTATAATATTTTCATAAATATCGTCTATTGTCTTCAACTCGCTTCTTAAAATGAAAAAAAAAAGAAAAAAAGGTCGTTCCGATTTCTCGGGTCAAGAATTTTCCAGTTTAAAGCAATTCCATAAATGATTATTAGAAATTGTTAGCCTAATTAATTTCATGCGATATTCACCGAATAAATGTCTGGGAATAATTCCACACTTTTATTTCAACGCGGCCTATTTTCCGCATCTTTGTTGTTGTTAGCACAACGTTTCGGCTATTGTGTCTTCCGGCCTTCATCAGGTGTATATGAATCCAGGAAAACCTACACGGAATTTCGAACTTTTTTTAACAGTAAGATCCACTCTCTACAAGGCCCGGGGGCCACTGGAGGTAGAGGGTTAGTTTAAGAGGTATTTTATATGGATAGGAGGGCAAGATAACTGTTGACTCTATACTTGAACGGGTTAAGATTGTAGTGATCGGGGAAACATCCTCTTTTGGAGTCGGTTCTATAAGGCAGTAGTTTGCGGGAAGAAACTGTTTGAGTGGAACTTACTTCTCGCCCAAGGAATACGGAGGAATGTGGGTTGTTTTTTTACTATGTAAGTGGCATGGTGGGTCCTAGCCGTGAAGGCTAAACCTGGTAGAACCAGGAGATGCAGTTTGTCCGAGCACTTTCCATGGTAGTAGCGATAAAACAGTGAGAGATTCGCCACATCCCGCCTGTGAGAGAGAGGTTGGAAAATAATTCTCCGCCAACAAGAACTCAGAGACATTTTTGAACTCAAAAACTAGAAAACTCAAAAATCAAAACTAGAAAGTTAGGTCTGGTCAGCTCTTGCCTAAATATGGCAACAGTATTCCATTTTAGGCTTGACCTGGTTCTTGCAAAGATAGAGAATATCATGAGGAGTTAGGTACTTACTGGAGCGGTACATGGAGCCGATCATTTTACCGGCATCTTTAGCGATGGATCGTATATAGGAACTGAAGCCTTTACTTAATCTTAGTTGGGTAGGCTGTTCTCGTTCCACTGCTCAAGTCTTGGGGTATCTCGTCTAGTTCTTATTTTTAGTAGTATTCAGTTATTACTCGCCCGTTTCCACTGAGCCCAACTACACACTACCCGGCCCAGGGATTGATCTCACAATTATTAAGTCACCAAATTGACGAACCAGCGTTTTAATCTATGAAGAACTTGGAGCTGAAAGTCTAACCGACATGCTGATCTTTTGATGTTTTGTGCTGTTGTCATGCTTGGCGGCGCTTACTGTAGCGTTTCTATTTTATCATTTACCTCATCTTTACTCTCACATTAACGGCGTTTCAGGCGTTGTACGCTCAGGCTTTCTTCAGGTGATATTTGTTGGAATTTCGAACGAACCCTTTTATATCACCTGAAGAAGACCGGGTGTACAACGGCCGAAATGTCGTGAATGTGACAATAAAGATAAGGACAACAGTCCGAACAATGTAAATAATGTAAATAGTTACTATACTCAGAAATATAGACACATTTTCTACCCTTTTTTTACAACTGCTGATGATGGCATGTTGTCACTTGTCTTTCTTTCTTTATAAGCGGCTCCTATATCGTATTTATTTCTATGCTAGGCCTACTATGTCCGCTGATTGTTTTAAACGTCTAATTGCCCGGTTTTAATTTCATATCTATTGAAGTTTTTCTTCTTAAGTATTTGACATATTCTCACCATTGCAACCATTCTACATAAAACCACGTTATCTCACAATCGAAGATTCAGTTTGATCGAAACATACGGAGGGAACTCGTCAGGTCTTCAGCAGCTCAGCAACCACACTCGGTCATGGGATTGATGATGCTGAGGATGATGATGATGATTTTTTGCTAACAGGGAACTGATTTATTATATACTGTTTCTGTTGATGTATTTACTTGAGTTAAACGGTGGAATAATTACTTTGGAATTCAAAGTACGACATTTAACGCTTGGCACCAACTCATCAGAGGAATGAGGAAGCTCGAATTCTAGATAAGGTCAATGTAACTTTTTCTGTATATATTTGATACATCATGGGCACTTCGAGGTGGAATAATGGTTAGCAAGCTTGTCTTGCTAGAACAATTACGACTGAGTAGCGAGTTCGATCCTCACTGGGTACCCCATACTTTCGACCTTGTGCCACATCTAAGCTACGCTTGGAAAATAATTATAGAGCACTTCGGCGTAGTGTAATGGTTAGGAAGCTTGTCGCGCTAGATCTATTACGACTGAATAGTGAGTTCGATCCTCACTGGGTGCCCCATACTTTCAGCCTTGTGCCACATCTGAGCTACGCTTGGAAAATCACTATATTTGATACATCACTATGTCCGCCTCAGAAGGATGAAAAAAACTTTTTTATATAATAATAGCTGGCCACTCTTATTCGAGGATACCCGTCTACTAGGGCGGTTAGCCAATCCCTATTGCAGACGCTCGCTCAGGCACATTTGTGTTTGTTCAACACCCACAGAGCCCACCTGTGGTTTATACTGCAACCATGTTGAGTAGACCCTACAGTTTCTGGGTGAGAGCGTGTTATCTAGCGTGGTCAACAATCTGAACAAGGCCAGCACACTCAAGCCCTCGGTCACGATGACTTGTGACTTAGTACTAGCACAGCTATCGACGGCCCCCAAATGTTCAGTCTAGCCAATTTCACTCACAAGGTCAACCCGTGGTATGGTTTTCAGGTACTTTCCAAATGTGCCGCACGCTGGGATCGTCCCCACCAGACCGATAAGTCTCCTTCCTGACAAATCAACATTGGTGAGATTCGGGTCAGAAAGCGAACATTCTAACCACTCGGCCACGCGCCCATTTTTATATATAGTGCTACAAACACTATAGAAAAACTGATGACACCGTGTTCATAGCAAACACAGAAAAGAAACGATGGGAACTTCAACCCAAAATAACGATAAGAAAGACAACTTTAAGAAGACAATTTATGCATGGCGATTAGCAATAGACAATTGATGTGAGCTACCTATTTCTACACCTCGAAATCAACACTTAACAATATTGCATTCTAATCGTTATTAATGGTTTCTTTCAGAATCGGGTTATCTTAAATCTTCCTTCTTAATCACATATTCTTTCTATGGTATTTTGAAAATTCGTAGGTAGAGCCACATCTTGGCTGCTTAATCGACGAGGTCCAATTCTGTTTGGCCACATGTTGCTAGGATGACACTACAGAATCTCGCCGACTTGGGATACGAGACTTTGCCACATCCAACATATTCCCATGATCTCTCACTCACTGACTACCACTTTCTCAAGCACCGTGACAATTCCACCAGTTAGTTCCGCCAGTTCACGATCACCACAACCTTAACTTGTTCAAGACTAGGGTTAACCTTCATTTTCCCTACATAAACAGGGTCTCTTACTCTGTAACGTTCTGAGCTGATGACTCTGTAACGAAGTGAACGATGCAGTTTTGACGTTTGCAAAGACCATTAACGAAAGTGGTATCTTGACAGCTGAGACAAACACAGATCTTATTACAGTCTGTATTTGTCTTTCTTTACGTTCCCCATGTTTTCCCGGCGGCAAATAAGTGTATATATTGGATGATAATAATAATAATAATTATTATTATTATTATTATTTTTATTTCCTTTGATATCTGGCGTATACACATTTCTTTCCGGGTCCCGCCCAGGGACCTAAGGTTAGAAATGGCATCATGACACTTTCCACTGCAAAAAAAATAAAAAAATAATTACATAGATAAAGCCCTTCGTAAAATGTGGGCTGTACTTGTCAGAACAATTTTTTGTATTTCTTTGAGGCATGGACTTCCAGGGATCCCTTCAATCAGCCTACTGGAACCTTTTCCAACCAGTCCAAGGGTTCCAACTACAACAGGAATTGTTGATGTTCCTATGTGCCACAATTTGAGATTTCTATTTCAAGGTCCTTGTATTTTGACAGTTTTTCGAATATCTTCAAAGACACATTGCAGTCTGCAGGGACTGCCATATCAATAAGGAGGCACTTATTTTGTTTGTGGTCTTTAATAACAATGTCTGGGCGGTTGGCTTTGATTGTGCTGTCAGTGTGTATTGTGTAGTCCCATAGAATTGTAACAGGGTCAGGGTGGTGTTCGTACCAATTTCTTCCAGTTTCCTTCCCATAGGAGGTGCAAATTTTCCAGTGCAGATATTGGCCCACTCTGTCATGCCGGGTTTTATATTCAGTGGGTGCCAATATCGTGCAACCTGATATAAGATGATCAATGGTTTCTGGAAATTGTCACAGAATCTGCATCTTGGGCTAACACAGTATTTTAGTATATGTGCTTGATAATTCGTCAGCTTGTTTGGTACGGGCAGAGTATTGGCCATGGAGCGGTTTATTTTGCCATTGTTTCTTTATCTGGTCGGTCGCATTTCTCTTTGCATTCTTTTTTAAGTTTTTTGCAACTTCAGCTGGTGTACAGTGATGTATTTGAATTTCTGTGCCCATTTGAAGCTCCTTTTTGAATTTTTCGGCTTCCTTTACTACAGAGTAAAGACACTTACTACTTTCATGTTCCTTGACACATACCATCATCCAGTCTTCTGTATTTTCCAAGTATCTTTGGAGGCCAATTGTTGTACTTTTGTAGGATAGTTCTAGTTGAACTAGTCCTCTGCCTCCTTCGGATCTGGGCACATACAGGCGATCAATATCAGCTTTGGGATGATGCATGCGGTAGCAAGTGAGGAGCTTTCTCGTTTTGGCGTCCATTCGCTTAATTTCAGCTATGGTCCAGTTAAGTACATTAAAGCTGTATTGCACCACAGGAACAGCTAAGGTGTTTATAGCTGATATTCGGTTTTTTGAGTTTAACTCGGTATTTAGTACCAGGCGTACACGCCTGTAGTACTCCTTTCTTACCTTCTCTTTCATTTGGGAGTGTTGTATGCCATCTCCCTCACTAATTCCTAGGTACTTATAAGCTTCATCATGCTCCAATTCTCTAATCTTCGTGGCAAAATCTAAATCTATTAAGGGTGCTTCTAAAATTCTACCTTTCTTAAATGTTACTTTAGCACATTTATCTAATCCGAAGCTCATGCATATGTCGTCACTAAAGTATTTTACAATATTAAGTAGGCCCTTCAACTCATTGTCGTCTTTGGCAAAGAGTTTAAGATCATCCATGTATAGTAGGTGATTGAATATGTTGTTATTTATTTTGTAGCCATAGCTACTGTTGTTCAGTTCATGCGTAAGGGGGAGTAAGGACAAACAAAACAGAAGGGGAGACAAAGAGACTCCTTGAAAGATTCCACGTCAGATATTTAGTCGGTTGGATATGGCAGTGCACCTGGTGTAACTAAGGTATAGTTTGGTGTTCCACATTCCCATGCTGTGCTTAAGGAAATTTAATACCACAGGGGAGACTTTGTACATTTCCAAAGTCTTAAGGATCCAAGAATGTGGAACACTGTCAAAAGCTTTACGATAATCAATCCACGCTGCACTGAGATTTCTACGTCTGCTCCTGCAATTTTCCAGAATCATTTTATTTATTAGTAATTGGTCTTTGCAGCCATATGAACCCCTCCTGCATCCCTTCTGTTCCATTATTATTATTATTATTATTATTATTATTATTATTATTATTATTATTATTATCTCAATTTGATATTAAAATTTGAATTAAAAGTTCCTTCAATTTTCAATGTTAAATTTGTTTCTTTTTATATAGGAGAGTTTAATTGATGAGACTAGGATTTTCTCCACTTCTATATTATAAATGCGAATGTCAGTGTGTCATTGTGTCATACTTTCTAACCTTTACTCCTAGAGGCTGTAACCCAACATATCAAACCATTTTGGAATCAGGCCGACTTCGTGAGTAAATTAAAAACATTCCAGGCCGTATCCCCACCCGCAATCCTGAAATTTTCGATTACTAAATTTTCATTACTGCGATTGTTTTCTGCGATTTTTTTGTACGATAACAATTTTTATAACTTGGAAATAAATTTGGGAATAATCCAAATTAATTGCAAAATCCAACGAAAGTCACCCATGTAATAAAAATAATTGTTTTTACGGAAAGTAAGGACCTACGTACATCAAATTGTCTTTAGTGGCGACAGAAGAATTATCGTTGAAATTTTAAAAGGTAAGCTTAATATTAATGCAATATTTAAATGCAGCGATCAATTTTGAGTTCTGTAATTTATTGTTGCCTATCGCATCTATTTCTCCCTGCCTATTGCGATGAAGGCCCAATCAAGAGCCCCCCGCAGGAGCTAGCTTTAGCAAATGTGGAATAAGAGGCTGGGTTTTGTCCGCCAGGTTTTTGTTTTGCAACCGTCGTTGTTCAAGTAAATAGAGTAGCTATGCATTATTGTTAGCTGCCTTTTTTAGCACTTCAATTTATTTGTCTATATCTCCCTGGCATCAGTTTAAACTGACGCCTACTTTTTTTCGATATATGTAAACTTTAATTATAAATTTTCATTTTGGAAAGTAAAAATATCATTAAAATACGTTGCGACATTTTCAAATTTTCATATGAAATCAAAAGAAACACGAACTTTATCAAAATGGCGACAATATATGAGAAAAAAACGCTGATGTCAAAATTGATACCAGGAGGAAATGGCTCAAATTAACCTGGTTGAATAATTATCTTTTGAAAGCCTCTATTTGCCTCCAGTTAGAAAATAATCTTTATAAATAGAATCAATTTAATTTGCCTCTATTTATAAATAGAAGCAAAAACATTTGTGTCTATTTATAAAATTTATTTAATGTCAAAACTCAGGCGACAGGCTAAGCCCTCTTTTTATAAAATACATTTTATGAATAAATTTTATTACTGCTTTAATTTATAAGACATATTTTATAAAAAGAAGCCGCCTTCTATATATGCTTATTCAGGCTCATCACCAGAGTGTCGTTGGTTTAAATGAGTAGACTTTTTTACACAATAAAATTAATTCATATAATTTTTTACAGGAGAAAACAAATTACTTTTGTGTACGATCAAACTCCTTAACGATGGACCTACATTTATTTTTTTCAATTTATTACTCATTCAGTTATAATTTAGGAAACATTAATAAATTTCTTCAGGCATTCAACACGAACATAGTGACAAAGTAGACTTTCATTTTCATTTTATATTTTTTTTTTATTTTGCCAATCAAAGCACCTGATTACGGAATAGAAGATTAATAGGGAGTTAATACAGAGCTCCTGATGACCTTTCACCGCTGCTCTGTTGAGAGTGTATGAGCGTACTGCGGAGCCGGTGTAATGGATCGTGTGTTCCCCACCCGAATATACGATACCCCTACTCTACTGCGTCTCAGTTGTCTTAGTATTCCTATAAAATACAAATTTTATTGCAACCTAATTATGTACAATAATGTCTCATATTCAATATAGGTGAATAATTCAACAAGAAAAATTGAAAATAAATACAAATTCGAGACATGTCATAATAGATTAGTCTATGTTAAATAAATCAACAATGGGCGATGTTTCCGATCTATTAACTCTAGGACAAAGAGCTTGAAGAATAATTTTTTTTTAGACTTGGGCCCTGCGTAAAATGAACGCTGCCGCACGCTGGTAATTTTCAACGTATTTTAAACGTTATTGCTTTTCTTCAATCAGTGATGTGTGTATTTGTTTCATCTGTTTTGTGGGTATGTTTTGTTTGTTTGTGTGTGTGCACAATTTCATTACATTGTGCATTGCACAATGGCAAGAAGAATAAATTAAAAAAATAACATAAATCTTATTATAATTCTGCTAGTAAATAATAACTCTACTTGTCCTTCCCTTCGTTAGGATAACCTTTATCTCCTGCCTGTACCACATAAATAATAGACTATTCCGTTAGGAAAAGACGGAAAGACATATCAGAGACGCTACTTGGTTTCAATGAAAAAAAGAAAGAAAAATATTAGGCCCCGCCAATACCACATAAATAATGGGCTATTCAGCTTTGATTGCGTGGAATGACGGAAAAGACGCTTCTTGCTTTTAGTTAGAAAATGAAAGAAAGAAGGAATGGAAGATAGAAATGTTTAACGTCTGTTTTAGTGAAATGGAAAAGTTATCAATTTACAATCTTAAAATAACGACCAGCAGTCATATTTAGGAGAGTAAGTCAAAAATTATCCACACTTTCGCCATAAAACGTCTTTAGGTTTCTCACTCTGACTTCTGCTCATGCGTGATTATAGTTGTTACTAATGTGGTAAAATGGTCGAAATTTGAGCTTGATCGCGCCAGTTTGTTTTTGCTGCTGTTACAGTGTAAACATGACCGCTTCGCTAGCAGTGTATACTAAGGGGCAACAAAGAGTAGTGATCCGAATCAGCAGAGAACTTGCTACCTCATCGATGATAACTTGTCGCTTCGCTATTGCCATCTCTCGAGCTTGCTGAATCTTCTCATCAGTGGTTGACGGGCGTTCTGTTCCTTCTTCGTGCCTCAGCTTGTACGGCCACTTTTAAATTTCTCGATCCACTCATACACACTTCTTAGCGGTAGTGCACTGTCGCCGTATTGTCTTAAAAGCCTCCAATTAATTTCAGACCCTGAGACAACTTCCGACCAGACAAATCGGATCACTGCTCTTTGTTCATCCTTGGCTCACACTGCTAGCGGAGCGACCATGTTTACACTGTAACAGCAACAAGAAAATAAATTAGTCTCAGCTGCCATTGCTATAGCAGTGAGTTCAATTATTAGCGGATGTTATTAAAATGCGTAATTCGATGTTGGTAAAGAAACAATTTTTCTCCCCAGAATCTATCTTACATGTCAATAAATCTGTCATTCGTCAATGCTTAGAACATTGCTGCCACATATAATCTGGTGCTCCTGTTATATATCTAGATATCCTTGATAAAAATCCAAAAAAGAATCAACAATATTATTGATCAGGCGTCACGGCTTCAGTCACTTTCACGCCGCTGTAAATTCGCCTCCCTCTGTCTTTTCTATAAATACTTTTGCGTTCCGAGTAACACGATAAACTACGTCCAACAGCACGGCCTCTGTTCAGGAGGTTTTGAGGAGCGTGGAACCACCTCTTAATTGCTGGTGTTCCCAGGTCCACCATGACCCGTGGTGGCTGCACCTGTTAGGGTCCCAGCTATGTGTAAATAGTTAACCCCCAAACTGGGGTCAAAACACCAAAGAGTAAAGTATAAAAACGGGGTATAATACCAGAAATACCTTGTAAAAAATTATTACCAGCAATAAATTTTTGAAGGAAAAAATTATTACCAGCAATACATTCGCAAAAAAATATTGCTAGCAATAAAAATTTTGTCGGTTATTTAACCCATTGTGGTTGATATGCCGTAAAACACAACTAACCAAACCAAACTATAAATACTTTCATGGTAATTGTTCGGATAAGCTCTTCGCCATGGACCTAGACTTTATGAATTTACGAGGTCTTACCAATTTACTGTTGAGCTGGTTAGATGTAACAGCAACTTCTATGCTAACAGTTTCTTTTCTCGATAGTGGAACACCCTTCCGGCTCAATGCTTTCCAGTCGACCGTAATCTTCAAAAATTTAAATGAAATATCAATCGTTATCTACTTTCCTGATTACACTTTTCGTTCCCGCTCCTTAGTAATGGTTCTGTTTTTTAATTCTTCAACATCCAATAACCCCTTGTGCCTTAGCGGCTGTACTGCCTTTCTTGGGGTGAACTTCATGTAAAAAAAATGAAAATAAAATAAATTTTGATCTCGAGCAACTACCGATTACAAATTTTTAGTGCTTTCCTTTATATGCCGTGCCCCTTCCAGACATCGGCAATCATGGGTCTCTACATATTCCTGTCTCTTGTTGCTCGTTTGACTATTTACTTACCATTTTTGTCCCCCGTCTGCTAACCATTCACTCATTAATCAGTTTATTCGCTGTTTCCCTCTGTCCCTTCTTTCAGCATGCCCCGTAAGTGTTAAAGTTTCCAAGCCTTCTTTCTTCTGTAAATGCCCTAGTAACTATCTTTTTTTTTTAGCATATGTGTCTTTTAGTTCTTATTTGCTTTAGAACTTCCTTAATGCTCATAAATAACATGTGTACAACAGAAAATTAGATATAATCAGTCAGCCAGATTGAAGATGATCTCAACGCGAGGTAATCCCACTAGAATTGGTTCATATTTCAGCGAAAATGCTTATATAGGCTGAATTCGTTTATTTATCCGTAAAAAAAAGCTGAAATTAATTCAACAGCTGTTTGCTGTATATTAACATTTCGACTTGTTTGTATCGCGGCATTTTGAGCAGCAGCCTGTATGCCTCGGGCAAAAAGCCACCGACTATGTTCATAGCTTTTGAGGTGCTTGTATCGCTTAAATCTGATTGGTTATTATCGTGTGACGTCTTGCCTGATTCTGATTAGCTGATTTTCTGTGACGTCATTTTTAACGTATTTTCATACATAGATACTAAAAATACGTACTCGTGTACTGTGTGCGGACTTTTCTCTCTGTTGTTCTCAACAAAATGTAATACTACAGTAGTTCTTTGGATCTGCACAATTCTCAAGGGAATCGCAGTGTATGCAGACGAAAAATACACTCGAAGACGGAAGCAGGAGACAGAGTTAATATAAAGTAAAACCAGACGCTCCGTATTTTGAAACAAAGCCAACAATTATTATTAACATAACGAGTGAGATCAATATGTCAGATTTTACTAGGCAAGACAAGATTTTTGTAATAAAATTGGTATACAAAATGGTGCAGCCACTCGTATCCGAGGATGCCAGTCTACAAGATCGGCTAGCTAATCCCCGTGGCAGACGCCTGCTCGGGCACATTTGTGTTTATTCAAATATCAGAGAGCCCATCTCTGGTTTATACTGCAAGCATATTGAGCGTACCCTAGTTGCAGTTACTGGGAGAGTGCACGTTATCTAGCGTGATCAAGACTTTGAACAAAGTCCGCACGAACAAACCCTGAAGTGAGGGCGGTAGGAGATGAACCCAAAAACAAACTAAAAACAACAAAATCAAACTAAACCATAACAGATGATAGTAGGACCTGTCCACCCCTCAAAAATAATAAGAGTGGCCGCTGTATTCTGCCGTTCGACAGAATCAAGAAGCACATTTACTAATAGTGTGGGAAGGAAAAATAAGTAACAGAGTGGGAAGATCAAAGACTAACACAGAGAAGATAAAAAAAAGGGAACAAAACAAGCTGGGGAGGTTCGGAATCTTGACATGGATCATGACAAAAAAGAAAATTCGGGAACAGGCTGGGAACAACAAGTAGCGGCCACATCTACTTCGAAGGACAAGAAATCACGAAGCAGGCGAGCAGCCTTACCCCGATCTCTCAAGCCCCTCGAATTCAAGGTGGCTACTTTGATACTTTTTTACAGTTAATCCCTCAAACACAGACTAGTCGGAAATCTGAGGGCGTCAAAACTCCACCGGATTGTCCCAGACGTAACACGTCCGTCAGAGACATTACCGCCGACGTCTGTCGGAAAAGTCAGTTTCAATGCTTTATACAAAGAAGGGTGGAGCAACACCAGGGCCCACCCTGAGCACATCTTTGCGTTTTTTTTTTTGTTTTTGTTTTTTTGTTTTGTTCTGGAGACACGATCTGGGCCACACGCATTTTTGCCCCCACAGAATGATCTTACCCTTTGAGGTTACCACCAGGACGCCCGCGGGAAGTTTCTGGGATTCTCCGTAGACGGCAAGTTACGTAGGTAAAAAGAGGCCACATGAGGGCCTTCTTCTAAGAGGAAAGGTCCCTCTCAAGAGCCTGCCTGGTAAAGTTTCTCCCCCTCGATGAAAGTTTTTTTTTCTTTTTTACTTGGGAAGGGTTGGGAAAGGGAGAAGATGATGCTTTCTACCGCTACCCCTTCAGTTGTTGCTGCTTTTGCTGCTCATTCGACTGCTGTTTCGCCGGTTTTGGAGGCGAAACGTCCTTCTTTGGTGGGACATCTTGCTAGGGAATAGGGACAGATGACTTTTTACATTAGTCCATTCATTTGAGCTGCTGGGGGTCTGGCCGGACTTTTTCGCCCCCACTGCTTCCTCCGGTGCTGCTGGTTTAAAAACTAGTGCCGCTGGTGTTGCTGATGTTGTTTGGTGATGGTGCCGAGTTCTTCCCTGGACAAGATTTCGAAAGGTGTCCTGAGGCGCCACAGCACCAGCAGAAAGGAACTAGGCCTTCAACTACCACATAGATTGAATGGCCTCCACAGGTCAGTACATTGGGAGTCTCCACAAATATTTTCATAGTCAATGTGAACATTATTTCTGTATCACTGGTTGCGATGCCGGTCTTTCTTTTGATGGACGAAACGTCGGCAACCTTACCAGACTTTGCAACGAAATAGCCCAAGTGGTCCTCAGTAATATACATTGGGCTATGATTAGTTTTAGCCACTCTTAATTACACACTCGTAATTTGAATTGTGTAATACTGTGTTATTATCAAGCTACTCTAATCTATGAACGATAGTTGACATATTTTGCAATGAAAGTTCGCGGAAGTAAGAATTTCAACGAGGGCAAATAATAGGATGGCATCAGTGTCAAGTCAAATAGGGAAATTGCTAGATTTTTCCAGGTTAACCATCAAAAGATTAATAATATTATCAAGAAATTTAATGAAGAAGGCCATTGTCGTGTGGAACAACGTTCAAGAAGACCAAGCATCGTCTCTGAGCGAACGAAAAGGGCGTTGAAGAGGGATTGGTGTAATGGTGTGGGCGCTGTCTAGTCTGGAGGGAAATCTGAGCTGATTCTTGTTGACGAGCGGTTGAATGGTCCAAAATACTGCCAAATATTAGAGAAAGGAATACTCCCAGTATTTGAAATCAATCAGATTAACAAGAATGTCTACCTTTTTCAAGAAAATGGAGCACCATGTCATACGAGCAAAGTAGCAAAGGCTTGGAAAGAATCGCAAGCAATCAAGTTACTGCGATGCGTAGCCCAAAATCCCGATATGAATCCAATAGAGCACGTTTCGAGAGCGTGCAACCAAAAACACGTCAGTGGCAACCCTTAAAGAAACATTGCTAAAGGAGTGTCAAAATATGGATCAGACGATTGTTGATAACGTGATCAAATCCATGAAAAATCGAACACAGACACTGAAACTGGCAAATGTAGGACCTACTCTTTACTAGTTCAAAGTACTATTTATTTATATTGTGTAGGTATTATGTAATTAAATTTTGAAATTGGATGTAGTTTATTTCTCTTGGCTAAAACCTTTCTGAGGCCACTGTATAAATGAACTCTGTGCAAGATCACCATTGTCACACTAATTCCCATATATTCTGTCTCACTGACTTTGTTGTGAGAATGCTCCCGGCCAGTGACGTAGCAGGAAGTTCCACATGGCGTTATTTCTTCGGGCCAACACTATATAGAAGCTTTTTAGGGCGTCCTCCATGGTCTCCCTGTTGACGCCGATTAATCTTCGTGATTCTATATCCGTTGTCAACAGGGAAATTGTCTTCGAGTGGTCTCAAGAAGCGAGGGCGGTGGTAACAGTTCAATTTCTTTGATAAATTCCTCTTTCAGCCCAATATAATAAATGAGTCCTTTCTTTTTGTGTCTATCCACTTCCCACGCCGAACATCTTGCTGTGGTGGGGGGTTCTAGTTGTTGGAAATTCGACATAATGTTGGCGTTCCCAGGTCACCGTACACGATCAAAAGAAAAACTTCAAATGACTAAGACAAAAAATGGATAGACAAACAAAACAATGACGAACGTAGACAAAATGTAACACTTTTGAACAAGTTGAAATTAACTGACGTTCTACTAACACTGAACCCGAAGAAATTTATGGAGATTAGTCGTCCTCCACACGTTAATGTGTAGAGCACGACTAATCTATGTGGTCGTGGAAGGGCGCCGACCACTCTGCTGGGCTTGTGGGGCCGCGGGTCATCTCTCCAAGGCATAACCTGGGAAAAATTCGGAATCGCAACCCCAACCCCAAAGCACCAAGAAATATGACGAAGCTCAGACAACAACACGTCATCAAAGAAGTCGTCAAAGAATCAGGAGCGTAGACGGAAGTGGTGAAAAAGGGCACAAAAGTGGCTACCATTCCCCACCACCAGCTGCAGAAACATCTAAAGGTTAATAATGAGAAGACCCAACTGGATCAGGAGGGCCAGTAGATGCAGCAACAGATAGAGAGACGGGAGGACAGAGCAACAACCTAGCGGAGAGGTGGAAATAGAGGAGATGCACCCACTTCGGTCCTCATCTTTGAGAAGGGTTAGAGAGGAAGAAGAAAAAGAAGGGAACATTCTAAAAACTTCTACAAAAAGAAAAACGATCTGGCCGAAGTAGGGCGGAGAAGGTTGCGGAGAAGGACATAGGGGAAACCAGGTTTCAATCCGTCCGTTCTTCGCCAGCTAAAATACAAGAACCAGACAAAATAAGGAGCCTCCTTTCTTCCCCATTGAAAGCAACTCGTTTTCCCCTTCACAACACCCCTCCTCTCAACACATCTACTTCAAACACTACTGCAACCGATGACAACTCCACTCTCCGCAGCACTCCTCTTCTCAACAGCCCAACGCCCAGCAACCCGAACATAGCTCTTCCCATAAGAAGTATCCTAGGGGGGAAATCTTGTCAAATAAACAGACAGTCTTTGGAACGAGACTTATCATCGCAAAAGAGAGCGTTACTAAGACCATTATTTAAAACTTCTTCAGTAGACGGGCGCACAGTAGAGGAAACCTCAGAATTTTCCGAAGGCTGCTAGGATGATTACGAGGATACGTAGCACAGGGATGGATTTGAAAGTATTGGGTCACCTTTATAAGGCAAGGGACGCCTTTCCGGAGATCCGGATGGTTGAAATGACTTAAAGAAATTGCAAAAATATTGTGCGGGGCGGGCCCCAGTTATCCGCCATCCTCCATTATATAGGACTCTAAAACACACTTATCTCACGGACATCAGCGGCATTGTCCTGCATGGTCGCATGACGACAGAGATGGTGTCAGGGAGCCTGGGACAATCCGTTGGGGTCCTTTCATCCGCTGATTTCCCTCCTGTCTGTGACTAAGGGAATCAACTTGAAAAAATGTTTCTCAAGATAGCGAGGGTGCCAGAGGGATCGGAGTAAGTCTACCTGTCTGCTTCATGATCTCCTGTCCTTTGGCGTAGATGTGGCTGTGATCCAGGAAATACTTTGTTTGCGATGTTGATGCTCGTGTACTGTCTAGCGACTATTTCGTCTATTCAGCACACAGAGACCAGCTGACCAGGGTCTGTTTCCTTGTTGGTTAAACGTACCCTGGATGCGAGGGTCGACTTTGTCCATGTTCATGTGGGGGTGCCGGTTAGTCGTGACCGATATTGCCGTGAACAATAGCTAGTTTTGGATCGTTGCGGTTTATGCGCACAACTATCATGGGGAGCGTGTATCGTTTTTCCGTCAGTTAAGGCCGTTCCTGGTTGCTTCTTCGCGCTTAGTCTTAGTGGGGGACTGGAATGCCGTCCTGGACCCCAAGATAGACAGGGCGCGGGAAGCTAGCGGGAGGTCATCGGGGGATCGTACCCTGGTTGATCTGATTGGCGAGTTTGGTCTCGTCGATAGATACCGAGTGATGTGGACACATAAGTGGTCATCTACCCAGCTACCTGGATAGAATGTTAGTGAGAAGGGCCGATATAGACTTACTAGATTGTCTCACGTTCCACTGGTTAGGCTATTCTGTCCATAGACTTGTCTGTAACCGGATAGCGTTAGATGCTAGGTCTAGAATAGCTGGACACTGGAAGTCCAATCTGTCTTTACTGAACAGACGAGACTTCCAGCAACAGCTAACTAGACTAGTGCATCTGAAACTAGTGGCGGCGATTTTGGGGAACAGGTGGTGGGAGAGGCTTAAGGATAATATTAGGTCCTTCACCACCGAATATAGCCAGTAGCTCGCACTAGACAAGACTAAAAAGGTGAAGGTTCTCAAGTATAGTGTGCAAGTGGATTAGCGTCCAGTGCTGTGGTACAGGTGAATGAAAAGCGGTCGCTTTTGCGCTCTCTCGGTCGGTTCGTCAGAGTTACCTACTGTCGCCGCTACATTGGTGTTGGAGCCTCCCCTTCACCGGCTGAAGGACGCTGCGTGGAGTCCGGCCCTACGTGGAATCGTTGTCTTTGGTGGGGATCCATCCAGGGTTTCCGCGTACGCCGATAACGTATGTACTTTCGTGTCGTGCCGCAGCGATATTGACGTGGTACAGAAGGCGCTTGAACGGTACGAAAAAGTCACGGGAGACAAGATTAACCGCTTATGTACTTGGAAGGGAGTCAATCTTTCGGGGCCCTTTGGTTGGACGGACGGTCCTGTCCGCATTCTTGCAATGTGGTTTGTACCTGACCTCCAGCTGGAGAAAAAAATGGTCAGAAGTACAGGCAAAGTTCGGAGAGTCGATCCGGACTTGGCTCCGAAGGACATTGTCCTTGAAGGGTAGGGCTGAGGCGCATGCCACATGTTTTTCCTCTCATCCTTTACCGCTTGGCTGTACTTTCCATAGGAAGGCAATTGAGCACTTGTTGTCCACCCTCTTGTAGGGTGGACGTAAGCAGAAGGTCCGTAAAGAAGTCTGTATCCAGCGCCCGTGTCATGTGGGGCTGGGATTGCCACACTTGGTGAGTCATCGACACACTTCGAGGTTGGCTTTCCATGCCGCCTTTTGACAAAGGATTCGATTTTGGCGGTGAGTGTTAGGGACGCCTTCCCTAACCTTACTATCATTCCTCCCATTTCCTGGGCTAAGGTCCGGGGAACTGTCGACTTTCCTCAACGAGTGTCTAGCAGCCTTGAAGGTCTTTCCTCGGTCCAGGGACCTTTCACTCCACGAAAGGTCTTGTATTGTGAATTACTGGAGGAGGTCGCGAAAGTTCCTCTCTGTGGGTGGCTCGGCTTGTCGCTAACCGAGTTACGCTCTTTCTGGTCTTGGGCGCCAGTAACACTGAGTTTTGTCTTATATGGCGATTCATTCGGAACGTGCTATCTCAATGACATAGACTTCCTTTTTATTAAAGTCCAAGTATACACAGACGGACAAAGGGTTTGAACTCACAACCACTATATCACCACACGCTTTAACCCACCAGACCATTGTCCCGAAACAGTACTAAAAGTAAGAAGCTGTAGATTTCTAAAACCATACCTCATAAGCAGTCGTTGGATGGTTGATTTGTTTAACGGCATATCAACTCCTTATGGTTCATTTAATGCTGAAATTTAATTTTCATGGGAGCTTTGAAGTAATAAAAACATGTTATTCTGCTTTCACAGTTGAATACATGGTAAATAATACTCACTTTTTGTACATTTACATGTTTGTGTAGATATGGTCACTAGATGCGGTGATATGCGTGTTTTATGTTGTAGGTTTGTTGAAGTTATATTTTGGAGTACAGTTTGATTTAAGAAATTGTATGGCATATGGATTAATGTCATCAGAGAGACTTTATGTTGTTTTTTTTATTTATTTTGTTTAGCGACATATCAATACCTCTATGGGTTATTTAATGTCGAAATCTAAATGAGAATAATATTATGGTTTCAACTAAATATATTTTGAACGCAATTGCTTTCCTTCAACTACGGAAAAAATGTATTGCTGGTTATTTTACTATATGTGTTGTTGAACTGTTTATATAAAAATGTATTACTGATATTTTTACTATTAAAATGTATTTTTATACTTTCATTGTGTTTTTGTTTGGATGGTTCACAACTGGCCATAGCTGGCATCCTAATAGATGCTACGACCCCGGGTCAGATTGGACCTGGGGACAACAGCAATTAAGAGGATGTTCCCCGGTCCTTAAAACCTCCAATCTGTCGGATGTAGTTTAGCGTCATGCCCAGGACTTATAAGCGTTGTACCAAGAGGATTAAGTTGTGTTAATCGGGTTAGCGAAAACGAATCTTTATTGTGTTTCTACATAAATTCCCCTAATCAGGCAATAATTCTTTTCATTTTTTTTTATCAAAAAGCACACCAAATCTTGAATATAGAATTTCATTTTTCAAATTTTCTAAATTTTAAGTTTGGGATTCAGTTTTCTATATAAATTTATTGTAAATGAATCTCCTTACAGGACAAAAGACAATATGCGTATATCACATGGTACAATTTATTACTTATTTTCAAATAATTTCAAGTTAAAATTTTAAAAATAGTTAATAGTTGCATTATTTGAAACAGATTCCTATTTACTTTTTCCCATGCTCTATTGAAATAATGTTTACATACAGATTTTCAAATAATTTGAAAACAGCCGCGAAATATTAATTTAAATCTTATTTACCGTTATTACTATGATAATTATTTTAAAAATGTCTTTTAGCTTGCTTTTGTTTTATAAATACATACCAGTTTATAACCAATGGCCTCGGGCAAACGAAGGATATTAATTTTTTTTTGTTTCCTTTTAATTAGACAAAAGACAGTTATTAACAAAAAAAATTAAGTAGGCAACACTCTTTGCAAGATATGGATTGCACTTGATAGAACTATTTTTATGCACCAGAAATAATGTTGATTTGTTCTTGAGTTCTTTTCTCTATCAGACCCAAAGCTCCAACTACAACAGGAAATAATAATAATAATTATTATTATTATTATTATTTATATTTCCTTTGACCTAAGGTTAGAAATGGCATCATAAAATTTTCTACTGACAAAAGAAAAAAGATTTTTACATAGATAAAGCCCTTCGTAAAGTGTGGGCTGTACTCGTGAGAACAATTTTTTTGTATTTCTTTAAGGCATGGGCTTCCAGGAATCCGTTCAATTAGTCTACTGGAATCTTTTCTAAACAATTAGGGGGCTCCAACTTCAGGGATTGTTGATGTTCCTATGTGCCACATTTTTGAGATTTCGATTTCAAGTATTTTGATAGCATTTTGAAGATCTTCAAAGATACATTGCAGTCCGCAGGGACTGACATATCAATAAGGAGGCACTTTTTTGTTTGCGGTACTAATAATAATGCCTGGGCAGTTAGCTTTGATTGTTCTGTCTGTATGTATTGTGTAGTCCCATAAAATTGTAACAGGTCCTATCTCCGTAACCAAGTCTGGGTGGTGTACATACCAATTTCCATTCAGTTTCCTGCCCGTAGAAGTTGCAGATTTTCCAGTGCAGATATTGGTCAACTCTGTCATGCCGGGTTTTATATTCAGTGGGTTCCAATATCGTGCGACCTGATACAAGATGATCAATTATTATTATTATTATTATTATTATTATTATTATTATTATTATTATTATTATTTCCTTTGATTTTTGCTGTGTACTCATTTCCTTCCGGGTCCTACCCGAGACCTAAGGTCAGAAATGTCTTCATGGGATTTTCACTGAAAATTTAAAAGAAATAAATAAAACAACCTAAGACACACACACATTTGACATAGATAAAACCCTTCGTAAGGTGTGAACTATACTTGTGTGAATAAAATTTTTTAAGGCATGGGCTACCAGGATTCTCTTCAATGAGTCTATCAGAACATTTCCGATCAATCCGAGGGCTCCAACAACAACTGGAATTACTGATGTCTTTATATGCAACATTTCTTTAGATTTCCTCTTCAAGGTCCTTGTATTTTGATAGTTTTTGAAGATCTCCTTAGATACATTATAATCTGCATGAACTGCCATGTCAATAAGAAAACGCATTCTATTGTTGTGGTCATTGAACACGATTTCTGGCCAATTAGCATTGAGTGTTCTGTCTGGGTGTATTGTAAAGTCCGATAAAATTGTTACAGGTTCTGTCTCTGTAATCGGGTTTGGGTGGTGTTCATAGAATTTGATAGTGCATAGTGAAATGGGTAGAAAAATACCAGGACAGTTTTTCTTTAATCATCGAAGACGTAATCAGTGGATATTTTTATTTGTATCAGAAAGAGAAATAACTATTTCGGCAATATAAAAAAGGCATACGGTATTTTTAATGGAATGTATTTTTATTTTTTATTGTTTTGTATTGATTGATATTTTATTAAATTATACGAATATATATTTATTTTATTATTAACTTATACATAGATATAGATATAGATATTGGGTAAAAATGTATGGCAAAGTGAGAAAGTTTTCTTGGGGGCGTTTCGTTCTTTAGGACATCATTGGGCTAAATTTGTTATGTTGGTGCGACTACAGGGATAGAGTGATGCTGGGAATTTGATTTTTTTTATCTATCCGATTTCATGTATATATATATATATATATATATATGCTCTGTAAATTCACATTGAGCACTATTGTGTAAAAATAAAAATATCTATAAGAACACCGGATTTTATTTCTTACTGTTCTTTCTTTTTATTTATATATACATATACACACACACACACACACACACACACACACACACACACACACACACACATACACACACACATATATATATATATATATATATATATATATATCACAAGGCAAGTGATTTATTCTGAAAATTTAACACATTTTCGATATGGAAAACAAAAACACACTCTTAGTTGAAAAAAAATGTTACTAATATCCAAAAGGGGGCGTCTTTTTAGAATTGCATGTCACTACACAATATTTCACTTTTGCTTATCATCACTTCACTAATGACGAAACGCGTTGGCAAGGGCTAATTACAATTTTCGGATTGTCTAATGTATTCATATATATATATATATATATATATATATATATATATATATATATATATATATATACATTCTGTTTATACATTATTTTAATAGATACAAATATTTAAGTAAATGCTCTGTTCATAATAAACAGTATTAACTACATTTACCGGCCTGGATGTCCGAGAAATTTCGTTGAAAATATGTGAAAGTCAGTATAAAGTATGTTTAACGGCAATACCACGGGAAAATTGCTCAAGACCCTCAACACTTTCCCTATTAGGGGCACCTCAGGCACCGGGTAATGATCCCAGCCTCCCCCAGAAGTAGAGGTAATGTCTGGGGTTTAAACCCAATAATATTTTGAAACTACCTAGTCGAAGCCAGTTCGTGTTATTTGAAATTATACGTGGAAATGTTGGTTATAAAGAGAAAATTCATAGATGTAAGCAAGTATCAGTTTATTGGCGAACAAGAAGTATAAATAAATTCGAGAAGGTGACATCTAGTTTCAGTTGTCAGTAAATCTTTTGATCTCTATCTGCTTCGTTTTTCTCTTTGGGAAAAGGGAGTTGCTTTTTATCAGCTGAATGACCACGTCCTATGGCAAAAATCTCATATATTTCTGCTTTCAGCAGGTATAACCATATATTAAAAAAATATATCTTACTTTTGTACATTTTAATTTCTAAAAATGAAATTTTGTTTTTTTATTTAATATTTTATGTACTATGGCCTGATTATCAAGGATGTTTTTTTTTATTTTTACATTTAACTGAATATGTACATTCTTATATCTATACATACAGTTTAAAAAACGCAAAAATACATCCTTGATAATGTCTAATAGAATAACCGAATGCGCTAGGATATATAGAACATTCGAATAGATTTATACACTTTGTAAAAGAAAATACTTATACGAACACGAGAAAATTTTAATAAAAATCTCAACGCAGTATCTTGTCAGCCGTCTTTAATGAAACCAGTACAAAATAGTACAAAATAAGAATTGCTGCCCAAATACACACTATATATACAATATATATATATATATATATATATATATATATATATATATATATATATATATATATATATATATATATATATATATAGCGGAGTAAATAAGAAAAACGTAAAGTGCTCAATATGCTAAGTAGAGCAAAGTATAAAAAATCCCAGGAACTACCTACCTAGGTTTCACCTAAATGGATCTTCAGGGTAAACTTATACTGAAGATCTATTTAGGTGAAACCTAGGTAGGTAGGCTCACTAAGATTTATATATATATATATATATATATATATATATATATATATATATATATTTGTGTGTGTGTGTGTGTGAATGAAATCTTCAGGATTTTGATCATTTCACACTAATGCTGAACCCATATTTCCCCTCTCCCAGCTGTGTACTAAATTAAAAGGGCGGATTGGACAAAACGACTTGGGAGAGAAGCAAGTCACGAAGAAAGAAAATCTAAATTCATTCCTCCTATCAACACATCATGAGTCAGCGTAATAAGTTATGGCCTATCTCTCCCTATGTTTGACACTTGTGAAAGGTCTAGATACATAAATATATACCTTCTTGCCATCGTCTCCAACTCTGAAAGAACCATTGTCATTTGTTCAAGGTTTATTATAATAACTGAAGTATAAGGGTGAGATATTCCCTCAGGGTGTGGGTACTTACTCATTGCAACTAAACAGGTTGCAATTGATTAAGATATCGGTTTGAATAACTTTGAACATGCAATTTGAAATGAAAGTGCAAATAATGCACTGGCAGACAAACATTTTGGGACAATGACATAACATTATTACACACCTTTTTTATTAAGAAGTTCAGATTTTTTCATCAATATGTTTTTATCTGTTCTATCTCTGGACCGTGATTAGAAAATAAGTTGTGTTTTCTTAGGTGCTGGGATGTTAGATGACACACCTTTTTAAGCAGCTTGAAGCTGAAAAAGGCCCTGCAAATCTATTGGGCCAATGAAAGATCTGAGATGATAAAATTATGGTAATAGGCAACATTTTAAGTAGGAATTATTCCTTTGTATTACTATGTGTGTAAGGTATCTTAGCAAGTCATTGCAGTTGAACTTAAGCTTGCTCTTAACACGAAAATAATGGCTAAAGTTTCTGCTGAAGCAAAGGCAAAGGTTCTGATTTTGAAGGGAAAGAAAGAGAGAGATCAAAGCAGCTGGGTATTTCCAGAAACTGTGTTCAAACCATCCAAAAGATGGTTTCTACTACTGTAAGTGTTTGAAATGAAAAGAAAACCGGAAGTTCGCAAAAAGAAGAGAAATGAAAGACAGACTGTCAGAGTCTCGGTGGACAATGGAAAATTAACGGTCAGAGGAGTGAAGATAGTGTTAACAATGAGATTTCAATTGATACAGTATATAGTGTATTATGAAAAAACAAATTGAAAAGGCATATAGAAGAAAAGAAAAGCAACGTAATTAACCAAAAACATCATAATAAAAAAATGAATATCTGTCTATATTTCTGAGATGAGGTATTATGTACACTATTTACATTGTTCGGACTATCATCTACATCTTTGTTGCCATATTTATCACAACGTTTCGGCCATTGTACGCTCCGGTCTTCTTCAGGTGGTTGGAATGTCGAACTGAACCCTTTATTTCGCTAGCTGGGGTAGACTGTTCTAGTTCCACGTGCCATGTCTAATGGATGTCAGTCATCAGTTATGTCCTGTTAATTCCCCTCTCCAAGTTCTCCACCGCCTTAACTAGGTTAGTTAGATCCAGTGACAGAAATCAAAGAATGTGAGTTCAGTACCTGGTTAAGACGGTGGAGAACTTGGAGAGGGGAATTAACAGGATATAACTTATAACTGAACTAGAACAGTCTACCCCAGTGAGCGAAATAAAGGGTTCAACATTCCAAACACATGAAGAAGGCCGGAGCGTACAACGGTCGTAATGTTGTGATAAATATGGCAACAAAGATGAGAATGATAGTCCGAACAATGTAAATAGTGTAGAAAATTGAAGTGGTCAAAAGAACATCTAACATGAGATGCTGTAAAGTAGTAAAATGTAACTTTTAGTGATTAATGCAAAATAGTTACATCCTAATGCAAGAGAATGTTCAAGGAATCCAGTGGAAAAAAACATAATGCAAGATACACCACAAAGACGGTAAAATTTGGTGGTGTAACCGTAATGGTGTGGGATTGCATCAAAAGCAATGGTAGAAGAAAATTGGCAAAAGTTGATGGAAACCTAAACAGCCAAATTGTATTAGTTTACTACTGTATTAGTTTTACTTCCAATTTTCTATCAGATTACGAAGATGGTGAGGTTTTTCAGTATGACGATGCTCCTTGCCACACATCACGTGGAACAAGAACGTTTCTTGTGGGTGACGATGTCTAGTGCCTCTGCTATTTACCTTGAGCTCCTTGATAAAATCCTAAGAAGAATCAGCAATATTATTGGTTCTAATATGGCAGCTCAGCTTAAGTCACTTTCCCACCGTATTTTCTATAATTCTATCATGTAATTCTTCGGATGAGATCTTCGCCATGCTACCTAGGCTTTTTAATTTAAGCGCAGTACTAGACTGACGTCGAGATCTCATCAATTCACAATTGAGCTGGATAGGTGAAGCCTTAAGTTCTACGCAAACAGTTTCTTTCCTCGTACTTCTAACATTTGGAACACCCTTCCACCTGATTACTCTTTTCTATTCCCGCTTATTATTAATGCCTTTGTTCCTAATTCTTCCACACTCTGTAACCCATTGTGTCTTACTGAAACCAATATATATCCAAGAGCTTTGGAATTACTACCAAGAATTATAGGAAAATGAGACAATCTCGATCTTGTTCCATTCAATGCTACATTGAATTGAGGAAATTACCCGAGTTGAAGTCAGCAACAAGAATTACTAACTCCATACTTTATCGTATCGTATTTTCTGTAATAATAAATACGCTTTTTAACATCGGAACAAAGCTGAAAGGTGTGATTTTCGCTGGTGGCCCAGTAATTTTGCGTAGCATTTTTCCAGCAGTTCATGGATTATAAAATTCACTAGAATCTCATAATTACTCTTTATTTGGGGGTAAAATTAACAAAAATAATTAACTCACTAGGATGGCCGAAATGTTTTGCACACCAGTGTATTTGTGAAAATTTATTTTCCATATGCCACATGTTTTTCACATATACCACATGTTTTCCATATGCCACATATGTTGTTTCATTCAATCTTATTTTGACGTTGTGTTTCAATTTGTGTTTGGAAAAAAATTAATTGAAAGAGATTTTTTAAAAACTCATAAATTTTCCAGGGAAATTAATAATTTGTAGTTTAACTGTACAGATCTGTTGAATTGGTGGATTTTATGACGTGAAACTTTTGGGTTCATGCAATGTCGAAACCATTATTATTTTAAAATATACTTGTGTCTATATGCAAGCACTGATCGTGTATATACTTGGATCTCTTGATAAACATTGGTCGTGCTATCAATCGAGTTTATAGGTAAAAATGTGTTCTCTTGAGTATCTAGGTAAGCATCGGTTATTTTCATACTTGTGTCTATATGTAAACATTGTATTGAGGCGATAGTTAAACATTGGTCGGGTTTATACTTGAGTCTACAAATACTCGGGTTCTTACTTGGGTTTATGGGTAAAAACTATACAGGTTTATACATGAGCCTATAGATAGGCATTGATCGTATTTATACTTGAGTGTACAAATACTCGGGTTCTTACTTGGGTTTACGGGTAAAAACTATACAGGTTTATACATGAGCCTATAGATAAGCATTGATCGTATTTATATTTGAGTCTACAGGCAAACATCAATCGGTTTTATAATTGAGACTATTTTTAAACTTGGGAAGGGTTTATACTTGAGTCTATATGTAAATATTGGCCACTTTTATACGCTTTCATACTTAAATATTGGTCGCTTTTCATTGATCCAAGCTCGTAAACTAAACGCCAGAAAACAGGATTCAAACTAACGTCAAACCTTATGATCAGCCTGGATTCAAATTTAAACCATTTTCTAACATGTGGTAGAAATTAGAAGGCAGACAGTCTTTCGATTTCCTTGATAATAATGGTTTTTGTTTTTTGTTTTTTGTCGCAGTTATATACGCTAGTAAAGATAAGATTTTTTTCATGTTGCGTCAATAATGACTCAACGGAAATATGAATCAGCTGCCCTGTTGCTGACATAGTTACGAAGCAAATATGTCATCGATAAATTCTGTCTGACTATTTGAAAAGATACTGCCATATTTCGTGTGCTGATTTCTAGGATTGGCTCTGTATTGCTTCGTAAACACTTTTCACTGTTAAATGTCTACACAGTGTCTCTGGCCGCTTGGTTGATAGAGAACACGGAAAGAACCATGGGAATTTGTAACCTGAACGAAATTTAAGTTTAAATATGTATGTAAAACATGGAAGAGATTGTCAAAAAAGTATGAACGATACAATATTTGAAGTGGAATTACAATAATGGCTTTTAATTTTATTCTCATTCGGTAACCTATACTTAATCTATGTCTGAAAGATTGCGATTATAACAACAACAATGAAGATACCTTTATGAAGACAACTGTTTAGATCTTCCTAGTATTGACGAAAGTTTCCCTCCAGGTCTTTTGTTTAAGGTACATTATAGATCGAGTATGAAGTGTGCGTGCCATGGAGTGATGACCCATGGACCACCTCAAACAATTCACAGCCAAGGTTTTCATGCTCAAAGACCCTTGCTGAGGACAGAAATCGATCCGGTTAATTGGGAGACGGGAGCTGTAGAAAGAAGCAGTTGGAGAAGAGCTGTCCACGAAAAATAAAAACAACAACCTTCGAAATGACCAGAAGACAAATGAAAGAGACGCAGAGAGACCAAATAAAAACCAGAGCTCTTAATCCTCTGAACCCTCCTACCCTAATATGCGGTGGCTGCGGGCGTCTGATGAGAACCAACACAGAGCTCATTTCACACAGAAAGAAACGTCGATGAGCACCCCAATATTCGGCAACGAGTTCCGCCAACAAGGACGATTGGTCAGAATTTTGTGGCCAACCTTTGTATTTAATAATTTATAAGTTCTTTTGGGTTAATTAACTCCTACTAAGCCGGATTTTACTGAAACTATTTAAGCCATTGTATGACGTCCAATTAGTGAGAGGGTTACTTAAAATTCTAAATTTGACATCCATATGATAACAATTAGACATCAAGGCTGATTGGTTGGTTGATTTGTTTAACAGTATATAACCTCCTTATGGGTCACTTAAGGACGAATTTTAGTTTTCTTGGGAGTTTCGAACTCAAAATATATCTTATTCTGCTTTCACATGATAGATGATACTCAGCTTTTGTGCATATGCAAGTTTGTGTGGATATGATTACTAGAAGCGATGGTATGTGCTTTATGCTATGTTTTTTCAGTTATATTTTGAAATATAATTTGATTTAGTAAATTGTAACATATGTAGATTAATGTCATGAAAGTTCATTCATGTTGGTTGTTTGATCTTGTTTAGCGACATATCAACCACTATGGGTTATTTAATTTAAATAATTTCAACAATTTTATGGCTTCAACTAAATATATTTGCCATTATATATATATATATATATATATATATATATATATATATATATATATGTGTGTGTGTGTGTGTGTGTGTGTGTGTGTGTTTTCTGTTCATACGTTATCTTTATACACACAGATATTTAAGTAAATGCTATGTTTATAATAAACAGTATTAACTACATTTACTGGCTTGAATGTCCGAGAAAATTCATACAAAATGTGTCCCCTGACAAGAATCGAACCTGTATCCTACACGGGACCATGATATAACCTGACGTGCTATACCAATTAGCTACAGCGGAAGCATCTGGTTAGCAAAGGCCAATTAATGTTTTTAAACAACAAATTTCCCATGATTTTTCCCGAATGATCATATCTGCTAGAAGCATAACTTAACGTAAACAAATGACACCATTTATTATGAAATGGACTAAGTCCGACCATTATGTTAATATATTTTCTGTTTATACGTTATTTTTATAGACACGAATATTTAAGTAAATGCTCTGTTTATAATAAACAGTATTAACTACATTTACACTAACTACATTATTTGCTCATAGCTGGGACCCTAACAGGTGTTACCACCTCGAACCAGCAACGTATATTTAATAAAAAAAGAGTTAAAATTTTAAGGAAACTTTAATAATTTAATAATGGGTTAATTAATGGCTTTATTATTATTATTATTATTATTATTATTATTATTATTATTATTATTATTGATTATATGATAAAACTCTTCAGGAAGAGAAACTGCCTCTGTCTCGAAGTCAGCTAGTATTTTGTAGGCGATTCTTCGGAGCCAGAGATTCTGAACTACACTCAGAAAAGCATACTTCACTCTTTATTTGGGGTTAAAAATAAGAAAAGTAAACATTGACCTATTGTGTAGCGTGGGTTATCAGTATCTTGAATTATTTTCCAAATTACATGTGCTACCAGTTTTAGTTGTTTCTGCTGTTGGAATTCTTCCAAAGATGTGGTATTTTTTATTTGGTAAAGCTCTTTATTATTTTGCAGCACCAGTCTATAAGATCTTCGGAAGGATTGTCTTCTTTAAGGCCTAAAGGATTCATTCGCTTGAAGCCATCTTTAATTATTGGCCTAAGAAAACGCTGGTATACAGGCGATTGTTTAGACATTTCTGGACGTGTCGGGTGCCATGCATGACACCTATATGACAGTTTAGATCTGACGAGATCTAAGATTCTAAGATTCTCTAAATATGTAAAGTTGTAACGCATTATTCGTATTATTGCCACTGGCGGAAACGGAAAATGTTAAAATGCTGGAAAAACGTAATAAAACATTAATTCAAACTTCCTTGTCGGCCCTATTCAATGAATATATATATATATATATATATATATATATATATATATATATATATATATATATCGGTGGCCTGACTATTGCGTCTAGCATGAAACAGACTGTCGCCTCTAAGTACTGACTTCAGTGTTCACCTTTATATATATATATATATATATATATATATATATATATATATATATAATATAAAAGGCTCAAACACTAATATTCCATGGTTATAATTTATTACATAAATATATATATATATATATATATAATATATATATATAATATTCCATATGTATATATATATATATATATGCATATGGAATATTATATATATATATATTATATATATATATATTATATATATATATATATATATATATATATATATATATTTATGTAATAAATTATAACCATAATATATATATATATATATATATATATATATATATATATATATATATATACATATATATATATGGATAAAATAACTGAAAAAAAATTGGGTGTTTTTTTTGCGAAAGTATTTATTTCTATGTTTTTATACATATTTAATATTTCAGACTACCTAGGTCGTTCCTCAGAAATTAATTGAATTACTGTATTACTGTATTTGGCAGTTTGTTTACACTTTACAGCGTTCTTCGTTAGACGCGGACGTCACGTGATGTGGAATACAACTATGTTTGAATTTTTTAATGTAAATCTAACGATAGTATTTTACATGTTGTTTAAAAAGGTTTTTTAACTATATCTAAAGAAATTTTTTAACTATTGAAATATTTATACAGATTTAAAATACCCAAGTCTTTGTTTAACCCTAGTTTATATGTGTAATAAAAAAAACATAGAAATAAATACTTTCGCAAAAAAAAACACCCAATTTTTTTTCAGTTATTTTATCCATATATTATATACATATCAAGAAAGTATACGTGGCGTCTCATTATGCTATATATATATATATATATATATATATATATATATATATATATATATATATATATATATATATATATAATATTCCATGTTTATAATTTATTACATAATCACGATCCAATTCATCAGACCTACAAATTAAAAAAGAAAACAGAAAATATAATTCCGGGTATAAAAAATAAAATTTCAGTGATAGTGTGTGTGGGGGAGTGAGAAACAAGTGTAAGAGGGAAATGTATGAAAGCTCTAGAGAGAGATGTAACGGAAGAAAGAACAGGAAAGGTCTTAAGGTGAAGGTGGGAATAAAATTTAAAAGGGAGAAGTTTTGAAGAGGGAAGTTAAATAAATGTTCAAATGAGTGAGATAACTATGAGTTACTATCAGATGCATAAATCACTACCGATTCGTTGACCTAAAATTTAAAAAAAACAGACCCCGGAAAAGTGTGGATACATTTGTGGTGACATTAGACACAATAAATGATTATACGATCCAAATGTAAAATCTAACCAATTTACACTGCCGGTGTATATTTGAAAATTTGTCGTCTGGTTTGCATTTACTAAGCTTATGTATACATGAAAAGAGAAGATGAGAGAGAGAGGAAAAAGAAAAGGCCCAAGGAAAAAGAAAAGGCCAAACTAAAACTGGGGCATTTATAAGAGAAATGATGTGTAATCAAGAACAATTTGAAAAGGCATGTAATTTTCCCTTAGATAACATAAACACATAAAAATATTTAATCCAGTAAAAACCCTACTATTTATTACCACATACACACATAAACACATGCATATACACACCTACATCTATATACATACGCACATATACATACATACATATATGTACATGTACACATATATACACATACACACATACATACATATACACATACACACATATATACACACATAGACATAAACATACGTGCATACATCCACATATAACCTACACACACACATGCATACATATACACACTCATATATACAAATATATATATATTGTTATGGTCCAGGTTCTTTGTACCACGGTGATGGTCCAAGGTAGAACCAATGAAGAATAACTCGAACACAGGTATGGAATGACACAGATATATTACAAACAGAATATGTAGAAAAGAAGTAGAAGTGTTAGTAATAACAATCAGGTTAGGTTAGAGAGAACTATGTTGTCTCGACCAGTATCACTATTCCAATGTCTTACAGTAATCGTCTGGCGCGACTCTGTCACTGACTCCCTGACTCTGTGTCTGACTCACACGATGTTTATTAACACGCCCACGTGTGTCAAATGTGGCACAAAGCCGGTTTAATGTGGGCTTCCGAGCCCGTAGGCTCGGGCAAAAATTGCCCGTAGAACCCGTATAAACGGGATCGGGTTGGTCAACCACCCCGAACGAGGCTCTGCCCTTCGGCGGAACCTCGTCCGGGTTCCTCTCTTCCCAAAGGCAGAGAGATCCCCTCTGCCTCAGAGGCAGAGAGTTCGACCAGCGAGCTGAGACGTCCAAAAAGGACTGACTCACACTATATTCATCAGCACGCCCACGTGTGTCAAATGTGGCACAAGGCCGGTTTAATGTGGGCTTTCCGAGCCCGTAGGCTCGGGCAAAAATTGCCCGTAGAACTCGTATAAACGGGATCGGGGTGGTCAACCACCCCGAACGAGGTTCCGCCCTTCGGCGGAACCTCGTCCGGGTTCCTCTCTGCCTAAAGGCAGAGAGTTCCCCTCTGCCTCAGAGGCAGAGAGTTCGACCGAATAGCTGAGCCGTCCAAAAAGGACTGGAGTATTTAGTGTCCTCCCCACGAGGGACAGATGTGGCACAAGGCCGGGTTTAAAGTGGGGTACCCGAGCCCGTAGGCTCGGCCAAAAAATAGCCCATAGATCCCGTATAAACGGGATCGGGCCGGTCAACCTCCCCGAACGAGGCTCTGCCCTTCGGCGGAGCCTCGTCCGAGTTCCTCTCTGCCCAAAGGCAGAGAGTTCCCCTCTGCCTCAGAGGCAGAGAGTTCGACCGAATAGCTGAGCCGTCCAAAAAGGACTGGAGTATTTAGTGTCCTCCCCACGAGGGACAGATGTGGCACAAGGCCGGGTTTAAAGTGGGGTACCCGAGCCCGTAGGCTCGGCCAAAAAATAGCCCATAGATCCCGTATAAACGGGATCGGGCCGGTCAACCTCCCCGAACGAGGCTCTGCCCTTCGGCGGAGCCTCGTCCGAGTTCCTCTCTGCCCAAAGGCAGAGAGTTCCCCTCTGCCTCAGAGGCAGAGAGTTCGACCGAATAGCTGAGCCGTCCAAAAAGGACTGGAGTATTTAGTGTCCTCCCCACGAGGGACAGATGTGGCACAAGGCCGGGTTTAAAGTGGGGTACCCGAGCCCGTAGGCTCGGCCAAAAAATAGCCCATAGATCCCGTATAAACGGGATCGGGCCGGTCAACCTCCCCGAACGAGGCTCTGCCCTTCGGCGGAGCCTCGTCCGAGTTCCTCTCTGCCCAAAGGCAGAGAGTTCCCCTCTGCCTCAGAGGCAGAGAGTTCGACCGAATAGCTGAGACGTCCAAAAAGGACTGGGTCTCACACTACTGTTTCCTCTTGAGGCGCAGTATTTATGGTGTACGGGATAGTCCATTACTATTATGGGTAAGTTCCCATAACACACACACACACACACACACACATATATATATATATATATATATATATATATATATATATATATATATATATAACTTCCTCTCATGACCTCCTGATCTAGTTTTCTTCTTATTCCCTAACTTATTCCCTGTTCTTTTGATGGTTCTTGAACGGACTTTGAAGATGGAAACCAGAGTATGAATATAGGCCTGAATTATTTTTTCCTCTCACCATTGCTCAGTTTGGAAGACAGTTGGCCTAACTCAAAACAATGTTAACCTGCTCTCTTTCTAGCTGAATAACTCATAGGGTTTTTCAGCGATTCTTATGACAACTGGTGACAAAATGACTAAATGTCTTATATGAAAACCTGGCAAAAAGAAACTCAATTAGTTTTATGTTTTTTTAGATATTAAACATTTTGTGGGATGGACAATTATGCTATTACACGATTTTGATAATTTTCCTGTTACACCCAGTACAGATATATATATATATATATATATATATATATATATATATATATATATATATATAGAGAGAGAGAGAGAGAGAGAGAGAGAGAGAGAGAGAGAAATATATATATATATATATATATATATATATATATATATATGCGGACTTTTTCAAGACAAAGAACGAAAAAACATTTTTTCGTTTTTTTGCCGAAGACGCATCTGCTAAAACTACATACAGTTTTTCTATTGTGTTTTTAACTTCATACTTATTGTCTTTTTCCACAGATGAATTCTTTAATAACAGTAGTGTCTCGAATAAAAATGTAAATAAATCTTCTAAAAACTACCAAAATCTAAATCGTCAGATCCCGAGAGGAAAAATTAAAAAGATTTTTTTTTAAAATAATAGATTTATCTGTCGATTATTAAATTGATCTTGGTCCTATCATTTTTTTTCTGTTGATTGTAAGTCAGATATTTAGGTGGGGTGAGTTTTATTCCTTCTGTCGTCAAATGGGCTTAATTAGATTATTTCTCTGTCTGTTAGGTTCTTGGCACCTATCTACCAAAGATGACCTGGTTCTATTGTAATAAGGACGTAAGCACTTTTCTAAATTCGTCCATGCTTAGAATATTTCTGCCACGTATATTTCGGTTCCCCTGCTATTCATCTAGAGATCCTTAATAATATTTAAAGAATCAGCAATATTATTGGTACTGATCTGGCGTGTCGGATTCAGTCGCATTCCCACCGACGTAAGGCTACCTCTCTGTGCCTTTTCTATAAATACTTTCAAGGGAATTGTTAGATGAACTTATAGCCATGGTACGTAGACTTTTGAATTTAAGCGCAGTACTAGACTGGCATTGAGGTCTCATTAATTTACAGTTGAGTTATGGAGGTAACCGTAAATTCTATGCTTACAGTTTATTTTTTCGTACTTCTCGCTTGTGGAACACCCGGCTGCATGATTTCCAACCAACTTTAATCTGCAAAAATTTAAATGCAATGTCATTCGCTATCTACTGTCTTCCTGGTTACTTTTTTGTTCTTGGTCATTAGTAATGTTTATGTTTCTAATTCTCCCCCACACAGTAATCTATTGTGTCTTAGTGGCTCTACTGTCTTGCATGAGGTGAACTCGATTAAAAAATACTATTACTAGTTTTAATCATTGAAAATTTCACGGTTTTCCTATTTTAAATTTTTGATGAATTTTAATTCTTCAGCTAATAATTGAATAAGTTAATGGCGAGTTCTACGGCAATAAAATTACATCGATAAATACTTGGGCTTAATAACTTAAAAAAAATATTGCAATAACAATCATAAATATGTATGTTGTTCGTTATTTTGAGAAGTAAGGGGGTACAAATAAAAAGATTTGAAATTGACATTTTTTAAATTTCACTGAAACAGACGTTAAACACTTCTATCTTCCCTTCCTTCTTTCATTTTCTCTCTGAAATCAAATACCTTATTTGATATATCTTCTCACAAGATCAGAACGGAGTAGTTCATTATTTATGAGGTATTAACAGGAGACATTAAACACTTCTTTCTTTCTTTATTTTCACTGAAACCAAGTAGCTTCTCTGATATGTTTTTCTCTTTCCATGCGATCAAAGCTCATTATTTATGAGTTATTAGCAAGGCAGAAAGGTTGAGCGAACTAACGAAGAGGTGGGGGACAAATACAATTATGATTTTAAATAGAAAATATCTATAGTACTCTTCTCATGTTACTGTATTCATATGTTAGGCCTACTTGAGAAGCTGTCTAATTATTTAAAGCAAATATAAAACCTTTTAATCTAACAGCTTCTCACAGCTAATGAAACACGTATTTGTATACGAGCTTATTCATACCGTCAACAATTATGGAAATATTAAAGTAAGATATAATCTAGATTCTATTCTTAACGTTTTTGCATTTAAGAAAAAGATTTTTGGCACATATCGCGAATCCATTAAAAATTAATCAGAACAAATTCATACGTTCAAAATACTTTGGTGCATTGACCATTTATAAAAAAAATCATTATATGAAATAAGGAGAAAGTACACGGCAGAGGTTGAGTTGACGGTACTTCTGTCCAGGACTGGCGCGTACGACTCCCGAACCTCCCGAATTGTGACACTCGCTGTCTTTTTTCTAACTACATTTACATACGTTACAAATTAAACTAAGCACAACTGAATATTAAGGGATGAAAATTTTTCGCCGTTTTTTATATCATCCTGGGTTCTTTTTGTCCAAATCCGTGAATTTGATTTGCTCATGATGAGTCTCGAAAAATAAAAAACACTATTTAACAAGAAAAATATCAAGTTGATGTAAAAAAAAAAAATTGCCTTAAGATGTTGTTTGTTTATTTAAGATAGCTTAGCTTAAATGTTTCATAAGGCCTCAAATGTATGGGGCACCCACTGATGATCGAACTCAGTCGTAATTGTTTTTTTTTTCTTACCGAGACAAGCTTGTTAACCATTACACCGAAGTGGCTTGTATTTATATACACTATTTATTTTCATGTTTTCTAGTTGAATTGTTTACTTGTATTGCATGTGAATCATTATTGTACATATTTAGGTTACAGTAAAATTTATATTTTATGTGAATACTACCTTATGAAAATTGAGATGTAGTAGAGTGGGGGCTCCATATAATAAATTCGATGTATATAGATTGGGGCCGTATAATAGATTCGGAGGGAGTGCAAGAGAACCTTTCACCAGCGCTGTTTCTGTCTATCATCGTTAGGTGATATAGAATCAAAATATTGACCTGATAACCCAATTCATGTTCTTAAAATGCCTTGTCAGATCTAGACTCGTTTAGTTGTTATGCATGGCATTCACCCAACCAGAAATGCCTAAATTATAATTTATAAACAAAGGTATTCTCAGATCAATGACTTCAAGTGAATGAATCCTCTAGGTCTTAAAGAAGACAATCCTTCGTAAGACAGTGTCTGCAAAATAACAATGTGCTTTACCAAATAACAGACACTTGAGGACTACCAACAGCAGCAACAACTAAAATGGATATCACATGTAATTAGAGAAGAAAATAATAATCAAGAAGTTAACTTTCCACCCTACCTAACAATTTTCTTAACTTTACAAAGGCGTGAAAACAGTGAGCAAAGCGAGACATTCGAAAATTCTAATTGATTGATTGATTCGTTTTCTACGGCATATCAACCCTTTGCAGTTCATTTAAAGCCAGGAAATATTTTTAGATTGTAAGAATTATTTTTAGATAATAATAATTTAGTAATACAAGTCTTACTAATTAACTCATTGCTTGGGGGTGAAAAAGTGGATTCATGCCTTTCCCAATGGTATTTGTGCGTAAGTGAATATAACCACTCCAAGTGGAATTGGGACCCGACTCTCCTATTAACAATTCCGAGCCATTATAGCATCTGCACATCCAAGCTTACAGCACCTGGTATTTCTAAATAGTCACCCATCTAGGTAGTGACCAGGCTCGATGTTACTTAACTTTGGTGACCGTAAGCCTTGAACAAGATTAGTCCCTTTTCAGAAATAACAATAACTGATTACTATTTAATTGCAAGCGTATTTTTAATCATATTTTTCACGAATTCCATTCTCTCGTGTAAAAAGATCCTTTATATAACACAAGTAGGAAATAAAGATCATTTAAATCCGTTTCGGCCTCATATGATTTGCTTGACAACAGATATCCACCAATGTCATGTGATTTGGGAAGAAACTCCTTTAAAATTAAAATTCTTTATAATATTTACATCCTGTTGTTACTATCACAACGTTTTGGCCGTTCTACACTTCGGCCTTTTTCGAAATATAAATTGATATATAAGAAAATATCGTAATTGAAACAAACCACTTCACATAAATTTTTTTTTTCTCTCTAATCTATTTTTAGTCTGGTTGCCTATCCAAATTGTATATTTTAATTGATTTAATTTAATGTGGCCGTAAACTCTCGCAAGTCCTAAACAATTCTTTTGACAACGACGTTAAACAGAGCGAGCGAGTGAGCGAGCAAGGAGATGCGTTCGAAAATCCTCAACAATTGCAATCTTCCACTGGAGTTTCTCACCAATATCATCGAGCATTCTAAAGAGGATCTCAGACCAAATTCCGTCTTAAGTGATCGCATTTTTTCACAGTTTCCTTCAGCATGAAATTACGCCATTTCCTTAGTCCAAAATTGTTTTCCGTCTTATTCATTATGACACAAAACCATTCAGTGGAGAGCTTGGAAACCGGACTTCATGTGAATCCGCATTCGCACAAATGATGTTCTGTTCAAGCGGAAGTGGTTAGGACCACGCACAAATATAATATATTTTTAAAATCGGTATCACCCCATGCAAGGAATTGATGCCACTAAAACACAAGGTATTACAGGGTGTAAAAGATTTAGGAACAGAAACATTAATGATGAGGAGAAAGAGAAGAGAATAATCAGGAGGATAATAGATATCGATTGACATTGCATTTAAATGTTTGCAGATTAAAGTTTGCTGGAAAGCATGGAGCTGGTAGAGAGTCCCACAAACGAGAAGTGCGAGAGAAGAAACTGTTACAGAAAACTTGTATTTGTTTATGATTCAGTCTTAATCGTTCAAAAAGTCCAACGCAAGAAAATGTTGTCTTGCAAAGATTATACTATTTTTTTGTTTTGTTTCAGTTTTTGAGAAATACTGCAAGATTCAGTGAATCTGCTCTTTGAAATGAAAATCATCCCATCCACCGAGAGAACTTGAACCTATTCCCGGAATATCTTATATTCTGTCGACAAAAAGTGAGATAATAAACTTACTGAAGAAAACAACATTTTTGGTCAACTGTACTCACAATAGTATAATTGTTACTGGCGTGGAAAGTGATATCGGTTAGCCGAGTTCAAATTCCGCTCGATTCTGTTTCTTTCACTTCGCGTTAAAAACCTTTAGAAAATGGTATATATTCATCTGTCTTTGCAACAACCTAGGAGAAGGAAAACTCTCAATTGAAGAGCAGCCTGAAAACGGATCGGCTCCATCAGGCTATTTTGTCCTAGACAAACCACTGCTGATTAAAAGGTCAGGGTAGTCGAAGCACAATAGAATAATGGCTAGCGGCTCGCAGTGAGGAATCGGAGAGCCGAGTTCGAATTCCAGTCTAGTTCATTACATTTACTCATGCTCTAATACCTTTGGAATAAAGTATGATGACTTCATCTCTTTTCCCCTCAGCTATGAACGCTTATGAATCCAAAATCCCACTGAAACTCCGACTATGAATTTTCACGTCCGAATGAATACGACCTCTGCTACGCTTGGTCAGTTTTTGTTCGAATACAGCAGGTTCGTTTGACGGTCCGGCTCAACTGAGCTGTAACCCTTACTGGTAGCGCTTGCATTTCACGTTGGGCCCCAGCGCGTCTGGTGGCTTACGGGACACATTTCTGGGTAAATAATGTGTCCCAGGAGGCTACCAACTCGTCCAAGAACGTATAAACTATCAGATGAATGATTAATAATGGCTCCAAGCGCATCACTCCTCTAGGTCTTTAAGAAGACAACGTTTCATCAAACTGGCGCTACAGAATCATAAAGAACTTTATCAAATCAAAACGACACATCGCTTGAAGACTTCTAACAGCAACAACAACTAAAATGGCTAGGACGTGTGACTAGAAGAGAAAATATTATGAAGATATTGACTTTTTATACTACCATAGACAAAAGGCTAGGAAGGAAAGTCCAATCAATATAGGAAAGAGCTATAAAATTTAGTAGACGAGATGTTTGGTTGATTTTGTTTAGCGATGTGTCAACCTCTTTGGGTTATTTAATACCGAAATCTAAATATTCTGAAAACAATTTTATGGGTTCAGTAAAATATATTGTTGGTAATTTTATTATAAATAGGTATTGGTGGTAATTTTACTATAAATAAGTATAGTTGGCAATCGTTTTTATAAAAATGTATTGGTGGTATTTTTACTATAAAAATGTATTTTTATACTTTCATATTGTTTTGTTTTTTCTTGGGGGTTCGCTATTTGCCCATAGCTAGGACCCTAACAGATGCTATGACATCGTAGTAGATTGGAGAAATCTATTTTCCTGAAAAAGAGTTTAAGGAAAATAGTGTTATTTTTGTGATGTCAACGAACACTCGTTTGACACTTTTGTAATGTCAACGAATACTCGTTGTCACTTTCGTAATGCTTGTCGTAGTAGAGACTTTGTAACCACCGAAAGAACTATAGTAACGCTGTTGAACACTGTTGAACGCTGGTGTCTGACGTCTTCGAATAGAGAAATAGTATAGTAAACAGGGTAGAGAATCTTTCTTTCTTTTTATGTGCCATGTCCTTTCAGGACGTAGGTGATCATGGCTCTCCACCTCCCTCTATCCCTTGCATTTCTCAAGTTCCTTCCCTCAGCTTCCTCCCCCAGACCACGTTCTGTCATCCATTTGCTTAAGTCCGCCAGGTATGTCAGGCGTTGTTTACCCCTTTCCCTCTATTCGACCCGTGAGTATCAGATTCTCCAGGACCTCCTTCCTCATTATGTGTCCCAGAAACTTCAGCTGTGTCTTCCTGATATTAAGTATAAGCCTCCTCCTAGTTTGCAACCTCTCTAAGATCTCATCGTTGCTGACACGTTCGGTCCATGATATCCTTAGCATCCGTCTGTAGAACAACATAAATTTTCGTCTAAATGGCGCAAAAATGAAAATAACACTGACTTCAACCACGTCCTCCAGACGACTTTGGAATCTCCCGTAACTCTTCTGGACGGTCTCCTTGTTTAAGTTGGTGGATGCTGCCATAATCTATGCCTTCAGTTAATCTCTGATGTTACAAGGAGGTTTGTTAGAATCTTGCTCAACTGCGTCCCACACATATTAACCAAGGGTGTTGCAGTCTGGGGAGTTAAGTGACCAGATGTAAGAGGTGATGTGTTCTGACATCCATGATTGGGTTCTCCTTCTGGTGTGGCATGGTGCAGAGTCCTGTTGCTAGACATAGGGTCTTCCAGCACCCACCCTCTTGACCCAGGGCATCACTATCTCCTCAAGGCACTTGGTGCAGGCCTGCGTGTTGAGTCTGAGATCCTCAACAACAAATTCTGGATTTTTTTCCGATCAGAATGATTAGATTGAGTTTTCCGAGCTGCCGTATATTCGCAATCACCATTAGACTCATCCAACTCTTTCCAAATCCTCTGCACTGTCCTCAGTTTGACAACCAAACACTCTAAAATGTTCGTATTGAAGCTTTCGGCGTGAATGCCAAGCAGTACAGCATACCGTTTCCAAATTTCTGTCTGAGTGAATTGCATCATGGTGCTCTTTTTCTCACAGACAGTGCCAAATTAACCCTACTATGCTGTGTAGTCGACAAAATCAAAAACAAACAACGCACATGCGTGAAATTAAAAATATAAAATGGCAACAATTTAACCTGTATTAACGTTTTGATTAAATTGATGCACGGAGATTAAGATTTTAAAGTTGAAATTCAATTTAGTCAAAAGGTTAATATATAATAAGTATCATCAAACTTATTGGCATTATTGCTATCATTTTGTTGGCTTTATGACATCATAAATGTGAATTCTGTATCCACTTACGTCAGACTAACAGAGCAGAACTTTCCTTCGCTTACGAGAACCCCAAATCTCTCATACAATCGCTCTGCTCATCATATAATTCATGAATAAAATTCAAACTGATAGAGATATCACCTTAATAATCAATTACAACTAGAAGTAAACTTATATTTTAAAATAAAATTTTAGTATTTTAATGTAAATTCTATGAATATTTTCGTCTATTTCATATTAAATCCCCAAAATGTTTGTAATAAAGTTTAAAAAAAAAAACTTAAATCGCTAACAAACATCAAATTAAATTCCTTATAGACTGTTGAAACATTCAAATTTATATCAAACATTATAATATTTATGAACTCTCAAAGCAAAACAACAGCGTCTATTTCGGGCCTTTTATTCCAAAGAAAGTTAGTGACATTTTCTCTCATGACTTCCTTCTCTCTTTTTCTCTTTATGTTTTTCTCCTCTCCCCCTTCTATATCAATATATAACTTCCGTTAAGTTAACCGATTTAATGTGTCAATGTCTTGACTTCCTCAAACAATTTAAATTTGAGAGAATTGAAATTTTACATCTAACTCAATCATGTCTCTCTTCCCCATCACTTCCTCACTCCGTTAATTTACATATGCTTAGTACTGCTCGTCAAAAATGTGTAAATTTCCTTTCATTTTTCGTTTCAACCTTTGGAAGTAAAGTCTGGTGATCCGCGGTCCTTTAAAAGGGCTGTGGTGAAATAATTTATTACATGGAACCATAAAGTTGTCTGTTTTTATTTTTATTTTATATATATATATATATATATATATATATATATATATATATATATATATATATATATATAATCTGTTTTTATTTTTATATATATATATATATATATATATATATATATATATATATATATATATATATATATATATATATATATATATATATATATATATATATGTACGGGTTGGAATAAATCGAATTCTACAGGGAATAGATACTTATATGGAATTCAGAATATTAAAAAGGAAAAAATTTAAATCATTAATTTAACTTGTAGTAAAGTCTTAGGTAATTTTAGCTCAATCAAATGACTGAATACGAATTTAAAATGTGAATTTAATTTTGCTTTAAATTTACCACCTCAATATGTTTCACGTCATGAAAATAAATTCCTATCTTGAATGCGAAATGTCTGAAGCAGAAAGTTGAAGTGGCCATTGTTGCATTTTACATATAAATGTAACAAAACAACGGCCACTGCAACTTTCCTCCGCGTGACTTTTCTCTTAAAAGCTGTGTTGCCAGATTCGACCACAGATCTACTCACCCGCTTAATGATTACGTATCTGAACAGAACCTAATTCTATGACAAATCGTTTCCCCCGTTCGTGCACATTACTAAGCGGTCCAGGGATTTATGTTTTTTATCATCTTCACTAGGGTTTCTGTCTATATTTCTGAGTTGAGATATTGTAATTATTTACATTATTCACATTGTTCGGACTGTTGTCCTCATCTTTATTGCCATACTCATGACGTTTTAGCCGTTGTACGCTCCGGCCTTATCAGGTGATTGGAATTTCGAACTGAACCCTTTATTTCGTCCACGGAGGTAAATTGTTCTAGTTCTACGTGCCATGCCTCTTCTGGATGTTTCAGTTATTTCCCTTTAACTCAGCTCTCCAAGCTTTTGTTCACCACTGCATTAGCTAGGTATTGAACTCATAACTCTTTGTGTGAAGTCACTACATCCAACCAACGTTTTTATCCACTGGGCCATCTATTATGTTTCTGATATTATCCGTTCAAAATGTTTGCTATCAAATACAGCAAGTCATTTCAAGGTAATTCCCCAAACTAGATTGAAGCTCGGCCATGTGGTCCTTCTACTTGAAAGTTACGACTGACATTACGGTAAATCCGTCACCTCAAGATTGTAGTCGGAAAATTTGAGAAGAGACAAAGAAAGAGAGAGGTTACGAAAGCTACGATAACAATAAATCTGTCTTACATATCTATAAGTTTACCATTCGTCTATGTTTAGAATATTGCTGCCACATATGGCCCGGTGCCCCTGCTATTTATCTTGAGCTCCTTGATAAAATCCTAAGAAGAATCAGCAATATTATTGGTCCTGATCCAACAGCTCGGCTTCAGTCACATTCCCACCGACGTATGGTTGCCTCTTTGTGACATTTCTATAAATACTTTCATGGTAATTGTTAGAATGTGATCTTCGATATGGTGCCTAGACTCTTCGAATTTAAGCGCAGTACTAGACTGGCGATGAGGTCTCACCTGTTTACTGTTGAGCTGGTTAGATGTAACCGTAAGTTGTATGCTAACAATTTATTTTCTCGCTCTTCTCGATTGTGGAACTTCTTTCCGGCTCAAATACTTTCTAGCCATCTTTAATTTATAAAAACTTAAATGCAATGTCAATCGTTATCTACTGTCCTCCTGGTTACTCTTTTCTCTCCCCCCCCCCATTGTTAATGTTTCTGCTCCTAATTCTTCTACACCCTGTAAACCCTTGTGCCTTAGTGATTTCAAAGCCTTGCATGGGGTGATACCGATTAAACTAATCCATTCTTTTGTGGATGAAACGGAAAACAACTATATTAGGAAAAAAGAACGAGAAAAATATACATGTGTGGTCTGTATATATCAGGAGTGGCCAAATCGCGACTCGCGAGCCACATGTGGCTCTTTGACATTTAATATACTTTCGCCCGTGGAAATAGGTCGGCTGAGCTCCCCTTACCATCACAGTTAATACAAAATGTAAAAAATGTCAAGCTTTATAATTATTTACTGAGTATGAATAGAGACCTCATTGGATTAAAACGTAAGCTTAATGTTAATGTGTATGTAACAAAGACATCTGAACTTTATCGTATGTGGCTCTTACATTAAGTAAGTTTGGACACACCTCGTATATAAAGTGTCAATATCTAAAGAATGTTCAAGATTTGGAGTCTCTTTCAGGACCATAAAATTTGCAGCTGAAGTAGTTGATGTGACATCCGCTACTGCTGATCGGGTCTGGTGTGTACTACCCCCGACCTGCAAGCCTGATTGGGGCTCCTGGGCAGTGCTTTGTGAGACTTGCTATCTTCAACATTTCCTTTTTCTATACCTACATTTATATACGTTACAACTAAACAAAGCTATCAGAAAATGGAAAACTTTAATGATATCATTCTGAATTCTTTTTTAATTATCTTTTGTCCAAATCTGTAAATTTGTTTTGCTCATGATAAATCTCGAAAAAAAAAACTACATAAAAATCACTTTGTTTTATCCATAATGTTGAATATGTTAAAATGATTCAACATTTTAACAAGAAAAATCCGAAGTTGATGTTTTTTAAAATTGCATGCAAATCATTATTGGTTCATTTAAGATGGAATGATCTACTGTGGTGATTTTCTAAGCTTAGCTTAGATATGGTACAAGGCCAAAAGTATGGAGCATCCAATGAAAATCGAACTCACTACTCAATCGTAGTTGATTTCTTTTAGCGAGACAAGCTTGCTAACCATTATACAACGTCTCGAATGCTCTATTACGACATGTCACTAATTTGTATTTAGATACAGTGTATTTATTTTCAATTTTTCTAGTTCACTTGTTCACCTATATTACATATGTTATGGTCCAAGTTCCTTGTACCACGGTGGTGGTCCAAGGTAGAACCAATGAAGAATAACTTGAACACAGGTATGGAATAACACAGATATATTACAAACAGAAATATGTACAAAGAAGTAGAAGTGTTAGTAATGACAATCAGGTTTTGGTTAGAGAGAACTATGTTGTCTCGACCAGTATCACTATTCCAATGTCTTAAAATAATCGCCTGACTCTGTCTCTGACTCTGAACTGCTGATCTATTATTGTACATAATTAGTTTTGTGATGTCAACAAACACTCGTTGCCACGTTTGTAATGTCAACGAATACTCGTTGCCACTTTCGAAATGCTCGTTGTAGTAGAGACTTTGTAATCGCAGATACAACTATAGTAACGCCGTTGAACAATACTGGTGTCAGACGCCTTCGAATAACACTCGCACTAATAGTACTTGCTCGATAATACTCGCTCGAAAAGAAACCACCGAATAGTGATCCGAATAGTAATCCGTACAGTGATCAGTATAAAGAAGTAGTATAGAGAAGAGAATAGCGATCCGTACAGTAATAGAGGACAGTGTAGAAACAGTGATTCGAATTTTTAATAGAGGACTGAATAGAAATGGGGATCAATTAGACGCCACGCTAATTCCCATATATACATTTCCTTTATCATCACGTGATCTACTTTTTCAAGATGGGATCGTCTGTGTTTGCTCAGGTTACAATAAAATTTGTATTTTATATGAATGCTACGTCATGAAAATTTAGATGTAGTAGAATAGTGGGGCCACGTAATCATAGATTCGGGGTTGCGCATCATAGATTCGGGGGTGCGTTTCGTAGATTCTGGTGGGCACTGGGCCCTTGCACCGGCCCTGCTGCTGACTATTTAATTAAAAAGCAAGAATCTCGTGACTATGATCAGAGAATATAGAAAAGAAGATTGGATCGCTAGTAACTTTCATATGTCCCCACTAGCGATTTCCATTGGTCGGGAGAACACCGCGTTTATTTCGAGGTACAGAAATAAGCCTGGTATACTCCAAAGTTGTGTGGAGTTGATTCAAATCCCCTGGATTACGATCTGTCTACTTAGTAAATTATAACCAAGAAACATGTGTCTACTCCGTGGTTATTTTAAAATTTTGTTTACCTTTCCTTTTTTGTACCTGACAGACAATAAGAGGCTATCTTGATTAGGCATTAATAGTCTGGCCTTGCTACTTGTCATCACTTTCTTCCATTTTTTGAACAAGTATTTGGCTTTACGAAAACAGCTCCTTATCACCCACCTGTTATTATAACATCGTTTTGTACTAACTGGCCTGAAATGACACTTGTCTTTTTCATAGAGACGCGAAATGAAAGGGCCAATTGCGTGAATGGCTGGTGAGATGTCAGCAGTTCAACTCTTTCATTCAATCCTGGCGTTCACTGCTTCGTTAGTGGAATGCTGACCGACTCATCTCATGGTGAGTTTCTTTCAGGTGTCAGGTTACAAGTTGATTTTCATATGCGCATAAAAACAAAACTTTTTTTTCCTTTTTCTTTACATTACAAGGCCCAGGAGCCACTCTAGGTAGGGCTACAGTAAGTTTATGCAGATAGGAGGGGAAGATAACTGTTAACCCTAGACTTGAACAGGTTAAGATTCTAATGATCGGGGAAACATGCTCTTGGGAGTCGGTTAAAAGTAGCAGTGGTTTCCATGAAAGAAGCAGTTCGAGTGGAACTTACTTCTCACCAATATAATACAGAGGAAATGTGGGTGGTTTGCTATAATGTGAGTGGCATGTCAGGTCCTGACTCTGAAGGTTAGGTCTGGCAAAACCAAGGAATGCAGTTCGCTCGAGCACTTCCCGTGGAAGTAGCGATAGTCTTGCCATATCCGGCCTGTGAGAGCGAGGTTGGAGGGTGGAAAGGGTACTGAGACGCGTTTGGACGATATAGAGACTAGAAAGTGAGGACTGGAGAAAGGACTTTGATAACCTCATCCCCCAGGCACACACCAGCAAAGTCAACTGAATCCTGGACCCTAATAGACAAAGAAGACAGAATAGAGAGTCGTATTAAAATAAAATTCCCTCCTCCTCCTCCTCCTCCTCCTCCTCCTTCTTCTTCTTCTTCTTCTTCTTCTTCTTCTTCTTCTATGTGCCGTATCACTTCAGGATGTAGACGATCATATCTCTCCAAAATTTCCTGTCCTTTTAGCTTTTAATAAATTTTGTTATTTGGTATTTCTCCTAAACCCTATTACGCCATCCATTAACTCAAGCTTTCTAAGTTATGCATTGTTTTCCTCTGTTCATCTTGCCTCCAATCTGTCCTGTGAGTATCAGATTTCGAAGCCCACTTTCCTCATTATGTGCTCCAGAAACCTCAACAGTCTCTTCCAGATGTTAAGTATAAGTTCTATTTTGTTTCCATTTTCTTTAAAACATCGTCGTTGTTCACATGTTCAATTCATGGTATCCTCATCATCCTCCAGTAGATTCGTATTTGTGCTGCCTTAAGTCGCTTCTTCATCTGTGAAGAGATTGTTTAGCATACATACAGGAGAACTAGTATTACGTAACAGCCCAGTACTCTTTTCATTGTTTCTAACGAAATTTTTCAGTTTCTTAATACTTTGCTTAACTTTTGGAATGCATCTTTGGCTGTACCAATGCGCCTTCGTATTTCAGTGTCACACTCTCTTTCCTCTGATGAAACACTTCCTAGATATTTACATTTTTGTACCTGTTTGATTTTGATGTCTCCATTAAATAATTTGCATGTTGGGCTGTTCGTTACTGAATTTGGGCCAAGAGCCATCTGCTTTATTTTAATTTTTTTTTCTTTTCATGGCGAGTGTGGATGCTCTTCGTTTCACTCAAGACAAATACTTAAAGCCATGTTATATCATAACTTCACACCCAGGTCATTCCTGGTGTTAATTCTAATATTTTCATTTTCAAAACCTGCAGAAATTTACTCGAAAGTTATCTTAGAGCTGGCAGATGAGTAACAGGAAGTCATTGCAAATAATGGTGAATATGGAATTGAATAAAATGTAATTGTAATTTATTTATTGAAAAATAAAACTGATAAACAAATTATTTATGACCCAACCTAATAAGTCTCTACAGGTGCAATTGAGGCGGAAACCGTTCTACCCGATTCGCAACATTCCCATGACCTTGTACCAACTGATTATTACTTTTTTTTCCCATATCTTCTTTGATGTCAAAAACCTTCTAGACTGAAAACCAGATTCAGGCGTCCCGGGTATGACGATAAACTACATCTGGCAGCAAGGCCTCTGATCAGGAGGTTTTGAGGAGCGTGAAACCACCTCATAATTACTGTTGTTCCCAGGTCCACCCTGACTCGGGGTGGTAGCACCTATTAAGGTCCTAGCTATGGGCAAAAAGTGAACACCCTAACTGGTGTTAGAATATGAAAATACATTAGAAAAAATTACCAGCAATGAAGGATCAGAAGTTGTGAAGGGCCATAATCACTCATGTTCATAGAGGAAGAATAGATGAATGACAAAATCTTCTAAAAGTTCTAATATTTTCATTCTCAAAACCTGTGGAATTTTACTCAAAAGCTGGCTGATGAGTACCAAGAAATCATTGCAAATAATGGCCAACATAGAATTTAATAAAATGTAATTGTACTTTATTTATTGAAGAATAAAACTGATAAATAAATTATTTGGTCTTTCCTCTTAATAATAACATATTGATTTTGACGATAAAAGACATTTTCTCATTAAGTGTGCTCATTTTTAGTGAATCTTTGGAATTTGCGAAATAAAGTGTAATTATACTTTATTTATTGAAAAAAAATTGATAAAAAATAATTTATGATCCAAGTTAATAGGTTACCACAAGAGCAATTGAGGCGGAACAGTTCTACCCGAGCCTCTACACTCACTTGACCTTGTGCCAACTGATAAATAACTTTTTCCTCTAGCTGCTTTGCAAATAACAGAATAAAAATGCAATTTTACTTTATACTTTTAAGAGATTTGATAAACGTAAGTGGAAATTATTTATAACCCAATCTAATAAAAACATTATTATAATCTTCAGCTTAAGCAACTAAGTTGAATCATGTCATTTCCTGTAAATTATACAATTTATCATGTTTTTCCTGCAAATTTTGAAAGAAAAAAAGAAAATATTTAAAAAAAGGAAATTATTTAAAAAAAAAAAAGCCAAATCATTTCTCCTCGCCAGCTGCAATAATCTCAATAAAAAAAAACCCTACCCGAATATGGATTATAATGTTTGCAACCTGATTCGTTTACATTTACTTATCTTGAAATTGAAACAAGTTGAGAGAAAGGGCTGATAATTGGTTAATCACTGAATGACGTCATTACATTTTTATTTTATACGTGGCCGTATTGGTCAACTCATTTCACACGCATTCCTTTACTCATGTACTTTACTGCTTGATATAAAGCTAAAGTTAATACTCGAAATATTTGTTGAGTTACTTTTCTTTCCGTTACAATAATATATATATATATATATATGTGTGTGTGTGTGTGTGTGTGTGTGTGTGTGTGTGTGTGTGTGTGTGTGTGTGTGTGTGTGTATAATCCCGACATTGCTAACTGGCCGATGAAATTATCTGTAAGCTTTGTTAAACTGGCATTTATATAATTCCCCGCACGAACAGGCAAAGGCGAGTTCGTGTGTGCTGACAATGAAATGTTTCTTTACAGTCCCTTGAAGTCTTATGGATTACGTGGCGCAAAGGGCAAGAAAAACTATACCCAGTTATTATAAGTAAACAGGTTTGTATTTGAAAGCTTCCTCCGTTCTTCTTATAAAAAGAAAATATAACATATATGACAACAAATATTTAAGCCCTTATTGACCACCTTCAAAAATGATAAAGGTGAAAATACCGTTTCCATGCACGAAACTTGACTATTCATTGACCGAGCACTAAACATTTACTGACAGTTGAAATTTATGTAATCTTTTAATTTTCAGGAAAATAGAATCCTCAAGTCCACTAACTGTTATCGCTCTTTCTAGTATTGATGGGAGTTTCCTTCCAACCCTTTTTTCTAAGGTAGTGTTGAAAGTCAGTATCTTAATTAACCCTTTGAGCCCTGCGTTCCTGAATAATTTTAACCCTTCTGCCTGAGCTCCTGAGTCATAATTCGCAAATAATTGGTATGTAATGTTTCACGGTTAATATATAAAATAGTTACAAGTGTTTACCCACCGTTCAACCGCTGGCTGGACATTAAGTCATTTTTCTCTACCACTGTTCAACCTGTGACTGGGCATTACGTCATTTTTGTCTACCACCGGTAAAGCGGTTGTCAGGACTCAAAGGGTTAAAATATTATTTTTCTCTCTTCACCTTACATGTGCTACCACTAAGTGATGTGGATTTTGTTACTTGGTTGAGCGTGAAGCCATTTTTAATTATTGGTATAAGAATATGATGGTATATAGATAACAATTTAGACATTTCCGAACGTGCTGGGTGCCTGTATGACTAGGCTACTTAAGGGCGTGTCTCGAGGTTTCAAGTTCATGTTTTGATTTTGCAGCATCTTGCCAGAGGTAGTTTCGCCCAACACCGCGCATTACTACAAAACTAAAACAGCAACCTGAAAACTCTAGTTATGTTCTTAAATAGCCACGCCAGATTGAGACTTTCATATGGATGACATGTATGGCGCCAAACCCGTTCAGCAATATTTAAATTCCTAGTTTCATACAGCCGCTTCCTAAGAGCAATAGTGAAAAAAGGTTTTGAGCGAGGAAAGCTAGAGGGTCTCGGCAAAGATCATCCTTCTTTGAACATTGTGGATTGTCGCTACAGAATCACAAGCAAAGAACTATACCAAATAACAGAAGTCATATCACTTGTGGACTACCAACAGTAGCAACAACTAAAATGGATAGCTCATGTCATTCGAAGAGAAAATAATGACATAATCAAGATGATGGCATTCCACGCCACTTCAAATAAAAGGTTTGGAAAGAAGTTCCTCATCGATACTGGAAAGAGGTATAAAAGTTATTGGAATTTGATTTCCTAAAAAAAAGTATTTTAAGAGATTTTATAAATTTCAACCAAAGCACTACTGGCTGCTCTGTCAATGAATGCCAAATATTTCCTGATAGGGAAACGGCTAATATTACCATCACCAGTACAGCGTTAGACAAAACTACTCCTTGTGCAACGTAGCCAATGTCCAATTTCCTTATCTACAATACTAAATTTGTTATTCAGCTTAGGTCTTTGCGATTCTGTAGCACCAGTTTATATCGTCTTATGACGGATTGTCTTAAGTCTTTCAGTTTTTGTTTTTTTATTGGCTAATTTTGGAATATTTTCATCGATTGCTACCTTTAGTCTGCCCAATTTGAAATAGTATTTGTCTGAATTCAACGTTTAGTCATTATCAACGACTGCAGACCTGTCGGAATGTTGTCGGTTATTCAAACCAGAATTGCTGGTGCAGGACAATTGAACACCGCCGACTGAACACCGCCGACTGAACACCGCCAACGGAACACCGCCAACTGAACACCGCCGACTGAGTGCCGGGACAATCAGGACTGAAACAACTCAGGACCGAGACAACTCAGCACCAGAAAATCATAACGATTTTTTATAACTGATTAAAAGTAATTTATTAAGGATTAAAACCGTAATTCGTGAATATTTTTCTTCAAATAAGACATTTGAAAAGGCATTATGTAAAATATGAACCAGTTTTTGTTTTTAATTATTTTTAATAAAGTAAATCGTAAACATTATTTTTAAAGTAAATTTACATATAAAAATAATTCAATAAAACACACTTGATTTTAATTATTTTTTTTAATAAAGTAAATCAAAAAGTACAAAACAAAATGAAACCGTTCTTTGTTTTTCATTATTTTTAATAAAGTAAATCGTAATGTAATTTATTTCTTAATAAATTAAACTGACATTCTGAAATATTTTTAATGTTTTTCAGGTGCTGAGTTATATCAGTTCTGAGTTGTCTCAGCGTTCAGTTGGCGGTGTTCAGTCAGCAGTGTTCAGAAGTAGCAATTTTTCGGCAACACCGCCAACTCAGGCGGTGTTGCCGAAAAATTGCTACTTCTGAACTACTTAAAAACCCGAATGCCTGCTACAGAACCATCTTCATAAACGGCACACATCTTTTTTACTGTTTATACAATTTTTTTTCGGAAATAAAAGGACATCATTTTACGTCTCATTTTAAAATTCACAATCCGCACACAAATCATAAAGAAAGACGCGTTGGAACGTCAGCTTCATGAATTGTTATGGCGTAATAGATAACGGAGCAGAATGATAAATCGGAGAGCCGAGTTCGAATTCCAGTCGAGTTCGTTATATTCACAAACACCCTTGGGAAAGGTATGAATCGTGCAAATATCTTTGGTAAAGGTATGAATCCATCACTTCTCCTCCTCCAAGGTATAGTTTGAATAGCAGGACAGAGACCTTGCGGTAGACTGGTTACCAACCAAGGCTATAAGACACAGTCTGTCCTGCTATTCAAACTTCTGCGGGAAAAATATTCTACTACGAATCGAAAGGATCATGCTCGCCCAAGCCTGTACCATAAATGGCACTTAACTGATTGATGTAGTGTTGCAGCTCAGACCAGACACCAAATTCGTTCTCAGGCTGCAGATTCTTTCAGTCAAACGTTTGTGACGTAAAAATAACCCTTCGGCTAGATAGTTACCCAAGAATTAATACCATGAGAATTTGTAACAGTAAGCCGATTTTATTCTCGTTTCGCAACCTACTATTATAGACGAGCGAAGTCGAGATGAGGGGTACGTGAAGATGGTAAGTGAACAGTTTAATGGGCGTCTTCACTTTCACGTCGTTCTTCATGGGATCTCTTCGTCTTTCTGCCCTTTGTCCTGGGTATGACTATAAACTACACCTGGCAACAAGGTCTCTGATCGGGAGGTTTTGAGGAACATAGAACCACCTCTTGCTGTTGTTTCCAAGTCCACCCTGACCCGAGGTAGTAGCGCCTGTTAGGCTCCCAGCTATGTGCAAATAGTGTTTTGACACCAGTTTGAGGGTTAACTATGAAAGTATAAAAGATTTTTATAGTAAAAATACCAGCAATACATTTTAGAAAAAACAAAACATTACCAGCAATACATTTTTAAAAAAATATTGCCAGCAATAGATTTGACTCTCGACAAAAACCCTCTTTACAAAAATACGTTAATGAAACCTGATCTATAAACTGATTTCTTACAAAGAATACATATTCTGTTCATACGAACCTATCGTAAAAGTCTTGTCAACATTAAATAACCCATTGAGTTTGATATGCCGTAAAACAAAATAAACTAAACCAAACCTTCTACCCTTTTTTATAGAAAGCATTGTTCTTTGTCCTGTCATCTTTGTCTAAAAAGTAATTTATCTTCACTAGAATTTTTAGATATGTAGAAAACAGAATTGCATTTTTTTTTAAAATAAGTATTTTTTATTTTAATCATTAAACTTAAATCATTAAATTTAATCATTAAGTTTTTAAAATAGTGGGTATATTTTGTATGTTAAATAATAAATAATAAAACTTTTAACTTTTACCAAAAATGAATGAAAATTTATTGTACTAAACTACTACCCTAGTAAAACTAACTGTACTTTGTATACCTCCTTACCTGATGCACTTCTCCCCAAAATTTGGTTTCGATCGGTCAGTGTATGGCTATTTTAAAGGGTGTGACTGACGGACAATTAAAAGTAGATCGCAAAAATATATTGTATTTAAGAAAGAGAGGAGAGAGCGAGGAGTAGAGAATAAGAAAGAGAGGTGAGGAATGAGAAAAAGAGGTAAAAAATGAGAGAGAGGAGCAGTGAATGATAGAGGGGAAGAGGGTAACAGAGAGAAAAAGATAAATTTGGTACGTTTTTAAATTACGAAATATTTTAATGATAGATTGATTTGTTTTTTACGGTTTATCAGCCTCTTTCCAAACGAAACAAAATTGAATTGTAAGAATAATTCTTTTCTTGCGAGTGAATATTACATTAACAATTTTTTTTGGGGGGGGGGATAACAATAAATTTTATAGATACAAGTTTTACTATTTGGAAGACCAACACCTTGTCAGGCACACACACTCTCTCTGTCGTAAATAAAATCTCTCTTTCCCCTCTCACCTTTCCACTCTTTTTTTCTTTTACTTTTTCCTCTCTCTTTCTCGTATATATAGACACATCAGTTTCTCTCGCTCTCTCTTCCAGCTCTCACTTTTCTCTCTCTTCCTTTCTATCGTGCGTACACTCTCTCGCTTTCTCCCCCAACTTCTCACATCTTTCTTTCCATTTCTCTCTCCTTCCCTCTCGGAAATTTGCACACTCTCTCTTTTACTCTTTTCACGCATTTCCTATACCTCCTCGCCTCTCAATCTCTGTCTCTCTGTCTCTGTCTGTCTGTCTGTCTGTCTGTCTCTCTCTCTCTCTCTCTCTCTCTCAATGTTTTACTTTCTATTTCATATGTACACGCAAAGTCACTTCCTTTTCATACGCTCACTTTGCATCTCATTTTACTTTTCTATCTGCTTGTCCACACACACACACATAGACGTATATAGACATGTTCATTCTTGTTGTCGGACTCAAATAACCCCTGTGTTATGGGGAGTCTTCCAACTTGAATGAATATGTGCAGATATCTGGACGTGTTAACAATAATTTATAACCACAGTATATTTCCTGATACTTTTAGTACACTTGAAGAGTTCACAATTTTGCTATTTGAATTTTCTGGTGAATCATAATACTTTAGTTAATAATTGAATAAGTCACTTGCCAATTTCACGACTTTAAAATACCCGTGAAATTTCTCTATTGCATCATTAAATATTTGAGCTTAACAACTTTAACAAAATATTGCAATAACAATCCTAAGCATGAATACAGGTCATTATTTAAAGAAGTAAGAGGGTACAAATGAAAAGATTCAAAATTAAAAGTTGTTCTACTTTACTGAAGCAGACGTTAGACACATCAGAATGTTATCGCCCCTGAAACCAAACAGCATCTCTGATATATCTGTTCCGCCTTTCCTCGTGATTAAAACGTTATAGCCCTTTATGTATGATATATTGGCAGGGCGTAACGTACAGGCTAAATGAGGAAGGAATACATGAACAAGTTGAATTATAATGATTCTGATATTTTCAGTGATAGTCTTTTTCATTATAGTAATACAAAACATGTTCGCTTTGAGTGGCGTCAACTAATAACCATAACAACGGAATAACTCATTACTAAGAAGTGAGACTAGATTACATCAACAAGAAATATATAAAATCACACAGTGTCTTGTATATATCAAGAGTTATAATCTGTAAGATTAGGGAAAAGTTTTATTGAATGGAAACTTGTTAAACTGATAGCGAAATGTTATTTTTCAGATACGAATTTTGGTTACCTTCGCATAACTGCCTCCATTACATGTGAATGCTTCAGATAATTCAGAAAAGATTTAATTTAATCCAATCATTCGTCTAACCGTGAAATGAAGGCTGTCCTGAACGGGTTCTCTTCTAGTTCCTTCCATACAAACGCTGATGTTCCTCAAGGCTCTGTCCTTGGTTCTACACTGTTTGAGATCTTCATCAATGATCTTCTTGACGTCATCGACGTTCTCAAGTTAGTATCTATGCAGACGACAATACCATTTACTCCTGTCTCAATAGTAAATCTAACATTGCTGACAAAGTTAAACTGGCCGTTGGTCTTGAAAACGACCTCCAATCTGTGGTTGACTAGGGCAAGAAATGGCTTGTGAAATTTAATGCATCCAAAATGAAACTGGTGTCATTTACTCACCATAGAGAAATTTCCCTGCCTCCTATCAGCTTGTTTGATGCTCAACTCCACGAGAGCGCCTCACTGCGCCTTCTTGATCTCACGTCTTTCACTGACCTGAGGTGGAAATACTACATTGAATCAATAGCTGCATCTAACGCAAGAAAAGTTGGTTCTCTGTGTCACGCCAGATGGTTTTTCATATCTACAAATCTACCATTCGTCCATGCATGGAACACTGTTGCCATATATGGCCTGGTGCACCCGCTGTTCATCCTTCTCGACAAAATCCAAAGACGGATATACAATGTGATCGGTCCTGATTTCGGGTTTCGACTCCAGTTACTTTCTCACCGACGTAATGTGGCTTCCTTCTGTCTTTTCTATAAATATTTTCACGGCATCTGCTCTGACGAGCTATTTTCCCTGGTTCCCCGACTACATGAATTTAAGCGTGCCACCCTTTTGCCGTCAAAACAGTTAAATGTAACCGCCTTTTCTACTCTAACAGCTTCTTCTCTCGCACTTCTCGACAGCGGAACTCCTTTCCTCTTACTTGCTTTCCTGTTAAGTATAATCTTCAAAGATTTTAAATTAATGTCAATCGACAACTTCTGTTGCCTTGATCCCCGTTCTTCTTTTATCCTTTCCAGAACCACCTCCTTTCTCCTACTTACACTCTTGCGTGCTAGTGGCACTCCCGCCTTGCTTGGGGTGAATTGCTTAAAAAAAGAGGAGTTAGCTATGACCTGAGCACCTACATGGACTTAAATTCAACCCAGACCTCAAGTGGAACTCATACATAAAGTTCCTAAAGTTGTTGTGGTTCCCTAGGCAGTGTTATGATTGTTACTACCCGTTTCTTTCCCCTTTCTGCTTATTACAGCCGTAGTTACTGTGGGAGCAATCGGTTAGATGTTTCCCCCAACGTCAACACACTCTTGCCGCTCATTACAACAGACATATACCGGTTGGGTATGAGGATGGTAACTCCACCGTGTATAAACTACTTGCTACAGAAACCACAGTAGGATAAGACTGTGGTACAGTTCTTACAGGAGAGTAATGGCACTCAGGAGGAAGTGGATGATGAACTATCAGCTAAGGACCGCCTCTAGGCGAGGATACGTTTATAATGGTTTGACCAACAGGAGAAGACCCGCTATCAGTTTACCAAATTTCCTTTCAATCAGGCCTTTCCTTAATGCCAATCTTACTGGTTATAACTTAATATATAGAGAACACTGCGAACCTTTATCTGTTTATTTAATCTAGTATCACTTCTTGGTAATCATTTATTCTGCTGTTATTGGTAAAGAGTATCATTAGTCAGCGCCACTCGAAGTGAATTTGTATCGTGTTACCATGAGAACGAATATGCCATTCTAAAAACTATAAGAACGGGTTATGAATACATTGTTTTTTTATCTTTTTTCATTTTATGATAGATTTCTTTGGGTAGTGTTTTTTTACTTTGATTTTACAAATAGAATTTTTCCTTCATGATTGTCACTACTCAACAGGAAATTGGAATGAAGGGAGATAAATCTGAACGGCTTCTTGAATTACTTGACGTTAAAATAAAACCTGAGAATAACGTGTAACAATAATAAATACTTATTGATAATCTTCATATATCACACGTAATATTCACACACACACAAACACATACACAAACACACACAAACAAGCACATAGGCACACACAAGCACATAGGCCCATAGCCTTGGGTAACAACCGGGCAACTCTGAATTCAAAACCCGAATGGCGACTAAACCGGCTTTCCCACGGAACCCTCGTCTTGTGGGGAGGGTAAATGGAACCCCAACAGCATAAAAAACAAGATCTGTTAAAGAGTGGTTAATCACAGAGTCAACGGTCATCCCTCCAACTATGGGTTAATTAACCTCACCAACCCGCAATTGTCCAAATGTGGTGAGTACATCTATATCTATGGTCAATCAGACAAGGGTTTCTGCAAGCGGTGTAAGTAGTCCCTGGATTTAGATTATATATATATATATATATATATATATATATATATATATATATATATATATATATATATATATATGAGTGTGTGCGTGTGTGGTTTTTGTGCTTATAACTCATTTTATGTGAAAAATTCATTATCCAATGGTGAATAGAAATTTATCTGTTTAGTTTAATATTCGAGAAGTCTAATATACGAAGCCCATGTGCTCACCAAGATATAAATGAAAGTAGACACACCAATTAGCAGACTAAAAGACAAGTAAGTGTACCAGAATACAAGAGCTGGCCGACCCTCGTCTAAACAAGAAAATTTCAGAAAATCTTTAACGTTATTTGCATTCGGACCAATGTCCCCATATTTGTGGTTAGTATCCCCACGTTTCGGCCATTGTGCTCTCCGCTCTTTTTCAGCTGTCTGTCCATCCGGGTTACCTTCAGGGAATTTCGTACTGAACCCTTTATTTAATTTATGGAGGTAGATTGTTCTCGTTCCATTGTCTATATCGCGGGATATTCCGAGACATGGATACTCTTTTTTTTTCTTTTTTAGTACTTCTCAGAACTTAGCAAAGAAGTGTTTACGAAAAATGCACAAAAATCTCCTCTTATCTTGACCTAGGGAATGCCTTAGAGATAATGACTTCTTCCTCTTTTAGGAACCTTTTTATCTTCAGGTCGCATTGAACACAGCAGGGAATAATACACAGCATACGCAGGCATATCCATTTTTTCTGTCAAAGCAACAGACAAAAAAACTTTTCCCATATGTGAGACTATCACAATCGTCCATAGGAACTTCACATACACTAACGTACGAAAAAGGGTAACTCTACATACATCATGATTTATCCATTTTTATTCTTTCTATTTACTTTAGGAAGAACTATTTTCTTCATAAGCTGTCTTTAACCAGAATTTGACCATTAATACTTGCCAAAGTAATGGTCTTTCCAGATACAAGTCCTACTATTTACCCCATAAATGGTGAGAAGAGAAATGGATTCATATCTGTGTGTTTATGAGGTCAGCAGTTACACAAGACGTGTTGTAGCCTGTTTGTCAGGAGACGGATTACCTACTTGATGTGCGCATATTGAAAACTTGGAAAATCGTTCATGAAATTCATACAGCTTTGAATTTCTCTTTTAAAATTTTGTTGAATAAATATTATTTTGCTCAACAATAAGCCCGTTTAGTTTCGCTTGCCGCGACCATGTAGTTACTTAGACATTTACATCTCAAATATCAAATGCTTTGAAACACCCTGTAAAACTCGACCGAAATAAGTATTGCAGAGAAGGACAAAACTTTGTAGAACAATAATTGCCATATCATGAAAAGACCAGGTGCACAGAGAGAAAAATAGACAATTATTTATTATATTTACCCAATGGCTAAACATCCTAACACATCATTATAAATAAAAGGCATACGTTAATTTCGCTGGTGTCTACCACACAACCTTTTATATTGCGATTCCCTGTTAGCAATATTATCAGAAATCAACATATTAGAATAATTATAAATTGATAAAGAGCAAGGACGTCTGTGATCATGGCTCTCTAAATCGTCCAGTCTTTTGTAGCTTTTAGCAATATTTGCTTTTTTTTCCTGCCCATCCCATTCTGTTATCTGACAACTATTCATACAAACTTGTTCGGTAGGTTATTCGATGTTTCCCTCTTCCCATCTTGCATTCAATATGTCCAGTGAGTGTAATATTCTCCAATCTCTCTTTCCTCAAAATTTCAACTCTCCACAATTTTCTATCCGTTATAGCTCAAAGCAAGTTTTGTCTCTTGCTATCACTCCCAGTCGCTGCTCTACCATCCATTTGCACAAGCTTGTTAGGTAGGTGATCATGGCGCTCCTCAACTTCCTATCCTATCCTTTGTAACCCTTGGGAATGTTTGTTTACTTAACATCTCTCCCCGTCCTTGTTCTACTATCCATTTGCTTGTTAGGTAGGTGATCATGGCGCTCCACAACTTCCTATCCTATCCTATCCTATCCTATGTAGCCCTTAGCAATGTTTGTTTCCTTGCTATCACTCCCAATTCTTGTTTTACCACCCATTTACACAAGCTTGTTAGGTAGGTGATCATGGCGCCCCACAACTTCCTATCCTATCCTATCCTATGTAGCCCTTAGCAATGTTTGTTTCCTTGCTATCACTCCCAATTCTTGTTTTACCACCCATTTACACAAGCATGTTAGGTAGGTGATCATGGCGCTCCACAACTTCCTATCCTATCCTATCATATCATATCATATCCTATGTAGCCCTTAGCAATGTTTGTTTCCTTGCTATCACTCCCAATTCTTGTTTTACCACCCATTTACACAAGCTTGTTAGGTAGGTGATCATGGCGCTCCACAACTTCCTATCCTATCCTATCCTATCATATCCTATCCTATGTAGCCCTTAGCAATGTTTGTTTCCTTGCTATCACTCCCAATTCTTGTTTTACCACCCATTTACACAAGCTTGTTAGGTAGGTGATCATGGCGCTCCACAACTTCCTATCCTATCCTATCCTATCATATCCTATCCTATGTAGCCCTTAGCAATGTTTGTTTCCTTGCTATAACTCCCAATTCTTGTTTTACCACCCATTTACACAAGCATGTTAGGTAGGTGATCATGGCGCTCCACAACTTCCTATCCTATCCTATCCTATCATATCCTATCCTATGTAGCCCTTAGCAATGTTTGTTTCCTTACTATCACTCCCAATTCTTGTTTTACCACCCATTTACACAAGCATGTTAGGTAGGTGATCATGGCGCTCCACAACTTACTATCTTATCCTATGTAGCTTTAAGCAATATTTGTCTCCTTACGATCACTCCAAGTCCCTGTTCTACCATTCATTTACATAAGCTTGTTAGCTATGCTGTTCACTGCTTTCCCCCCCTCTCTCTCTCTCTTTTGCTTTCATTATGTCCTGTGAGTGTTAAATTCTCCAAGCACTCTTTCCACAAAATTTAAAGTCTCCAAAACTTTCTATTTCTCTATGCAAGTTGTTTGAGAATATCTATGCAACATATTTTTTCAGGACTTGGGCGGTCATGGCTCTTTTCAACTTCCTGTCCTTTTTAGATTGTCTCTTTACCAACTCTCTCACTTCCTGTTCTGCCATACATTCACATAAGCTCATTAGGTAGATTATTCGATGTTTCCCTCTGCCCTCTTGTCTTCATGCGTCATGTAAGTGGCAAATTTTCCAAGCCTCCTTTCCTCATTATGTTTCATAGAAATTTCAACTGTCTCTTTCTGGGGCTACGTATAAGTTTCCTTTTTCTTTCCATTTTATCCAAAACTTCGTCGTTGCTCCGATGCCCCATGTTCAGTCCATGGTATCCTCAGTATCCTTCTGTATAACCTCATTTCCGTGACTTCAAGTCTCTTCTTCATCTTTGAGGAGATTGTCCAACCGTCACTGTCATATAAGAGGACTGATATTGCATAACAGTTTAGTACTCTCTTTGTTTCTAACGAAATTTTGTCTGTTTCTTAGACATAAATAATTTTAAATTTATATTTGCACAGTGGAAATTTTTTTATATCCCTCCAGATAAAACAATTACTTTCTGAACACCCTAATATATTCTCCGAAGCATTAAACAGTTTTTAACCTTGAAATAGAAAATACTAGTCTTCTTCTTCTATGTGTCATGTTCTTTCAGGGCGTTGGCGATCATGGCTTTCCATAATTTCCTGTCCTTTGTAGCGCGTAATAAATTTTGTTTTTGTTATCTCTCCTAAACTTTTCCTTTGCCATCCATTTACTCAAGCTCGTTTGGTTGGTTATGAGTTGTTTTCCTCTGTCCCTCTTGTCTTCAATATGCCCTGTGAGTATCAAATTTTCCAAGCCCCCTTTCCTCATTATGTGCTCTAGAAATTTCAACTATCTCTTCCTGATGTTCAGTATAAGTTTCCTTTTTGTTTCCATTTTCTCCGAAACTTTGTTGCTCACATGTTCAGTCAATTGTATTCTCAGCATCCTTCTGTAGAACCACATTTCTGTTGCTTCATTTCTCTTCTTCATCCGTGGGAGATTTTCCAGCATTCACTGCCATATAGGAGGACCGATAGTACATAAGAGTTCAGTACTCTCTTCTTTGTTTCCAATGAAATTTACTTGTTTTTTTTAATATTCTGCTTAGTTTTTCGAAGCTATCTTTCCCTATTCCCAGTGTGCCTTCGAATTTTGCTTTCTCGTTTTAGCAAACATGGAACAAGGTAAACATTTAAGTGAGTATCTAAAAAAATGTTATACCTAAGTTTAAAATGCATTTTAAAAAATGAAAAATCTTTCGTAGATATTTAATTTTTCTTTTAATTCCAAGATAATAGATTAAATTAAATATTCCCAATAAGCAAAATACTTTGATGCATTTCAAACCGAATTTTAGATGATTGGAATCTTTTTTTTTCTTTATCAGTAAAATTTACATAATTCTTTATATACTGAAAGAGCTGTCAACACTACATAAATCTCTTTTTAAAACAAATGTTTCGAAAACAAAATGTATTTTTCTGAAATGTTATTTGAGGAAAATTAAAATAAATACGCAAATGCTTTTAGTTTAAAATAAAGCAGATAAACATTTTTTAAAAAGGAGGGGGTGTTTTCTGTTGTTTTTATTGATTTATTGACAGCCTAATGTTTGAAAATTTTAATTGGGCAGGAGATCGCTGACTTAAAGAAATTATCTGATGAATACAATGTACTTTTAAAGAAATTGACATATTTATACACACACACAAAATATGGAAACTTATTTTTAAAATACTGGTGGTCGTTGAATTGTATTAGGCTTTTCTATTTATAATTATATTTACAATTCTCCCAGCAAAATGTAATTCTCTTTATTAAAAAATCTTTCAAAATTAAAATTTATTTTTTTGAAACTTTATTTGTGGAAGATCAGCTGATTTAAACTTTAATTTATCTGATATTACTTTTTTATATATATTGCAGAAAAGCATTTTTTAACACGAAGGTGGGTGTTTTTATGGCGTTGACAACTATCTTGATAGAGTTAAGTTTGCGAATTTTTTCTACGGGGACATATATGTAAAAATTACTTGATAAATATAACGTGAGCGCCGTTTTATTTATTTTTAAGTATTCAGTACTCAGTAATATTAAAAATTTAGGAAAATACTCTAAGTAATCTAATATTTTATTAAATTTTAGGCGCTTCGTCTTTAAATTTGCTATAGTTACTGTTCTTATTTTCTGATAATGTCAGGTATGGATGCCCGTATTTACAAGAATCGGCACATTTATACACACACAAAAAAATCAAAATACAAACTGTATTTACTAATCATAAATGTAAAAAGCTAATTACAATTCAGCTACCCTAATATTTTAAAAGAATTTTTGTGTGTATAATCGTTCCGATTTTTGTAAATGCGGACGTCTGTACACGACATTATCAGATAAGAGTGGTAACTGTAGTAAATTTAAAGCAAAAGTACGTAAAATCCAATAAAACATTAGATTACGGAAAATATTTAATTGAATTTTTATGATTACTGGGTAGTTAAAAAAAAAAATTATAAAACTGCGCTCACGTTATATTTCGCAAGTAATTTTTACAGATATGTCCCCGTAAAAAAATTAGATAAACTTCCGATCGTCAGTTAATCGACATTTTTCATCAGCTAATTGTCTTCAAATAAAAATTCAGAAGTATATTTAATTTTGGAAAGATTTTTTTAAGAAAAAGAATTATATTGTACTGACAGATGACTAAAAATATTACTAAAAATCATCGATTTTTAGCGATTTAATAAAAGACTCCTTTCAGTCAATTTAAATTGGGTTTGAAATACAGTAAAGTATTTCACTTATTGGAAATATTAAATTTAATCTATTAGCTTGAAATTAAAACTAAAAGAAAAGCTTCAAGAAACATTTATAATTTGTAAAATTTTATTTAAAACCATAGTTATCTTAGTTGTCTTTGGAGGTACCTACTATATAGATAGGACACAATGGGAATGGTCCTTTTTTTCTTTCACTCTATTCAGACTAATTTGGAACAACGAAAGAATAATACAATAGAGCCTGTGTAACTTGGAGACTGTACAACATAAGTAGCTCTTCACAACACTTAAAAATTCTAAGCCCTGCATTAATGCAGACAAATACTTACATAGTGTGATTGTCTATGTGTTATGTTGCCTATCAAAGAACAATTATAAAATTATTCCCAAAGATACACACAGCAATTATTAAACAAAACGAAATATAAAACAAAAAACAATAAATAAAACCCGCTTATAAAATAAAATAAAAACAACTCACACAAGATGACTCTCTTGCCTCTATACGGAAATCTAGACTTTTAAAAGGTACTTACAATCTCTATTTGACAAAAATGATATCTCGCGCATACAGTGTTGGCTTTTGGCCAATAGCTATTGTATCAATCTATGCTGTCTAGTTTACGCTTTTTTTGTTTAACGAGGCAATTGAAACAAATGCCCTTTGTTCAAGATTTGAGTCGCTGAACGTAGACACTTTTTTTAAAGTGAATTTATTTAATATTTATTGTAGAATTATAAGTCTTTTTCGACGTTATGGACAAAATAGTGTCCGTTCCGTCTGAATTTTCTTCGTTGCTTTGTGGTACTGAAGTACATTCGTTTGAAGCCTCCAGTTTTACGCACACCGCACGCACACATGAATACGCACACAAACTATATATATATATATATATATATATATATATATATATATATATATATATATATAAAAGTGGACATGGAAGTCAGCACTTAGAGGCGACAGTCTGTTTCATGCTAGTGCAATCGTCAGGCGATATATATATATATATATAATTTAAAGAAAAACAGACAACTTTAAGGTTCCATGTTATAATTTATTTCCCCAGGGATTTTCTTGTTCCCTGGATCGTTATACTTCACTTCCAAGGATGAAAAAATTGAATCTTTTTAAAAGTTGTCTGGTTTTCTTTAAATTAAATTATTCGCTTTTATTTAACATTGAGCTTTCTGCATTTCATCCTCCTTGGGATTATCCATACGTATTACCAAAATTTTCTTTACTTATATATATATATATATATATATATATATATATATATATATATATATATATATATATACAAATGTAAAAAGAACGAAGAGTCAGATTTCAGCGTTCACAACATTAATTTAAAACTGGGCTCAATACAAAAGTAAACCCATAAATATTTATTTATTATGCAGTGTTGCATTAGAACATGCACATACCCACTACAAAACTGTACATCTTGTTTCAACGTTAAAAAATATCTTTTCTAACGTTCCATTAGGTGGGGAACCAAGAGTAGCATCGTGATTCCACACCTGATGAAACTTAAAAAAATATTTTTTAATGTTGAAACAAGATGTATAGTTTTGTAGTGGGTATGTGCATGTTATAATGTAACACTGAATAATATATATATATATATATATATATATATATATATATATATATATATATCGATGTCAAAGAGAGTATGAAGCCAAAAATGCTGGCAGTCAATAGGGTATTGAGAGAAAAAAACATTTAAAGCAAGCAGTCTGCAATAAAATGCTCGATATCAAAGATAGGGAATTAATAGGATTACTGGGTGTAAGTTTGTCAGTTAGCTGATTGATGTTACCTTCAGCATCCCGTCCACAGTTTCGTTGACGGACGGGCCTGAAATTGCTGATACCCTATGTCATAACCCCAATACACTCACACACACACACACACACACACACACACACACATATATATATATATATATATATATATATTTATATATTATGAAATCTACTAAGTCCGACAATTATTTTAATATATTTATTGTTTATATGTTATTTTTATAGCTACAAATATTTAAGTAAATGCTCTATTTATAATAAACAGTATTAACAACATTTACCGGCCTGAATGCCCGAGAGATTTCAAGGAAAATATATCCTCCAACCTTGCTAACCAGACACTTCCTCTGTAAGTAAATGGTATAGCACGCCAGGCTATATGACGGTTCCGTGTAGGATATAGGTTCGATTTCTGTCGGAAGTCACGTATTTTCTATGAAATCTTTCAAACATTCAAGCCGGTAAATGTTGTTAATACTGTTTATTATAAACAGAGCATTTCCTTAAATATTTGTATCTATAAAAATTATATATATACATATATATATATATATATATATATATATATATATATATATATATATATATATATATATATATATATATGAGAGAAATGACTACGACAAAGTGTAAAAAAGGTTTTCGTGTGATGCGTTTCGTCCTTTGAGACTACATCGGATTAAAGTGATGTTTACGTTGATGCGACTACGTATGCGCGTTAACGAAAGGGAACGCTGAGAATTTTAAATTTAAATTAATTTTTTTTAAATATATATTTTGGGTATATAGTCTACCCGATTTCACTTAGTTTCTTTTTACTGTGGATGATGTAGTGCTTTGCTCGCTTGGCCATCCAAGTAAATTTACGTCCAGCTTCTTACAACATCTCGCCATTCTTGGCAGATCTATTATCACCAATGTGACATATTTAATAACAAAAGTGATAAAAACAAAGGAAAAGAAAAATAAACTAAATGTAATCGGCTACAATCTGTACCCAAACTTATATTAAAAGAAAAATTAAACTAAAATTCTTAATGTTTCCTCTCCATCATACGCAGGTGTTGAACGACTTTGCTAACTGGTGTTGTCATTTTATCAATTCATTATAATACGCAATTATCAATGACGTAAATACAGTCTCAAACTTGACGTTTGTAAATAAAAATACAGATAATTCTTTAAAATACAGAGATCGATTTGATACTCTATTTATATTATAAACAGGATTCCACTTTTCAAATCAATATTTTTGGCCTCTGACAAATGTCGTAGGTAGACGAATGCTAATCTACAGAAATGTTCCCCACAAAATTCTTTCTTATTTTTCGTGCGCACATTTAAAATATATTTAAAAGGTTTTATTATAAACAGAATTTAAAATGATAAAAGTCAATGCTTTTGGACTCTGACGATGTACACTTTTATATATACATACACTCTATATCTGATAGTGAGCACTTTAACCCATAAATAGACCATACCTTAAAACTATATTTTATCATATAAATATATGTTTTGAACAATAAAAAATATTAAAATATTAATAAATTAAAATGTTGTCGCTTTATTATTTAAATTAGGTTCCTTGACAAGTTTCGGCCATCAGGAGAAAAAACATCCCTGCTTGTTAGTAGCAGTGAACTACAGGAGTGAATGACTGTCTCTGAAGAAAGTGAACTTTGTCTGGAGTGTGCTTTAGTCCTGCATCGTTAATTTTGCTCATTTCTTGTATTAGTTAAACGACCTCTTTCAAGTTTTTTTTTTAAATAGAGGCTGGCCCATACATATACCATATCTTAAAAGTATATTTTATCTTATATATATATATATATATATATATATATATATATATATATATATATATATATATGATAGTTGTATATTTAGGCAGCAATCCTTCTTTTATGCAAGTTTCATTAAAAACGACAGACAAGGTACTACAGTTAAGTTTTTTATTTAATTTTTCTTGTGTACGAACAAGAGCTTTCTTTGCTGGACAAAGGGTGTGTAAGAACTGTCCAAATGTTTTATTTTTCCGAGCGCTTTCGGCTATATCTTTAGCCATTATCAAGGATGATTTGATGCTTAAATGAGTGTGTGCATTATGTATATGTCTTAGTGTGTAGTAGTGGTGCTTTAATTTCCAAATACGGTTAGTACTTTCAACTGTACATTCAGTCATCCTCAGGCATGGATATTATTTTTTTAGTAAAATCCAGGTAGCATCCGAGACGAAAAAATTAAATGCGAATCGAGATATGTTTTTATTTTAATGTTTTACTGTTAATGGATACAAATCTTTGGAACGTGAAGTCGCAACGCTAAGGTTGAATTTTCATTGATTCTCAAAATGCCATATTAATAAAAAAAACGCACTCTTTCTTAAATTTTCAAAAAATTCAACCTTAAAGGGGCAGTAGTACATATGCTAACTTTATATCTCGTGTATGATGCGACCCCGTGAAAATTAGCTTCAAAATTAGACCTTCAAAAGTCGCAACAGTACACGACTATATACGGTATATATTCTCTGTTCTGCCATACATTTATATAAACTCATTCTTCTGACCTTCTTTCCCTCTTGTTCATATGCTCCGTCTATGATATTCACAGCATCCTTCTGTAGAACCACATCTCAGCTCCATGTTTCCCTTTTCATCTGTGAAGAAATTGTCCAGCATTTGCGCGGGTGGTGTAATGGATAGCGAATCTGAATAGGAAATCAGGAGCCAAGTTCGAATTCCAGTTGGCTTCCTTACATTCATCTACGCGCAAATACCCTTAAGAAGGGTATTAATCCAGCACATTCTCCTAGATTTGGGTCAAATAGCAAGACTTGTGTCTGGAAAAGATCATTGTTATTCTCAATTAACTGTTAATCCAATTTTCACTGGCAAGAAAAGAAAGAATCGTTATTACACTCCAAAATATACAACGGCTTTAAATAAGCCACAAATGTTGATAAGCCATAAAGACTAATCAAAGTCTGGCATTGTATAACATTTTCCTGTTTCTTAATAATTTGCCTAGCTTTTTAAGGCATATTTCGTTATTGCAATGCGTTTTTAGATTTCTGTGTCACATTTTCCCTCGTTTGTTACAAACTATTTTTGGCAATGTACTAGAGGCTCTAATCAACTCTTAATTAGCCAAGCATCTCACTTCACACAGCCTTCTTTCAGATAAACAATATGATTTTCGTTTCTCCATGTCAACGCCGGTGTATTAACAGGTATTACTGAAGTTGTCTATCAAGCTTTAGATAAGACCAATGAGGCTCTGGCTGTAGCTTTAGATAGCTCAAAGGCATGCTGGACTTCTTCACAGGCTCAAGGGTTATGGTGTATCTGTCAGAATACTTGATTTAATCCAATCGTTCTTAACAAATCGTGTAATGAAAGTCATGTTGAATGGCCATGCTTCTAGATCACTTCACGTTAATGTGGCGTCTCCAAGGGCTCTAACTTTGATCTACGTGGTTTCCTATTTTCATCAACAACCTTCCCAATGTCATAAGTTCCCAACTTAATATTTATGCTGATGCCACAACTATTTACTCTTGTCGTTATAGTAAAATAGTTCTAATGTAGATATAATGAAGTGAAACTGGCAGCTGATTTGCGCAATGACCTCCAATCAGTTGTTAACTGCGACAGGAAATGACTTGTAAATTTGAACGCCCCCCAAACTGGAATTGCTAACTTTTAATCATCATAGAGAATTATTTTTGTCTGATGTTAGCCTCCAGGAAATCAACTCTTTGCACTTTCTCAGTCTTCAGTTTTCCATTGGAATGAAGTGGAGTGATTATATTGAATCAATTGCTAGGTCTGCTGCTAGGAAATTTGGTTCATTGTGTCATGTCAAAATCAATCTTGTATAGAAATTTTATTATCTGTGAAGTGCTTCAGTTTTAAAAAAATATATCGGATCTAGTGCTCCTGCTATATATCTTTAGATTCTCCACAAAATCCAAAGATTCTTATCTGTAATGTTAGCGGTCATGACCTGGTATATGGTCATTTCTGTGACTTTCCTATGAATATTTTAATTGTAATTGTTCTAATGTGATCTCCTTGGTATCTCGACCACATGATTTTAAGCGTGCTTACCAGATAGGCGACTCTGTCTCATCGTTTTTCTAGACGTAACCGTAAGTTCTATTCTAATAGGTTCTTTTCTCGCACTTTTCGCTAGTGGAACTCTCTTCCGATTTCTTGCTTTCCTGCTACATACGACCTTAAAAAAAAATAAAGACAACATCGATCACTTTCTTCTGTCTTCTTGAAACCTATTTTTTATTGTCCTTTCTCTTCACTAAAACTTTCTCATTTTTTTTCTCTCAGTAGCCTCTGGCGTCTTTTTTGTCATTATTGTTTTGCTTGGGTTGAAATGATTGGAAAATTAAAGCACTTCACAGATAATAACATTTCTATACAAGATTGATTTTGACATCTTCGATTCGTAACTTGCTTCTTGGATTGTTGTTCTTGTTAATCAGCATACATTCTGTTTTCTTACAATTGATGGTTAGTCCTTTCTTCCTTTATTTCTTTTTCTAATAGTCCCCTACCATTTTGGATATGAGGATGTTTGCCATCCGTGTATCTTATATCGTTAAGTTTGTGCCCACCAACAATAAATCCTGCTAAAAAAAAATTCTGGTTCCGTTCCGATCACCTCGCTTTATAAGTTAAATAAATCTGACGGAAAGCCATATCCTTGTCTTTTTCCCATTTCTATTTTTGTGTACTGATGCTGATGATTTTTCACCAGAAAATAACCCGGGTTATTATAATATATTTCCAAATAAAACAAAAAATGCTGGTTCCATTCCGATCACCTCGCTTTATAGGTTAAATAAATCTGACCGGGAGTTGTATCCTTATCTTTTTTCCTTCTTTATTTTTGTTTACGTTTTCAATTCATTTTCAATTAGTATACTGATGGTTTTTCACCAGTAAATATACCGGGTTATTCTGATATCTTTCTTTCTAATAATAAAACAAGAAACTGTATCCTTATCTTTTTCCCTTCTCTATTTTTGTGTACTTTTTCAATTAATTTTCAACTGATGGTTTTTCACCAGTAAATATACTAGGTTATTCTAATATCTTTCTAAATAAAACAAGCTTTCCTAACAGTTCAAACAGCTCTTTGTGTCGTACCTTTGAATTTTTTGTGTCCCTGGTATGTAACACTTTTCTTTATCGTACAGATACTACACTCTTCTCTGCCGATTACTAACCCCAAAAGAGTGTTTAACGTCTTTTAAAACGGCGGTTGGATGTGACACATATACGGGTTCAAGTGGAGTCTCCATACACGTATATATTAGCCGTATGGACGCGTGATTAAAACGTTAGCGTTCTGGCCCCAGTCAAGGAAAATGACTTCTTGATAATATCGGACTTGTGAGTGAAATTTGCACGACGGAGCTGTTCGAAAGGTCGTGCTAGCACGAAGTTACAAGTCATCGTGACCGAGGATTTGATCTTACTGGCCTTGTTCAACTACAGATGACACCGGATTATCCGTTCTCACACAGACACTGCAACTATGGCCGGCTCAACGTATCGCGGGATAAACCACAAATTGGCTCTATGGGTGGTGAAGAAACGCAAATATGTCTGAGCAAGCGTCTGCAACAGGGATTAGCAAGCCACGCCAATAGATATAGTATAGTCATTATTATTATATTATATAGGGACCAAGGAGAACAATTAACTAATGAGGGTTAAACGAATGCAGAAGGCTGGAGAGTGACACTTTGACCCCAGGCTAGTGATACCCAACGTCTATCCTCGTCTATTTCTCATTGACACAACGTCGTAAGCCTATCACTCCTCTATAGCTACTTCTATGTCCAGACAAGCTTCAGTTTTTAGTTCCCGGGGCTCAGGTTTTTACAGCCAAGAGCCACCTAGCTGCATTCGTAGAATTGAATCACTTTAATTTCCAATGCATTCTTTTGGTAAGGAGGGCGTTTTACTCAGACAGCCTTTTCCCAAGAACTGCTATTTTATGGAATAGTCAACGTGGATGCTTCCCCGGATACTACAATCGTATCCTCTTCAAGCCTAGGATTAATTGTTATCTATCCTCCATATTCTCATAATATTCACTTCCGCCTCTTACATTTATATCACATATCTCATTTACTAACTTGAGTGTTTCTTGGGCCTTTTATTGGATGAAAATTAGGATACAAAATAACGAGAAACACATAAACACACCCTTTTTTACAGGTATAATGCTACTATCTAAATAAAGACTAAATGAGATCATGACGAATGTAGATGCGGTGCGACAAAATAGTGGTAAGTCTATTTCCTATAAATAAACTGTTTACGGTGACTTACACTCAAGTCTATTTTATGAATGAAATTTCAAAGTCTATATCCGTGACAGACTCATGACAGTACATAAAAAGCGGGCTGTCGTAATACCAATGATAGATTTTAACGCATGCTGAGTACAAACACGGAAGCTATAAGTTTTGTTGTTGCTTTTTTTGTTTTTGTTTGTTTTTTTTGTTGTTTTTTTTGCTTTGCTAATACTTTAGCATAATTTTGTGACTATCTGTTTGAATTTGAACAGACGATGAAAAAATGTAACACAAAACCGAAGACGCATTGTACTCGCAAAAAATGGCTACCAAAAGCTAAACAAAGTATTAAGAGACAGGAAAATTTCTAAGCTGTCAAGTCATACTAGTACCACAGTATGGGAGTGGAGTTAAGTACATATGACGTTGAAACACAGGTTCTCGTACGATCACCGAAGTTAAGCAACGTCGAACAAAGTATCTAGATGGGTGACCGCTTGGAATTGGAGATCGGATTGCTGAGTTCCTATTCCAATTCCAGTCGTGTTCGTTAAATTCACTTACGCGTAAATGCCCTTGCGAAAGTTATGAATCAACCTCTTCTCTCCCCAGCTATGGATTAATCAGTAGTACTTGTATCAGTAAAAATCATTATTACCTCAAAAAATCTTACAATCTAAAAATATTTTCTGGCTTTAAATAACCTGCAAATGATTGATAAGCCATAAAAATAAATCAATAAAACCTATACGACAGTGAATGCTTCATAATTTTCCTAATAGAGGAAGAAAAAGAAGACAAAAGGGATATGGTCCTACAGAAGGATGTTGAGAATATCATGGCCGGAACATGTTATCAACGAGGAAGTTTTGAAGAAAATGCGAATAATGAGAGATGATTTTTTTAAAGCATTTCACCCCAAGCAAGGGTGCCACTAGCACGCAAGGGGCTACAGAGAGTGTAAGTAAGGGAAAAGGCCGGTTATAGGGGGGGGTGAGGAAATTATAAAAATAAGAGCGGAGAAGGATAAAAAAAAGGACAGGGATGAAGGCAACAGAAGATGTCGATTAACATTACATTTAAATTTTTGAAGATTATAGTTACCAGGGAAGTAAGTAAGAGGGAGGGAGTGCCACTGTCGGGAAGTGCGAGAGAAGAAACTTTTGGATAAGAAGAGGCGGTTACATTTAACTCTTTTGACAGTAAAAGGGTGGGACCTAGATGCCATCCTAGTAGCACGCTTAAATTCATGAAGTCAGGGTACCAGGAAAAATAGCTCGTCAGAATAGATGCCATGAAAATATTTATAGAAAAACAGGGAAGCTACATTGTGTCGGTAAGAAAGTGACTGGAGTCAAGAGCCCAAGTCAGGACCGATCACATTGCATATCCATCTTTGGATTTTGTCTAGAACCTACAGATGAACAGCGGGGGCACCAGACCATATATGGCAACTGTATTCCATGCATGGACGGATGATAGATTTGTAGATGTGAAGAATGGACGAGAAAAATTCTGGCGCAGAGAACCAAGTTTTCTTGCGTTAGATATATCTATTGATTCAATGTAGTTGTTAAACCTCAGGTCAGTGGAAACGTGAGATCAAGATTTGAGCAGGAAGAATGTAACACTTAAAACTGTACATTCAGTCATCCTCAGGCATGGATATTATTTTTTTAGTAAAATCCAGGTAGCATCCGAGACAAAAAAATTAAAGAACAAAGACTAAATGAGATCATATAGTATAGTCATTATTATTATATTATATAGGGACCAAGGAGAACAATTAACTAATGAGGGTTAAACGAATGCAGAAGGCTGGAGAGTAACACTTTGACCCCAGGCTAGTGATACCTAACGTCTATCCTCGTCTATTTCTCATTGACACAACGTCGTAAGCCTATCACTCCTCTTTCCTTAAATAAAATAGTTGTATAGTTTGGAGAGAACTGGAGCCAGCTCAGGGGCACATTTCTTTAGGACTATGGCTGGTATCCTGTCACCACCACTTGATTTATGAGAGTCTAATTTAGGGAAGATGATTAATACCATCGACAAGTTATGCACATCTCATTCAATATAGCCTCAGTTCTAGGGGGAAATCAGTTGTGGATGAGTCGTGTGTTGAGTTGGGTGAGGATTTCCGGGCAGAGCATTCAGCTTTATCAGCTGTGGGTGTTAGGACTTCGAATTGATTGAATAGAGGAAGGATTGAGGATTAGTTCAGCAGATTCTTGCAGAGCCGTCAATAATCTTTAGAACCAAACATGCGAGATGCAATACTGTTGAAACTTGACTAATGCATGGAATAATAATGCAACACAAAATGTACTTAGAACAAAATGTATTGAAACAAGAAAGTGTACACAATATTTACATATAGTCTTTTGTATATTCCTGGGAAGACCGTTCCTGGAGAATGTGTTGACTATGTCGCAGTCGGGCAGAGTCTCTAGTTGAATATCTTGATTCGCCTCCCTGTCTTCCCGGTACCAACCATATTTATATAGTCAGTACTCCACTATGCAAATTAGGTGGATCCTACCACAACAAATACGTTGTTTAATTCTATCAGCAAACATAAACTTTGCTTCATCGAGGCATTCTTGCACGCATTATGAGTAGAGACAAAGAGACGTCTGTTGCAATCAGACATATCACTCCGGTACAGACGGAAGAAGTGATTCCTATGAGCTATAGCGGCAGAGCAAGCAGGGGAGAACCGAGGCGATGAGCGCGATTTAATTTGGTGTTTTCTTGCTGGGATGAAAGCCTCGATGCCGGCTTTTACCCAGGAGACAAGAGACGCACATTTTTGTACGGGATGATTAAAAACCACATTTCAAGGGACGTCGCGAAGGAAATCACGTTACGAGTCTTAGTCTGTGCGTTGATAACAGAAAGATGTTCTGTTAGTAGGAGGTTCATGTCTGGAAGGGGAGTGGAAGGAGATGTTAACAGACACCACCGCATGATCAGAGTTGCCAAGTGGGCAGAGCTGCGTAGCGCGACAATAATCAGAGATGGAGGTAAAACAGAGATCGCGGAGGGAAGCGTTACAATCCGGGTTACTGGGGAAACGCGTAGGAAAGTCAACCATTTGCGTGAGGGATTGAGTAATTGAAATGTTGAGGGTTTGGATACCAGCGAGGACAGTCACAGAGTGTTTAAGCCACATGGTATGTTGGATGTAGAGTGATGGCTTTGTCAGAAATTATCAGAAACGCTATCGCGTACCCGACATTCTTGGGAGGAGGGGAAACGTAAGAGATAGAAGAAATAGCTTACTGAATTGAGGAGAGATAGACGGAGACACATATACGAATAGCTGGAGATGATTGCGGACATATACTCCCAGGCCATGCATGTGGATGTTATAGTCCTTTCTACGGAGAGAAAGGTAGCTAGGAATCGCGAAATAAGAGGAAGGGATTGACAGGTTACGGTTAATCTCGCAGAGAGCTTGTATATCAGGAGACTTATCAAGATGGCACGATTCCACACTACAGAAGTTTTTTACGAATACCACGGATGTTGGAGAAGGAAATGTTAAAGAGTTTAGGTGATATCTTTTAAGCTGGTTTAGGATTATATTTTTGATTGCTTATGCTAATGTTGAGTTACGTTGGTAAGGAAAAGGTCTAAAGTAATAAAAGCAGTCGGTCATCAAATGTGGCATGAGCAGAAAGGAACTGGCGTAGACTGAAACGTAATGTAGCCTTGGGTACATGAAGGGACACTCATCCGACATGGCACTGCAAGAATCCCGATAGTATGCAACTGTTGATCAAAACAGCCTTGCAAGACGCTACACAAGAGTTCGGGTTCCTAACTACAAGTCGAGAATATCAACCAGAAAACTGCCAACCTGATACCCTAAGTATGAAGAGACGTTGCCACAAACCGCACATATCATAAGAGATTAACGATATCACTAGTACTAAGACCAGCTAAAAGGAAAGGATCCAGGAACCCCTTCCTAAACAGGAAACAAGGGAGTTCTTGGAGAATTTGAAGACAAAACGAATAGAAGAAAAACTACTTAACGAGCTTGTGTAAATGGAGAGTAGAACATGACCTTGGAAGGAGAGTAAGGAGACAAAGATTGCTAGAGTTGTAAAGCATAGGAATCTGTGGAGAGCCGAGATAAACCATACCGTAAGGAAAACGACGCATAAAAGAAAATCTCCGAGAAATAACCTACTAGTTAAATCCCAATTTACCTCAATTAATCAATGAAGAAATTAAAACTGTTAACTTAAAACCGTAGACTATATGAAGATAAATCATGTCCTTCTCAAGACTGCTTCAAGAACGTCTATGTTATGTTGTTACTAAGTGATGCTGCTTCTTCAAGAATGAAAAGTGAAATCTTTTTTCAAATTGACCCATCAGCCCTTGAAGCAATATGAACTATACACACATCATTTTTTTTTCTTCCAAATAACCTTCAGGTTAGTATACCTACAATAATAATAAGTGAAATAAATACGCCCAGGCAACTATTATCTGTCTATATTTCTGAGATGAGTTATTGTAATTATTTATATTGTTCGGACTGGTGTCCTTATCTTCGTTGCCATAGTCACGACTTTTCGGCCGTTGTACGCTCTGGCCTTCTGCGGGTGATTGGAATTTCGAACTAAACCCTTTATTTCGTCCACCGGGGTAGACGAAGTTGAGGACAACAATCCGAACAATGTAAATAGTGTAAATAGGTACATATTGATTGAGATTTTGCCTAATATATGAGATCTGTCCAGAACGTATAAATCTATTTTGAATATTTCCAGTAAAGGCTTTCATGTAACTTGGAAAATAATGAGAAGGGACCTTACTGCGCGTGAATGTTTAGTCCTCCACCACATCCGTTTTCGGAATTCGATTATCCGGCCGTGAAATGAAGAAAAGAATTGAAATCATCCCAACATTTTTTCTATAGGGTGGCTACTAAAAGACTGAATAATATAAAACAAAAATAACACTGAAATACATTATAGTATAAAAAGAAATGGTAAGTTCAATCTAAGGGAAACAATAATTGAAACAAAGCAAGTTCAGTCGGCCAAAAAATTATAACTTAACAAACACGTGTTTTTTTTTAATTTGTTATTGGTTTATTTGAAAAGAAACATTTTGAAATCTAGTTTCAGGATTTTTTGAGGCGATGTTTTGCCGATGCCTAGTTGAGCAGAGCGACGACAGGTAAAAGCTGAATGACATTCTGCTGTACAGCTTCCACCGCTGCGTCAGTGCGCACAGAGTGCTTAGGACCTCTTCCCAGAAGATCGTTAACTAATCCATTTCTTTCAAACCGGACGATTAGGTTCCGAATCATGTTATCGCTCGGAGATACTCTAACATTAAAATGCTGACGAGTTTGAATAATACATCTTTAATTGGAATAGAAAAAAAATCAGTGAGTTTTACTCCTTGCTGGACATCATACGTAGTCATTTTAATTTCCAAGGGATTCTCTATAACCTGCAAAAAAAGAGAATAAAAATGACTGAAAACGAACAAGTTATGGATTTTTCAAGTCTTCAGTTTTTCAATAGCCACCCTGTATAATCCGAACTAAACCCATTCTACTATTTCATCTCAGACAAACGTTTCGAGAATGTAGAAATCCATACTCAAGATATGATAGAAACGCTGATAAAAATCAGTTACTTGTTTTTATAATTTTGAATTTTCAAAGTATACCAATCTGGGTAACCCGCAGAGAATTCTGAACTGAACGCTTATTTAAACTACGGGGGTAGGCTGTTCTCTTTCCACTGCCCATGTCTCGGAATATAGTCTAGTTCATATTTTGAGTGCTGCTCAGTTATTGCTCACCCGAAACGTTGTGGTTACAACAACAAAGATGAAGATAACTGTCCGAATATAAATGGTGTAAATCATGACAACCCATCATCCCAGAAATTTAGACAAAGGTCGCATTTTATTCAAACGTAGAATGGAGAGAGAAAAAGACGAACAAGAACATATTTTACTTTTATTATTATTCGTCTGAACATTTACAAGAATGTGGGTTGTAGCGCCGATTATTTTATACTTGGAGAACACTAGAGTTGTTGGTGTTGCTTTTTTTACAATAAAGCATTGTATAATTTATTCAGCCGGATGGCCATGGCAAAATCTAATAATGCACAGCAAAAGTTGTAAAAACAGTTTCATTTACTGAACAATGATTTGAAGGAATAAATTCAAATATATCAGAATTTCAAATTAAGTTAGAAAGTATTGGGCCGGGACAAAAGTTTATAGTGTTTTTAAGTGAATTTCAAAGACAATATTTAGATATTTTAACAAAGATTTATTCAACCACATTGTGTTCCTCTACCTCGCATCATCTTTGAAGCAGCTTCATTATTCCATCCTCCTAAAACTGGCATCTTTCTGGGTGATAAACTGGTGATAACATGTTCGAGAAATTCAGTAGGAATCGAACCTGCGTCCATCAGGGCAGAAGGCGCACATTTTTTTAATAAGATGTCTCGAATATTCAGAACAGTAGGTGAAATACAAATAAATATACAGTTTAATAAATAAACAAAATGTTTGTTCATATACGTGTATTCACTAAAATAACGTTTGAAGTGATAAAAACCTGTCGGATTAATAAAAATCTATTCTAAGTTTAGGAAATATGTATATACAGTTCAGGAAAGGAAAAACCTGTATAGATTTTGTAATAGTAAATTTATTCAGACATTAATTCAGAGGTTGATACAAGTTACCTTTGGACTCTACACTCACAAGAGATGGTGACCTTTAGCTTTCAGGCATTTATCAGTACAGCGAACTACTGCTTGGGCAACGTTAGCCAAAATGTACAGTGGGGATTGCTGTACATGCATTTTCAATTTTTTGTACTACAGTGTTCTCGCAATTTGATAAAACTACGAAAGACAAGTTTTACCTTTCCTGAAGTGTGTTTTTTGCCGGACACTATATATATATATATATATATATATATATATATATATATATATATATATATATATATATATATATATATATATAATGAATGGAGCACTTTGGCTGATTGGCATTTGTTTACATTTGTAAAAACAATACGCTAGATTTAGTTGTGTAACTCTACCGAGTGAAGATAGTTCTGGCTGACACCTAATCAGTTGTGTTTCAATCCTGGCTTGAGGCATTCGGATGTCTAGTCGCTGAGGAGCTGTGATACAGCGAAACAGTACTGTCTGTGAATGACATAATTTAGCTCTTGAATATACATTTCAATTGACCACTGTTGAGTGATAAGCTAATTCTATAAACAACAGCTACCTGCACTAATGCAAAGCTCTTCAGTAAAATGAATGGAGCACTTTGGCCGATTGGCATTTGTTTACATTTGTAAAAACAATACGCTAGGTTTAGTTGTGTAACTCTACCGAGTGAAGATAGCTCTGGCTGACACCTAATCAGTTGTGTTTCAATCCTGGCTTGAGGCATTCGGATGTCTAGTCGCACTGAGGAGCTGTGATACAACGAAACAGTACTGTCTGTGAATGACATATATATATATATATATATATATATATATATATATATATATATATATATATATATATATATATATGAGAGGGATACTGAAAATTCCTCGACACTGGCAAGATCGTACAGGTTCCATATATCTGTCGTAGTGGCAGCAGGTGTGTCTAGACACCCAAACATTATGGCCTGGTTTTGAAATTCAAAGTTTTCCTTCTCAGAGACGAATTGACACTGAAGACAAGCGAACCCAGTCCTATCTGCAGGGAAATGGATCCATGCCTTTTCCAATGACATTAGTGGCTTCTGTTGCGTTCATTTCGAACGCAACAGAAGCCATTTTAAAAAAAGACACTGATGTTTAGCTAGATTTCGATTAATAGATTGGACTAAGAACTTTTCAACACTCCCCTGTACAATCAACTGTTAAAGCAATAGGATATACCGGGGAGTTGATTACGCTGTTCAAACGGTTTTTGTAAACAAGGCTACAGGAAATATTGAATGAATATTGATAGCTCTTTTAATTAATTATCTGTTTTCAGCTACAAATCCATCCTAGGTTTCACCTACATAGACTGCATCACAAGTGGCGCAGAGTTTGCTACAGAACCATCCGAGGTTTCACCTATATAAACTACATCACAAGTGACGAAGAGCATACTAGAGAACCATCTTCACCTACTTAGAAAGCATCACAAATGAGGACGAGCGTGCTATAGAATCATTCGAGGCGTCAGCTACATACACTACATCACAAGTGACGCAGAGTGTACGCCAGAACCATCCTAGGTGTCACCTACATAGACAGCATCACAAGTGACACAGGTGCGTTCTACAGAGCCATTCTAGGCGTTACCTACATAGACAGCATCACAAGTGACGTAGTGTAAAACACCTTCAGTCAAGAAGGCCCGTTAGAAGACTGCATATCCACCATAAAGAAAAGAAAAGTTGAAATGGTATGGCCTTGTTAGAAGTTCCAACTATTTGTCCCTGCCATTCTACAAAATACCACCTTAAGCGGGAAAATGGTCTCTGAAATAAAATACATCATTGAGGTGGACTGGAAGTTTACTCACAGAGACAAGAACGTTGGCACGCAACCGAGATATACTAAGGGAGCTGGTCAAGTGCTCCGCTAGGCAACAAACCCACGACCACACCCCATCATGCGATCGATGATGATGATGATGATGATGATGATGATGATGATGATGATGATGATGATGATGATTTTTGCCAACAGGGAACTGGTTTATTATAGTATACTGTTTCTTCTGATGGATTTACTCGAGTTAAACTGTGGAATAATTTCTTTGGAATTAAAAGTACAGTATATAATGCTTAACACCAACTCATCAGAGGAATGAGGAAGCTCGAATTCTAGATAAGCTCAATGTAACTTTTTCTGTATATATTTGATACATCACTAAGTCCGCCGCAGAAGGATGAAAAAAAACTTCTTATATATAAACAACACGGATATGCCGATGACAACGTGTTGATAGCAAACATGGAAAGAAAACAGGAGGGACTTCTAGACAAGGTAGTAATGGAAAGGACTACTTATCAACTGTAAGAAGACAGAATTTACAGAAAATTTAAAATGTTTTGACAGACGACGGAAAATGTAACGTCGTAAATCCGAACGAAGATTGAAAGATGCCTTCCAAAAGATGCCTTCCAAAAGATAAAAAAAAGTATCAAGAAGCAGAAAAAAAAACATCGTTGAAAATGAATAAAAGAATGACTAACTGCAATTTAACACGGTTATTTGCAGACGAAGAGAAGACTTGTGGCAACAGAGATGCGATTAAACAAAAAAAATATGCTGTGAATACCATGGACGTAACATGTGAGCAACGATGAACATTTAAGGAAAATGGAAATAAAAAAGATACACAGAATTAATAAGTAGGCAGATTAAATTTCTGGGATACAGATGAAGAAAGAGGGCTTGGAGAATTTAACACTCACAAGACATACGGAAACCGTGAGTAATCTGCTGGACAAGCTTGGGTGACAGAACAGGAACTGGAAGGTAGACAAACATTGTTTAGAGCTACGAAGGATGAGAAGTTAAGGAGAGCTATGATTGCCAACCTCTTGAAGCGATAGGGAACATAAAAGAATACAAATTTATTTTTCAACATGATCTCCTTCTTTGTCAGTGCACTTAAATCACTGGTGAATATTAATTACGTGCATCGGAAATTATACGGTGATGATTTCAGATCAAGATTCAGTTAATGACTATGGATCTTTCAGAAGGTTGGTGATTATGTCTCTCCACAATTTCCTGTCCTTTGGAGATCTTAATAAATTTTGTCTTTTTGTTATCTCTCCTAAACATCCATTTATTCAAGCTCTAAGTAGGTCATGTGTTATTTTCCTCTGTTCCTCTTCTATTCAATCTGTCCTGTGAGTATCAAATTTTCCAAGTCCTCTTTCCTCATTATTTACCCTAAAAAACTGTTTCTGATGTTAAGTATAAGTGTTCTTTTTGTTGTCATTGTCTCTAGAACTTTGTAGTTGCTCACATGTTCGGTCCATAGCATTCTCAACATCCTCCTCTAGAACCACGTTTCTGTTACTTCAAGTCTCTTCTTCATCTGTGAGGAGACTGTTCAGTAATCACTGCCATAGAGGAGGACTGATATTACATAACAATTCAGTATTCTTTTCTTTGTTTCCAACGAAATTATTCTGTTTCTTAATAATTTGCTTAGATTCGGAAAACATCTTTCGCCATCCCAATATGCCTTCGTATTTCGTTGACGCATTTCATTTCCCTGTTAAAACACTTCACAGATATTTAAATAGCTTATTCAATTTCGGTATCTCCAATTTGCAATTTGCATATTGAGCCGTTCCTTTTACTAACAAGTCCTTTCTTCTCCCTTTCCTTCACTACATTCTTTAGGAGTTCTTGTAGTTTCATTTCTATGTCTGCTATTAACACTGTCGTCTGCGTGTCTTATGCTGGTAATATTGTGGTCACCAATAATGAATCCTGGTTCTTTGGTTCGTTTTGTTTTACGGTATAGCATCACCTCAATGGGTTATTTAATGCCGACAAATTTTTTATTGCTGGTAATATTTTTTTTTTCAAAAATGTATTGCTGGTAATAATTTTTTTTTTTTACAAAAAAGTATTTCTGCTATTAAAACCTATTCTTACACTTTCATAGAGTTTTGATCCCTGTTTGGGGGTTAACTATTTACCCATACCTGGGACCCTAACAGCTGCTACCACGCCGGGTTATGGTGGACCTGGGAACACCAGCAATTAAGAGGTGGTTCCACGCTCCTCAAAACCACATGATCAGAGATCTTGCTGTTGGATGTAGTTTGTCGTCATACCCAGGACGGTTGAATCCTGGTAAATTAAAAATTTAATCTTCTATAAGTCGAGTAGAGCGCAGCCTCTCTTTTTCCCGATTAAGCCGTCAAGTGTAGATATTTTAACAATTTTAGTTTAGAATGACATCAGGCCATGATAATGAAGAATCCTAGAAGAATCGAATTTACTTTTTATGGTATGCGAGATGATGTTACTAATAACCATTCTACATAAGTGTCCTACGCAGTCTGTTTGTCTGGGAGACCAGAGTCTGGTTAAATCAACTATAAATTCAAACAAAGTGATGGGTTCATGCCTTTTAAAAAACCAGTGTGGGAGTTGAAACGCTACAATTGGCGACAGGTTGCACTTTGTTACATTTCAGAGACACAAGCTTTATTTCGCGGAAAAATTACGTAACAAGCTTGAAATGTTTCAACTGACAAGTGTGTGCTAAGTGGTTTACGAAACATACATACACACACACATACATACACACACACATACATACATACATGCATACACACACACACACATTATGTATTTTGATTTGCGCCATATACAATATTAGGTCATCTCGTTGGTTGGTGACAGGAGTGTCTTGACAGACAAACAATGCGCTCGTTTTCTGACAAAACAGATGGTCTTTTATTTACATTAGACAATAAATTGGATATTTCCAAGTTGGCAGTTACTTTTGACAGTCCATCGATATACGATGACAAGAATAATCTCAACTAAACAGGTTTAACATAAATTCAAATTCTAAGTAGCAAATGCTATGTACATCTGTAAAGACAATGCATCAGTGTTATGTTGAAATGGCGGAGGTGCATATTTTGTGAAAAAAAAAACAAAAAAAAACAAACACTGATAAGAATCGAACTCAGCATGTCTTTTTTGTATTATATGATGTTTGAAATTGGGACCTAACTTCACAAAATGTCGTTGTATCAGAACATTGTCTATGTTATTCTGATAGTGATTAATTTACACATTTCCAAAATGGAAAAAAATTCAAACAGTGTTGCATGTGAACTTGAGTCTGTTTTTAATTACCCCGACTAATGTTATTAGAAGCAATTTTTTATAACATTTCACCCCAACTAAAGCAATAAAGTCACTAAGACGCAAGAGGTCACTGAGTGTTAAAAAAAAACATGAAAAAACTACTATTAAGGAGAGAGGACAATAAAACAACAATAATTAAGACAGAAGATATCGACTGACATTGGATTTGATTTTTTAAGATCAAAGTTGACTGGGAAGCAGGAAGCTGGAAGAGAGTTCCACAAGCAAGAAATGCGAGAGAAGGAACTGTTCGCATAGAGTTTACGGTTACATCTAACCACTTCAACTGTAAATTGATGAGACCTTTCCGCCAATCTAGTACTGCGTTTAAATTCATAATGTCTAGGTACCATAGAAGAAAGTAATATTTATTTTGAAAATACAAAAATGTGGCACAAGGCTAAAAGTGGGTAGTAGGGGAAGGTTGGTCTTCAGTGTGTCTCATCTTAAACTTAGCTAGCCACTATTACTTAGCGAAACATACCACAGTATTCTTTACCCCAAAACAACACATTCTTATTTACCATTCTTACTACAGCCACTATAATACCTCAAGTCTCTATGAAGTCCTAAGTAGTTCCCATATATACAATTTGTCTGTGGGAATGGGGAATAAAAATAACAAATACCATGAAAGTATTTATAGAATAGGTACAGAAAAGCTACGTTACGGCTGTGGGAAAGGGACTGAAGCCGAGATGCCAGGTCAAGAACAATAACATTGCAGATTCTTCATTGGATTTTATCAAGAATCTCTAAATATATAGCAGGAGCAGCAGACCAGATAGGATTTAACAAAGATATATTTTACTTTTAATATTTAACCTCGAGGATCAAAGTGTAGACTTTGTTGCTTTCGTTTTAGGTGCCTCCTATTTTTTTAGTATCCTCAATATCGAATAATAGGGGTCACTCTAAATGTTCTATTTCATATTGGCAAAAGAAGAATTTGTGTTTGTGTGTGTGTGTTTGGGCTTGTGTATATGTATATGCATGTGTATATGCGTGTATTTGTGTGTGTAAGTGTGTGTCTGTGAGAGAGATAATAAATGTAATTAGGAAAATAAATACACGAATTAAAATTAACTAATTAAATTGGATTCACATATAATAAAATAACACCTTACTTTTTTTTTATTTTCAATTACTGTATTTCCCTATCAAATCCGGAGACGAAGTCCCTAAGACAGTTCGATGTTATGTTCAACATCATTCTGGCAATTCCGACCGGTGCCAAGCTGTATTGGGCTCTACCTTTCCCTTGGACAACATCGGTGGTGTGGAGAGGGAAGCCGTACTATATTGGCAACTGCCGATCTCTCATAAAACCCTGCTCAGGCAGGTGCCCTGAAGAGAACACTTCAGCGTCGCCTCACCGCGACGACAAGACATGGGAAGCAGCAGTCTATTGATAGGATTGCGAAAAATCTGCAAAAGTGACATAAGGGCGATGGATATCACCAGCGATCGCTCAAGCTGGAGATGCGATTTACATCGAGGGGTGGAGCGAGGAGAGAAGAAACGGGGCCTTGCCGCCGGTGTGAAGCGTGCTCGAAGGAAAGAAAGGAGAGCGTCTTCACATGTGTATTCGTTGCAATCCAGACTGTCACTCCCGTGTGGGCTTGTACAGTCGTAACACATGCAGCCAGCAGCAGAAGCATAACTTTAGGGGTGCAGATCTATAGTCTCTCGAGACTGACTGATGCCGCACATACATTTCACGTATGGTAAGACGCATTTTTCCATGGCCTCAAAATTTACCCTGTGTTTTAGCACTGAAAGGTCAAGTTGTAAGGAGGAGTTGGCCAACCTTCACAAATCCCAGTCACGAGATACAAGCAATGAACCCCAGACATGCCTACAATTGTCATTCTTATGTAATAAATACCGTATATCCCTATAGGGAGGCTCGGATTGAGGAATCGGAGAGCCGAGTTCGAATTCCACTTGAATCCATTACATTCACTTACGTGCCTTGGGAAAGGTATGAATCCTCTTCTTCTCCCTATCCCCAGCTATGGGTAAAATAGCAGGACAGGACGGGTTCTATAGCCTTGGATAGCCACTGGCCTACTGCGGGAAAAATCTGCTTCGTCAGTCATGTATCGAAAGATACATGATCGCCTAAGCGTGTATTACGCAGGGCACATAACTGACTGGCTGATTATACCGTTATATTTTTGTTTTACTTACAGGTTGTTTCTGACGTGAATAGGTATAACATTGTGCTAAACTGTTGAAAATCTAATTAATAATAACCACAGATATTTAATTATAGGTCAAAAATGTGATAATTTGTTGTGACAGAAAGAAAAATGACACCGTAAAGTCGGCGACTCGGACTTGCTTGTATGGTAAGCTATTAAATCGTCAAATATGTCTTTCAAAAATACCTAGATAATGAATAGGATATGTTTCACCACTTGCAGTGACTTAGCGTACATGGAATACGGTAATTCGAACTGACACTGGTTTCAATTAAACCTTTACTGTATTTGAACATATAAAAACGAAATCTAGCGGTTTTACTTACATCACAACAATAGGAATATTGGAATTATAATAGATTTTTTTAAAGATTGTTTGTGGCAGGGAAACAAGAAACTGAAAGAGAGTTTCATATGCGAGAAGTGTGAGAGATAAAACTATTCGACTATAACTGATGGTTCCATCTAGTTAGATCAACAGTAAAACGGTAAGATCTTATTGCCAATTTAGCAGTACGCTAAAATTCATGAGATCGTGGAAATATTTATAGGAACAACAGAAAGAAGCCACGTCATGGCGGTGGGAACGTGACTGAAGTCGAGATGCCAAGTCAGGACAGATTACATTAGAGACACTTCTTTGGATTTTGTCAAGAATCTCGTGATTTATAGCAGTAGCACACGCAACGCACCGATATACACTACAGTTCAAAAGTTTGAGGACCCTCCCCTGGTAATTTTTTTAATTTACCACCAAAGTACTTGTCTTGTACTTTAAGTATGAGAAAATTATTGTGTATTATTAGAAAAAGAGAGACAACTTTTTATTAGAAATTTTATTATGACAAAAAGAATTTTATGATTAAATTTTGTTCTCGCTAAAATATCCTCCTTTCGCCTAGATTACTGCAGCACAATTTTTTGGCATTTGTTGCAAAAATTTCTCAAAGTATAAGTTTAATAATTTCAGTCTTTTTTAAATGACTCTAAGAGCTCTTATTTATTTATTTATTTTTTTACACTCTTCTGTCAAGTTCATCCCATGCTAATTCTGGGGGGTTGCTTCAAACTTTTGAACTGTAGTGTATACTGTTTTGTTTCAATTTAAATTATTTTATCATTATATATATATATATATATATATATATATATATATATATATATATATATATTATTTTGTATATTTATTTATGTTATTTTTACATTTTTTAATTTTTGAACGCTAATTGTATACTCAAATATATTCATGTTAAACACATCGCAACGCTCAAATTTTGATAGATAGATAGATAGATGGATAGATAGATAGATAGATAGATAGATAGATAGATAGATAGAAGTAGACTATATGAACATGGGAATCAATGCCGCATGTCGATTGGCAATTTCACTCTTTAATGCGATATTCTAACCAAATACTAATATCCATTTAGCGGTGTGTATATATAGTAGGTTGTGCATATAGGTCTCTAGGAGAATGTGGGAAGAAATCAGCCCTTTCCAGCTTTTGTTTAGAGTTAATGTTGAGGATTACTTACGGTTATCACCTCTAGATTGCTTATGTATGCTAGTTAGTAGGTTGGAGAAAGTGCGTATATAAATAGGATAGTTTTATGAGCATGACCTCTAGATTACTTATATTCATATACATACATACATACATACATACATACATACATACACACACACACATACACACATACACACAGATAGATAGATAGATAGCGGTAACAAAAATGATGTGAAGCCAGTCAGTGGAAGATCTGAAAGAAAGCAGCCTTTGCAATAAAGTGCAATAGAGTATTAATAACATTAATCCAATTAGCTGATTGATGTTATAGTGGTTTTCCAAGCGTAGCTTAGATGTGGCACAAGGCCGAAAATAGGGGACACCCAGTGAGGATCAAACTCACTACTCAGTCGTAAGTTGTTCAAGCGGGACAAGCTTGCTAACCATTACACCGCCTCGAGGTGCCCTTGATTGATGTTATATTCAGCATCCCGAATCCAAAGTTTCGTAGACAAACCTTTGCGTCAGGAGCTATCAGCAAATGTCTGTCAATTGTTTTGTTTCCGTTAAATATATTCAAACAAGTTTTATGAAATAACACCGATAAGGCCTAATAAACCTTTTATATTGTCTTTCTAATTTCTAAGTGATGTGTTTTATATCGGGATTAAATTATTAATAAATTGCCCAAAGATGAATTCTTGCTACCTAAATAAATCTTACACACATACACACACACACACACACACACACACACACACACATATATATATATATATATATATATATATATATATATATATATATATATATATATATATATATATATAATCAGTTTCTTGATGTTACGGTGAAATTCATCATGGAAGGCGACGTAGTTTTTTCTAACCCAAGTACTTTCGATCTTTTCCAAGATTATCTTCAGAGGTAAATTATAAAGACAAACTTATTGTAACTGTGAAATATCTGCATTACGTTGTGATGGTGATTTTTTAAAATGCGCTTAAACGCGCCCTGTTATAGTTATTTTAAAAAATTTAATTTATCCGCTGTAATGATGTAATTTTTTTGCAAAACAATCGTTTCAATATAAGAGGGCTGACCGAGAATTAGTAGAAATGTAAAATGGCAGTAAATGTTTGTTATATACAATTTAATACGTTGCTGCTACATTCGAAAAGAATTTTGTTGAGTGTTAGTTGATTTTGATATAGAGGGGATCCAGAATATGAAGTTTTTCTTTATTATTTTCGTGTATTGGTGTTGTCAAAAATTATTTCCCTGTATTGTGAAGTTGGACAGGAATGTGTCCCATAGAACTTGTATCCGATAAATGTAAAGTAAGGCGTCTTGATAATGTTGTTGTCGTTAAACCAACATATGTACTTACTTTTTTGTCAGGGATACGATCATCTAAAGGAAATTTAAACTCATATACTATGTTGGTCTTTTTTAAAAGACTAGTTGACAGATAAGAGTTATTGCGTATGGTTGTGTTAAATTTAGTTATAATATATAATTAGTTTTATTTTTTATTGGAATCAGTGGGGAATATATATATATATATATATATATATATATATATATATATATATATATATATATATATGCGTGTATATATAAGATATATATATATATATATATATATATATATATAGTAATCGAGCCCAGAATAATCTTCAACAGAATGCAGACGGCCCTTTCGTCCTATTTTGAGACTCATCAGCAGTTCACATCCACTACCGAGAATCGAATCCGGACCGTTTCAATACAACGCAAACGCCATACCAACTGTACCAAGGGCCTCAGTGACGAAGACAAAATAGACTGGATATAGCGCCGCTACTCACTCAGTTCCGCAGTGATACTGATCCAAGAACCATGGAACAGTGCCCCAAGAAAAGTATATATGCTTGTAAAGTTTGAATAAATCCGGTGAAGAGACACATCTTTCCAAAATAAATCAGGCTTACCGTGAAGTTCTGATAGTTCTGCGTGACGTACGAGGTGAATTCCAGAATAATCTCCCTCAAAGTGGTATCCTCTGATTTCAATGCACCTGTTCTAGCGTTCCAGCCACATCGTAAAGGCCCTATGGAAGTCATCCAAAGCGAAAGTTGCCAAGACCCTTGTCACAGCCTCCTTCAACTTTTCAATGTCTTCAAAACGACTGCTCCTGGGGTGTATGAGAGAGTAAAGCGATATAATATTCCTAACATTCTCAATCTCTATGCAATGCGTTACTTCACGACGGAGACGATCATGGCTCTCCATAATTTCCTGTCCATCGTAGCTCTTAATAAATTTTTTTTCTTTATTTCTCCTAAACCTTGTTCCGATATCTATTTACTCAACGTCACTATGCGTTGTTTTCCACTGTTCCTTTCGCCTTCAATATGTCCTGTGAGTATCAGATTTTCCCAGCCCTCTTTCCTCATAAGGTATACTAGGAATTTCAACTGTCTCATCCTGATGTTAACTATATCTGTTCTTTGGGGGCAGCCAAAATTCACAGGGGAGCAGGGTCTGGACTGTAGGCAGGGCGAGGGAGAGTTTTGATGTCCATATCTGTCAACTCAACAGTTTATTGCATAGCAAGCTTCCAAACTGTCTTCACGTCCCGACTGTATTTTGTAAACTAGTCAGCTGTGACAAGCAGGGTTTAGTAGGGTGTGTTCAAAGAGATGTTATACCCGTCTCCATCGATTTGGACTAACAAAAATTTGCAGTTCAGTTTATTAAATGTATGGTAATGACATGCTAAAATTGAAAATAAACTGGGACAGTCCTAACTTCCACTCCTAAAAAAAAGTCTCAAAACTTCTGGAATGCTTCTCTCACCCTTTCAAAGGTTGGGCTGTTTTCTAAATGTATCTTAGCACAAGTTTATCTGGAGGATAAATGGATATGGGAAAATCTAAATACAGGGTGCGATGGCTAAATTGTCGCCATTTTATATTTTTAATTTCGCGAATACGCGTTGTTTGTTTTTGATTTTGTCGACTGCCCAGTATGGTATTGTCAGTTGGGCACCGTCTCTGAGAAAAAGAGCACCATGACGCAATTCACTCCGCCAGATATTTGAAAACAGCATGCTATACTACTTGGCATTCGCACTGGAAGCACTATGAACATTTTAGAGTATTTGGATATCAATTTGGGGACACCACAGAAGAGTCTAATGGAGATTACGAAGGTGTTTAGAATGATCAGTAGTGATGACGACGTTATGCCTCCACTCATCTTCCCACAGGGGCTCAGGCTCAACACGGAGGCCTGCATCAAGTGCCTTGAGGAGGTAATACTGTCCTGGGTCAAAAGGATGGCTACTGGAAGACCGTATGCCTGGCACCATGCTACACAAGCAGGATAATCCAATGATAGCTGTCAGACAATTTCTGCGACCACATCTAGCCACCTAACTCCCCAGACTGCAACCCTCTTTATTATTATTTCGTGTGGGTCGCAGTTGTAACACCAAAGATAAACTGAAGGCGAGGATTATGGAAGGAAACAAGGAGACCGTCCAGAAGAGATACAGGAGATTCGGATGTCGTCTAGAGAGCGATGTTATTCAATAGATTTACTCTTTAGCATTTCAAGATATTTTTGTGTAATTTTGGTAAATATATCTCTTAAAATGAGATGTCAGTGTTATTTTCATTTGTGCTTATTTTATACGACAATTTATCCTTCGCACTCTGTATATATTAATATATTTTGTTGCGACAATCTTTCAAATCGAAAAGTACTACTTTATCATTGCGCTCTAAAAGTCTTTTTTTCATACTTAATAAATGTAGCTGAAGGCAGAAAAGAAAATAGGGACAACTAAGCTGAGCAGATTATTAAGAAACAAATTTCATTAGAAACAAAGAAAAATGCACTGAACTGTTATGTAATATCAGTCCTCCTATATGGTAGTGAATGCTAGACAGCCGCCTCGAAGATGAAGAAGAGACTTGAAGCAACAGAGATCTGGTTCTACAGAAGATCGCTGAATAGAACGTGGACCAAACATGTGAGCAACGATGAAGTTTTAGAGGGTACATCAGGAAGATTGAGTTGAAATTTCTCGGGTAATGAGGAAAGAGGGCTTAGAAGATCTCATAATCACAGGACAGATTGAATGCAAGAAGAACAGAGGAAAACAACGCATAACATATTTAGTATTTGCTTTCATTCTTTCATTCTCTCTTTTTTATTTGTTTTCATTCTTTTATTCTCTCTTTTTTATTTGTTCTCATTCTTTTATTCTCTCTTTTTATTTGTTTTCATTCTTTCATTCTCTCTTTTTTATTTGTTTTCATTCTTTCATTCTCTCTTTTTTATTTGTTTTCATTCTTTTATTCTCTATTTTTTATTTGTTCTCATTCTTTCATTCTCTTTTTATTTGTTTTCATTCTTTCATTCTCTCTTTTTATTTGTTCTCATTCTTTTATTCTCTCTTTTTTATTTGTTCTCATTCTTTTATTCTCTCTTTTTATTTGTTCTCATTCTTTTATTCTCTCTTTTTTATTTGTTCTCATTCTTTTATTCTCTCTTTTTATTTGTTTTCATTCTCTCTTTTTTATTTGTTTTTATTCTTTTATTCTCTCTTTTTTATTTGTTCTCATTCTTTCATTCTCTCTTTTTATTTGTTTTCATTCTTTCATGCTCTCTTTTTTATTTGTTCTCATTCTTTTATTCTCTCTTTTTATTTGTTCTCATTCTTTCATTCTCTCTTTTTTATTTGTTTTCATTCTTTTATTCTCTCTTTTTATTTGTTTTCATTCTTTTATTCTCTCTTTTTAATTGTGTCCATTCTTCTATTCTCTCTTTACTTTTATCCTACATCTTTTGTTACCTCATTTTCAATCTTTCATTCACTTCATTTTCTCATTCTGTTATTTTTTATTTTTGTTCTCATCCTTTCATTCACATTTTTACTTTTTCTTCTTTTATTCACTGTTTTTATTTGTTTTCATTTTCCTTCTCACTTTTATATATTTTCCATTTATTTGTTTTCCCTTTTTCTATTTATTTTCATTCTTTCATTCTATCTTTTCATGTGTACTCATTCTTATATTATTACTATTTTTCTCATTCTTTCATTTTCTGTGTTTTATTTGTTCTTATTCTTTTTAATGTTTTCATTATTTCATTCTCTCTTTTTAAATTGCTTTCATTCTTTCATTCTCACATTTTTATTTGTTTTTCTCTTTATTTTCTCTTTTTTATTCATTTCTTTTTCACTCGGACTCATTCTTATATTCTTGCTATTTTCCTCATTCTTTCATTTTCTTTTTTATTTGTTCTTATTCTTTCATTACTTCTTTTTTAACTATTTTCATTCTTCCATTCTATTTGTTCTCATTTTTTGTTCTTACTTTTTTCATCGCTTCCATTCTTTCATTCTCTTTTTTTCATTTTTCTCATTTTTCCATTTTATTATTTTTCTCATTTTTTAATTGTTTTTATTCTTTCATTCTTTTTTTATTTCTTCTTTTTTAATTCCCTCATTTTATTTCTTCTCCCTCTTTCATTTCCCCGTTTTTTGCCTTCTCATTCTTTTTGTTATTTCTCAATTGTTTATTTCATCTTTTTCATTTCTTTTCATTCCTCCATTGTATTATTTATTCTCGCTTTTTTATTCCCATTTTTAATCGCTTTTATTCTTTTTTATTTCTTCTCCTTCTATCGTTCTCCCTTTTTATTTCTTCACGTTCTTTCATTCTCTCTTTTTTATGCGTGCTCATTCTTTTATTCTTACTATTATTTTATTATCTTTTATTATCTCTTTTTAATTTGTTTTCATTCTTCCATTTAATTTCTTATTTGTCTATTTTTTTCTCATTTTTTTATTTCTCCTTATTCTTTTATTCTTCTTTTTTGTTTTCCTTTTTCCTTTTCTGTTTTTGTTTTTATTATTTCTCTCTCTCTCTCTCTCTCTCTCTCTCTCTCTCTTTCCTATTTTTTCTCCTGTGTAACTCGTTCTATTTTATTCCTCCATTCTCCTTTTTCACTTTATTTTCTATCGCTCTATTTTTCTTCTCTATCTTTAATTATCCTCTATTCTCTCCCTCCTACTTGACTTCTCTTACTTGCTCTGTTTTTCTCTCTTCTTTCGTCTCTTTATCTCTCCCTCTATTTTGCCTCAATTTTGTAACGCGTGAAGACCAGCTAGCGAAATAAATATCCACCCCGACCCGACTTTTACATAAATGTAAGATAACGTATCTTGCTAAGTTTTTCTCTAACATGAGACCTCGTATTCTGCATTAATGAAATCCTGTATCTGTCACTGATCTCTTTTTGCAGGTAAATATGTGCACAGTTGCATATGTGAATGTCAGGGAGGAAGTAGGTCGAGAATAATTATTTCTCAGTTGGTTGACTACTTCGTGGAAAAATGAACCGACCGATTTTCCACGAAATAATGTGACGTCACAAACAAGGATGAGCTAGGACTAAACAAAAACAGCCAATCAGATTCAGTGTTAAAGGCAGGTTTATTTTCAGATTTTTAAATGTTTTTTTTTCTTCTTCTTCTTCATTTTTTCTTTTGTAACATGAAAAGAGATCGTGTATGTATAGAGACATGCAAATGCACATACACATATGTAGTTATAATAAAAACGATGTTAAGCATCCTAAGTCATGATCGCTGCCCTATGAATGCGGCTTTTTAACAGGACCAACTTTATTAGCAAGTATTTCTCATGCTAATGATGGCGTCGTCGTTTATACAAGTACTTCACAAAAGTTCAATACGAATAGACATTTTTATATCTATTTTAAGACTCTACTATGAAAACCCATTCATTTTTTTTTCAGGGAAATGAATTGTAAACATAAACTGATCGTTGTACGGACTTCTACCGCTACTCTATGTGAGCAGCGCATTAGTGATACATATATTATACTAGCAGAAGTACCCGGCATTGTCCGGGACAAAATTATTGAAATGATTTCTAACATTGTTTCTAAATAATATATTCCAGGAATATAACTATCTCGTAAAATTAACATACATCTAGGATAACATAGAAATGAAAATAAAACATATTTTTAAGTATTAGACATTTACAAAAGGATTTCCCTGTATACAATATTCTTAGTTTTTTGAATGGGTGCATAAATGTAAATATTTATTATACAGTTGACCATGTAAAAAACAGGGATCTTCTAAGTATAATCCGCTACTGACAGTGCTTGAACTTCTGATTTGTTTATTGATATTAAAAAGCTAAGTTTGACTGGAAATTGCAGTCTCTAAAAATTGACAGTAAGCAATATTCGTTTCAATTCAGATTAATTAAATATAATGTTTTTCCAATAGCGTTTCAGAAAAGTATATTTTTTAAATATTTTTAATAAAGAGTATTATGTCATGCTGACAGATTTGTCAATATGGACGATTTCATGGATTTGACTGATGAACAGAAAAAATCATTCCAATCTATTTAAATTCGGTTTGAAGTATTTTGATTATTGTAAATATTAAATTTGATCTATTACCTTGGAATTAAAACTAGAAAAAAAAGCTAGGAGTTTACCAAAATGAGGTAGAATGCTAATAAACCGATAGTTGGAATAGTCGGACTGTTCACCAGATTTCTTAAAAACTGGAAAAACCTGATAAATTGCAGCAGTCAGGAATGCAGGGGGCAGCAAGGCATTTATGATACAGTTCAGAGAGAGCAAGAACCAGTTCGAGAACACAATTCTTAATGACAATTACCCTATTAGAGAGCCGCCAGTAATCACAGGAGCCAAAGTTGTTAGATGATGTGTGGTGCCACATTCTCCCGGCAAACAGGGACCTAGCTCCTTCCAGGACTCACTCACATTTATTATGAGAAGCTACGGATGAGCGCCGTATAGCCGAGAATAGTGGTTTCTGTATGCTATAACGGGCGTGTATGCTGGTGTTAACCGATGGAGAGGACTGAGGTTTCAGCTGGTATTTCCGACGAGGGATAAAAGCGTCCATGTCAGCCATATATTTATTTAATACCCTATTAGAGAGCCGCCAGTAATCACAGGAGCCAAAGTTGTTAGATGCTATGTGGTGCCTCATTCTCTCGGCAAACAGGGACTTAGCTCAGTCCAGGACTCACTCACATTTATTATGAGAAGCTACGGATGAGCACCGTATAGCCAAAAATAGTGGTTTCTGTATGCTATAACGGGCGTGTATGCTGGTGTTAACCGATGGAGAGGACTGAGGTTTCAGCTGGTATCTCCGACGAGGGATAAAAGCGTCCATGTCAGCCATATATTTATTTAATACCCTATTACAGAGCCGCCAGTAATCACAGGAGCCAAAGTTGTTAGATGCTATGTGGTGCCTCATTCTCTCGGCAAACAGGGAATTAGCTCAGTCCAGGACTCACTCACATTTATTATGAGAAGCTACGGATGAGCACCGTATAGCCAAAAATAGTGGTTTCTGTATGCTATAACGGGCGTGTATGCTGGTGTTAACCGATGGAGAAGAGTGAGGTTTCAGCTGGTATTTCCGACGAGGGATAAAAGCGTCCATGTCAGCCATATATTTATTTAATACCCTATTACAGAGCCGCCAGTAATCACAGGAGCCAAAGTTTTTAGATGCTATGTGGTGCCTCATTCTCTCGGCAAACAGGGACCTAGCTCAGTCCAGGACTCACTCACATTTATTATGAGAAGCTACGGATGAGCACCGTATAGCCAAAAATAGTGGTTTCTGTATGCTATAACGGGCGTGTATGCTGGTGTTAACCGATGGAGAGGACTGAGGTTTCAGCTGGTATTTCCGACGAGGGATAAAAGCGTCCAGGTCAGCCATATATTTATTTAATACCCTATTAGAGAGCCGCCAGTAATCACAGGAGCCAAAGTTGTTTGATGCTATGCGGTGCCTCATTCTCTCGGCAAACAGGGACTTAGCTCCTTCCAGGACTCACTCACATTTATTATGAGAAGCTACGGATGAGCACCGTATAGCCAAAAATAGTGGTTTCTGTATGCTATAACGGGCGTGTATGCTGGTGTTAACCGATGGAGAGGACTGAGGTTTCAGCTGGTATTTCCGACGAGGGATAAAAGCGTCCATGTCAGCCATATATTTATTTAATACCCTATTAGAGAGCCGCCAGTTATCACAGGAGCCAAAGTTGTTAGATGCTATGCGGTGCCTCATTCTCTCGGCAAACAGGGACTTAGCTCCTTCCAGGACTCACTCACATTTATTATGAGAAGCTACGGATGAGCACCGTATAGCCAAAAATAGTGGTTTCTGTATGCTATAACGGGCGTGTATGCTGGTGTTAACCGATGGAGAGGACTGAGGTTTCAGCTGGTATTTCCGACGAGGGATAAAAGCGTCCATGTCAGCCATATATTTATTTAATACCCTATTACAGAGCCGCCAGTAATCACAGGAGCCAAAGTTGTTAGATGCTATGCGGTGCCTCATTCTCTCGGCAAACAGGGACATAGCTCCTTCCAGGACTCACTCACATTTATTATGAGAAGCTACGGATGAGCACCGTATAGCCAAAAATAGTGGTTTCTGTATGCTATAACGGGCGTGTATGCTGGTGTTAACCGATGGAGAGGACTGAGGTTTCAGCTGGTATTTCCGACGAGGGATAAAAGCGTCCATGTCAGCCATATATTTATTTAATACCCTATTACAGAGCCGCCAGTAATCACAGGATCCAAAGTTGTTAGATGCTATGCGGTGCCTCATTCTCTCGGCAAACAGGGACTTAGCTCCTTCCAGGACTCACTCACATTTATTATGAGAAGCTACGGATGAGCACCGTATAGCCAAAAATAGTGGTTTCTGTATGCTATAACGGGCGTAGATGCTGGTGTTAACCGATGGAGAGGACTGAGGTTTCAGCTGGTATTTCCGACGAGGGATAAAAGCGTCCATGTCAGCCATATATTTATTTAATACCCTATTACAGAGCCGCCAGTAATCACAGGAGCCAAAGTTGTTAGATGCTATGCGGTGCCTCATTCTCTCGGCAAACAGGGACCTAGCTCAGTCCAGGACTCACGCTCATTTATTATGAGAAGCTACGGATGAGCACCGTATAGCCAAAAATAGTGGTTTCTGTATGCTATAACGGGCGTGTATGCTGGTGTTAACCGATGGAGAGGACTGAGGTTTCAGCTGGTATTTCCGACGAGGGATAAAAGCGTCCATGTCAGCCATATATTTATTTAATACCCTATTACAGAGCCGCCAGTAATCACAGGAGCCAAAGTTGTTAGATGCTATGCGGTGCCTCATTCTCTCGGCAAACAGGGACCTAGCTCAGTCCAGGACTCACTCACATTTATTATGAGAAGCTACGGATGAGCACCGTATAGCCAAAAATAGTGGTTTCTGTATGCTATAACGGGCGTGTATGCTGGTGTTAACCGATGGAGAGGACTGAGGTTTCAGCTGGTATTTCCGACGAGGGATAAAAGCGTCCATGTCAGCCATATATTTATTTAATACCGTATTAGAGAGTCGCCAGTAATCACAGGAGCCAAAGTTGTTAGATGCTATGCGGTGCCTCATTCTATCGGCAAACAGGGACCTAGCTCAGTCCAGGACTCACTCACATTTATTATAAGAAGCTACGGATGAGCACCGTATAGCCAAAAATAGTCAGTTTCTGTATGCAATAACGGGCGTGTATGCTGGTGTTAACCGATGGAGAGGACTGAGGTTTCAGCTGGTATTTCCGACGAGGGATAAAAGCGTCCATGTCAGCCATATATTTATTTAATACCCTATTAGAGAGCCGCCAGTAATCACAGGAGCCAAAGTTGTTAGATGCTATGCGGTGCCACATTCTCTCGGCAAACAGGGACTTAGCTCCTTCCAGGACTCACTCACATTTATTATGAGAAGCTACGGATGAGCACCGTATAGCCAAAAATAGTGGTTTCTGTATGCTATAACGGGCGTGTATGCTGGTGTTAACCGATGGAGAGGACTGAGGTTTCAGCTGGTATTTCCGACGAGGGATAAAAGCGTCCATGTCAGCCATATATTTATTTAATACCCTATTACAGAGCCGCCAGTAATCACAGGAGCCAAAGTTGTTAGATGCTATGCGGTGCCTCATTCTCTCGGCAAACAGGGACATAGCTCCTTCCAGGACTCACTCACATTTATTATGAGAAGCTACGGATGAGCACCGTATAGCCAAAAATAGTGGTTTCTGTATGCTATAACGGGCGTGTATGCTGGTGTTAACCGATGGAGAGGACTGAGGTTTCAGCTGGTATTTCCGACGAGGGATAAAAGCGTCCATGTCAGCCATATATTTATTTAATACCCTATTACAGAGCCGCCAGTAATCACAGGATCCAAAGTTGTTAGATGCTATGCGGTGCCTCATTCTCTCGGCAAACAGGGACTTAGCTCCTTCCAGGACTCACTCACATTTATTATGAGAAGCTACGGATGAGCACCGTATAGCCAAAAATAGTGGTTTCTGTATGCTATAACGGGCGTGTATGCTGGTGTTAACCGATGGAGAGGACTGAGGTTTCAGCTGGTATTTCCGACGAGGGATAAAAGCGTCCATGTCAGCCATATATTTATTTAATACCCTATTAGAGAGCCGCCAGTAATCACAGGAGCCAAAGTTGTTAGATGCTATGCGGTGCCACATTCTCTCGGCAAACAGGGACTTAGCTCCTTCCAGGACTCACTCACATTTATTATGAGAAGCTACGGATGAGCATCGTATAGCCAAAAATAGTGGTTTCTGTATGCTATAACGGGCGTGTATGCTGGTGTTAACCGATGGAGAGGACTGAGGTTTCAGCTGGTATTTCCGACGAGGGATAAAAGCGTCCATGTCAGCCATATATTTATTTAATACCCTATTACAGAGCCGCCAGTAATCACAGGAGCCAAAGTTGTTAGATGCTATGTGGTGCCACATTCTCTCGGCAAACAGGGACTTAGCTCCTTCCAGGACTCACTCACATTTATTATGAGAAGCTACGGATGAGCACGGTATAGCCAAAAATAGTGGTTTCTGTATGCTATAACGGGCGTGTATGCTGGTGTTAACCGATGGAGAGGACTGAGGTTTCAGCTGGTATTTCCGACGAGGGATAAAAGCGTCCATGTCAGCCATATATTTATTTAATACCCTATTACAGAGCCGCCAGTAATCACAGGAGCCAAAGTTGTTAGATGCTATGTGGTGCCACATTCTCTCGGCAAACAGGGACTTAGCTCCTTCCAGGACTCACTCACATTTATTATGAGAAGCTACGGATGAGCACCGTATAGCCAAAAATAGTGGTTTCTGTATGCTATAACGGGCGTGTATGCTGGTGTTAACCGATGGAGAGGACTGAGGTTTCAGCTGGTATTTCCGACGAGGGATAAAAGCGTCCATGTCAGCCATATATTTATTTAATACCCTATTACAGAGCCGCCAGTAATCACAGGAGCCAAAGTTGTTAGATGCTATGTGGTGCCTCATTCTCTCGGCAAACAGGGACTTAGCTCCTTCCAGGACTCACTCACATTTATTATGAGAAGCTACGGATGAGCACCGTATAGCCAAAAATAGTGGTTTCTGTATGCTATAACGGGCGTGTATGCTGGTGTTAACCGATGGAGAGGACTGAGGTTTCAGCTGGTATTTCCGACGAGGGATAAAAGCGTCCATGTCAGCCATATATTTATTTAATACCCTATTACAGAGCCGCCAGTAATCACAGGAGCCAAAGTTGTTAGATGCTATGCGGTGCCTCATTCTCTCGGCAAACAGGGACCTAGCTCAGTCCAGGACTCACTCACATTTATTATGAGAAGCTACGGATGAGCACCGTATAGCCAAAAATAGTGGTTTCTGTATGCTATAACGGGCGTAGATGCTGGTGTTAACCGATGGAGAGGACTGAGGTTTCAGCTGGTATTTCCGACGAGGGATAAAAGCGTCCATGTCAGCCATATATTTATTTAATACCCTATTACAGAGCCGCCAGTAATCACAGGAGCCAAAGTTGTTAGATGCTATGCGGTGCCTCATTCTCTCGGCAAACAGGGACCTAGCTCAGTCCAGGACTCACGCTCATTTATTATGAGAAGCTACGGATGAGCACCGTATAGCCAAAAATAGTGGTTTCTGTATGCTATAACGGGCGTGTATGCTGGTGTTAACCGATGGAGAGGACTGAGGTTTCAGCTGGTATTTCCGACGAGGGATAAAAGCGTCCATGTCAGCCATATATTTATTTAATACCCTATTACAGAGCCGCCAGTAATCACAGGAGCCAAAGTTGTTAGATGCTATGCGGTGCCTCATTCTCTCGGCAAACAGGGACCTAGCTCAGTCCAGGACTCACTCACATTTATTATGAGAAGCTACGGATGAGCACGGTATAGCCAAAAATAGTGGTTTCTGTATGCTATAACGGGCGTGTATGCTGGTGTTAACCGATGGAGAGGACTGAGGTTTCAGCTGGTATTTCCGACGAGGGATAAAAGCGTCCATGTCAGCCATATATTTATTTAATACCCTATTAGAGAGTCGCCAGTAATCACAGGAGCCAAAGTTGTTAGATGCTATGCGGTGCCTCATTCTATCGGCAAACAGGGACCTAGCTCAGTCCAGGACTCACTCACATTTATTATGAGAAGCTACGGATGAGCACCGTATAGCCAAAAATAGTGGTTTCTGTATGCTATAACGGGCGTGTATGCTGGTGTTAACCGATGGAGAGGACTGAGGTTTCAGCTGGTATTTCCGACGAGGGATAAAAGCGTCCATGTCAGCCATATATTTATTTAATACCCTATTACAGAGCCGCCAGTAATCACAGGAGCCAAAGTTGTTAGATGCTATGTGGTGCCACATTCTCTCGGCAAACAGGGACTTAGCTCCTTCCAGGACTCACTCACATTTATTATGAGAAGCTACGGATGAGCACCGTATAGCCAAAAATAGTGGTTTCTGTATGCTATAACGGGCGTGTATGCTGGTGTTAACCGATGGAGAGGACTGAGGTTTCAGCTGGTATTTCCGACGAGGGATAAAAGCGTCCATGTCAGCCATATATTTATTTAATACCCTATTACAGAGCCGCCAGTAATCACAGGAGCCAAAGTTGTTAGATGCTATGTGGTGCCACATTCTCTCGGCAAACAGGGACTTAGCTCCTTCCAGGACTCACTCACATTTATTATGAGAAGCTACGGATGAGCACCGTATAGCCAAAAATAGTGGTTTCTGTATGCTATAACGGGCGTGTATGCTGGTGTTAACCGATGGAGAGGACTGAGGTTTCAGCTGGTATTTCCGACGAGGGATAAAAGCGTCCATGTCAGCCATATATTTATTTAATACCCTATTACAGAGCCGCCAGTAATCACAGGAGCCAAAGTTGTTAGATGCTATGTGGTGCCACATTCTCTCGGCAAACAGGGACTTAGCTCCTTCCAGGACTCACTCACATTTATTATGAGAAGCTACGGATGAGCACCGTATAGCCAAAAATAGTGGTTTCTGTATGCTATAACGGGCGTGTATGCTGGTGTTAACCGATGGAGAGGACTGAGGTTTCAGCTGGTATTTCCGACGAGGGATAAAAGCGTCCATGTCAGCCATATATTTATTTAATACCCTATTACAGAGCCGCCAGTAATCACAGGAGCCAAAGTTGTTAGATGCTATGTGGTGCCTCATTCTCTCGGCAAACAGGGACTTAGCTCCTTCCAGGACTCACTCACATTTATTATGAGAAGCTACGGATGAGCACCGTATAGCCAAAAATAGTGGTTTCTGTATGCTATAACGGGCGTGTATGCTGGTGTTAACCGATGGAGAGGACTGAGGTTTCAGCTGGTATTTCCGACGAGGGATAAAAGCGTCCATGTCAGCCATATATTTATTTAATACCCTATTACAGAGCCGCCAGTAATCACAGGAGCCAAAGTTGTTAGATGCTATGCGGTGCCTCATTCTCTCGGCAAACAGGGACCTAGCTCAGTCCAGGACTCACTCACATTTATTATGAGAAGCTACGGATGAGCACCGTATAGCCAAAAATAGTGGTTTCTGTATGCTATAACGGGCGTAGATGCTGGTGTTAACCGATGGAGAGGACTGAGGTTTCAGCTGGTATTTCCGACGAGGGATAAAAGCGTCCATGTCAGCCATATATTTATTTAATACCCTATTACAGAGCCGCCAGTAATCACAGGAGCCAAAGTTGTTAGATGCTATGCGGTGCCTCATTCTCTCGGCAAACAGGGACCTAGCTCAGTCCAGGACTCACGCTCATTTATTATGAGAAGCTACGGATGAGCACCGTATAGCCAAAAATAGTGGTTTCTGTATGCTATAACGGGCGTGTATGCTGGTGTTAACCGATGGAGAGGACTGAGGTTTCAGCTGGTATTTCCGACGAGGGATAAAAGCGTCCATGTCAGCCATATATTTATTTAATACCCTATTACAGAGCCGCCAGTAATCACAGGAGCCAAAGTTGTTAGATGCTATGCGGTGCCTCATTCTCTCGGCAAACAGGGACCTAGCTCAGTCCAGGACTCACTCACATTTATTATGAGAAGCTACGGATGAGCACGGTATAGCCAAAAATAGTGGTTTCTGTATGCTATAACGGGCGTGTATGCTGGTGTTAACCGATGGAGAGGACTGAGGTTTCAGCTGGTATTTCCGACGAGGGATAAAAGCGTCCATGTCAGCCATATATTTATTTAATACCCTATTAGAGAGTCGCCAGTAATCACAGGAGCCAAAGTTGTTAGATGCTATGCGGTGCCTCATTCTATCGGCAAACAGGGACCTAGCTCAGTCCAGGACTCACTCACATTTATTATGAGAAGCTACGGATGAGCACCGTATAGCCAAAAATAGTGGTTTCTGTATGCTATAACGGGCGTGTATGCTGGTGTTAACCGATGGAGAGGACTGAGGTTTCAGCTGGTATTTCCGACGAGGGATAAAAGCGTCCATGTCAGCCATATATTTATTTAATACCCTATTACAGAGCCGCCAGTAATCACAGGAGCCAAAGTTGTTAGATGCTATGTGGTGCCACATTCTCTCGGCAAACAGGGACTTAGCTCCTTCCAGGACTCACTCACATTTATTATGAGAAGCTACGGATGAGCACCGTATAGCCAAAAATAGTGGTTTCTGTATGCTATAACGGGTGTGTATGCTGGTGTTAACCGATGGAGAGGACTGAGGTTTCAGCTGGTATTTCCGACGAGGGATAAAAGCGTCCATGTCAGCCATATATTTATTTAATACCCTATTACAGAGCCGCCAGTAATCACAGGAGCCAAAGTTGTTAGATGCTATGTGGTGCCTCATTCTCTCGGCAAACAGGGACTTAGCTCCTTCCAGGACTCACTCACATTTATTATGAGAAGCTACGGATGAGCACCGTATAGCCAAAAATAGTGGTTTCTGTATGCTATAACGGGCGTGTATGCTGGTGTTAACCGATGGAGAGGACTGAGGTTTCAGCTGGTATTTCCGACGAGGGATAAAAGCGTCCATGTCAGCCATATATTTATTTAATACCCTATTACAGAGCCGCCAGTAATCACAGGAGCCAAAGTTGTTAGATGCTATGCGGTGCCTCATTCTCTCGGCAAACAGGGACTTAGCTCCTTCCAGGACTCACTCACATTTATTATGAGAAGCTACGGATGAGCACCGTATAGCCAAAAATAGTGGTTTCTGTATGCTATAACGGGCGTGTATGCTGGTGTTAACCGATGGAGAGGACTGAGGTTTCAGCTGGTATTTCCGACGAGGGATAAAAGCGTCCATGTCAGCCATATATTTATTTAATACCCTATTAGAGAGCCGCCAGTAATCACAGGAGCCAAAGTTGTTAGATGCTATGCGGTGCCTCATTCTCTCGGCAAACAGGGACATAGCTCCTTCCAGGACTCACTCACATTTATTATGAGAAGCTACGGATGAGCACCGTATAGCCAAAAATAGTGGTTTCTGTATGCTATAACGGGCGTGTATGCTGGTGTTAACCGATGGAGAGGACTGAGGTTTCAGCTGGTATTTCCGACGAGGGATAAAAGCGTCCATGTCAGCCATATATTTATTTAATACCCTATTACAGAGCCGCCAGTAATCACAGGATCCAAAGTTGTTAGATGCTACGCGGTGCCTCATTCTCTCGGCAAACAGGGACTTAGCTCCTTCCAGGACTCACTCACATTTATTATGAGAAGCTACGGATGAGCACCGTATAGCCAAAAATAGTGGTTTCTGTATGCTATAACGGGCGTAGATGCTGGTGTTAACCGATGGAGAGGACTGAGGTTTCAGCTGGTATTTCCGACGAGGGATAAAAGCGTCCATGTCAGCCATATATTTATTTAATACCCTATTACAGAGCCGCCAGTAATCACAGGAGCCAAAGTTGTTAGATGCTATGCGGTGCCTCATTCTCTCGGCAAACAGGGACCTAGCTCAGTCCAGGACTCACTCACATTTATTATGAGAAGCTACGGATGAGCACGGTATAGCCAAAAATAGTGGTTTCTGTATGCTATAACGGGCGTGTATGCTGGTGTTAACCGATGGAGAGGACTGAGGTTTCAGCTGGTATTTCCGACGAGGGATAAAAGCGTCCATGTCAGCCATATATTTATTTAATACTCTATTAGAGAGTCGCCAGTAATCACAGGAGCCAAAGTTGTTAGATGCTATGCGGTGCCTCATTCTATCGGCAAACAGGGACCTAGCTCAGTCCAGGACTCACTCACATTTATTATGAGAAGCTACGGATGAGCACCGTATAGCCAAAAATAGTGGTTTCTGTATGCTATAACGGGCGTGTATGCTGGTGTTAACCGATGGAGAGGACTGAGGTTTCAGCTGGTATTTCCGACGAGGGATAAAAGCGTCCATGTCAGCCATATATTTATTTAATACCCTATTAGAGAGCCGCCAGTAATCACAGGAGCCAAAGTTGTTAGATGCTATGCGGTGCCACATTCTCTCGGCAAACAGGGACTTAGCTCCTTCCAGGACTCACTCACATTTATTATGAGAAGCTACGGATGAGCACCGTATAGCCAAAAATAGTGGTTTCTGTATGCTATAACGGGCGTGTATGCTGGTGTTAACCGATGGAGAGGACTGAGGTTTCAGCTGGTATTTCCGACGAGGGATAAAAGCGTCCATGTCAGCCATATATTTATTTAATACCCTATTACAGAGCCGCCAGTAATCACAGGAGCCAAAGTTGTTAGATGCTATGTGGTGCCACATTCTCTCGGCAAACAGGGACTTAGCTCCTTCCAGGACTCACTCACATTTATTATGAGAAGCTACGGATGAGCACCGTATAGCCAAAAATAGTGGTTTCTGTATGCTATAACGGGCGTGTATGCTGGTGTTAACCGATGGAGAGGACTGAGGTTTCAGCTGGTATTTCCGACGAGGGATAAAAGCGTCCATGTCAGCCATATATTTATTTAATACCCTATTACAGAGCCGCCAGTAATCACAGGAGCCAAAGTTGTTAGATGCTATGTGGTGCCACATTCTCTCGGCAAACAGGGACTTAGCTCCTTCCAGGACTCACTCACATTTATTATGAGAAGCTACGGATGAGCAGCGTATAGCCAAAAATAGTGGTTTCTGTATGCTATAACGGGCGTGTATGCTGGTGTTAACCGATGGAGAGGACTGAGGTTTCAGCTGGTATTTCCGACGAGGGATAAAAGCGTCCATGTCAGCCATATATTTATTTAATACCCTATTACAGAGCCGCCAGTAATCACAGGAGCCAAAGTTGTTAGATGCTATGTGGTGCCTCATTCTCTCGGCAAACAGGGACTTAGCTCCTTCCAGGACTCACTCACATTTATTATGAGAAGCTACGGATGAGCACCGTATAGCCAAAAATAGTGGTTTCTGTATGCTATAACGGGCGTGTATGCTGGTGTTAACCGATCGAGAGGACTGAGGTTTCAGCTGGTATTTCCGACGAGGGATAAAAGCGTCCATGTCAGCCATATATTTATTTAATACCCTATTACAGAGCCGCCAGTAATCACAGGAGCCAAAGTTGTTAGATGCTATGCGGTGCCTCATTCTCTCGGCAAACAGGGACTTAGCTCCTTCCAGGACTCACTCACATTTATTATGAGAAGCTACGGATGAGCACCGTATAGCCAAAAATAGTGGTTTCTGTATGCTATAACGGGCGTGTATGGTGGTGTTAACCGATGGAGAGGACTGAGGTTTCAGCTGGTATTTCCGACGAGGGATAAAAGCGTCCATGTCAGCCATATATTTATTTAATACCCTAATTAGAGAGCCGCCAGTAATCACAGGAGCCAAAGTTGTTAGATGCTATGCGGTCCCTCATTCTCTCGGCAAACAGGGACTTAGCTCCTTCCAGGACTCACTCACATTTATTATGAGAAGCTACGGATGAGCACCGTATAGCCAAAAATAGTGGTTTCTGTATGCTATAACGGGCGTGTATGCTGGTGTTAACCGATGGAGAGGACTGAGGTTTCAGCTGCTATTTCCGACGAGGGATAAAAGCGTCCATGTCAGCCATATATTTATTTAATACCCTATTAGAGAGCCGCCAGTAATCACAGGAGCCAAAGTTGTTAGATGCTATGCGGTGCCTCATTCTCTCGGCAAACAGGGACTTAGCTCCTTCCAGGACTCACTCACATTTATTATGAGAAGCTACGGATGAGCACCGTATAGCCAAAAATAGTGGTTTCTGTATGCTATAACGGGCGTGTATGGTGGTGTTAACCGATGGAGAGGACTGAGGTTTCAGCTGGTATTTCCGACGAGGGATAAAAGCGTCCATGTCAGCCATATATTTATTTAATACCCTATTACAGAGCCGCCAGTAATCACAGGAGCCAAAGTTGTTAGATGCTATGCGGTGCCTCATTCTCCCGGCAAACAGGGACTTAGCTCCTTCCAGGACTCACTCACATTTATTATGAGAAGCTACGGATGAGCACGGTATAGCCAAAAATAGTGGTTTCTGTATGCTATAACGGGCGTGTATGCTGGTGTTAACCGATGGAGAGGACTGAGGTTTCAGCTGGTATTTCCGACGAGGGATAAAAGCGTCCATGTCAGCCATATATTTATTTAATACCCTATTACAGAGCCGCCAGTAATCACAGGAGCCAAAGTTGTTAGATGCTATGCGGTGCCTCATTCTCTCGGCAAACAGGGACTTAGCTCCTTCCAGGACTCACTCAAATTTATTATGAGAAGCTACGGATGAGCACCGTATAGCCAAAAATAGTGGTTTCTGTATGCTATAACGGGCGTGTATGCTGGTGTTAACCGATGGAGAGGACTGAGGTTTCCGCTGGTATTTCCGACGAGGGATAAAAGCGTCCATGTCAGCCATATATTTATTTAATACCCTATTAGAGAGCCGCCAGTAATCACAGGAGCCAAAGTTGTTAGATGCTATGCGGTGCCTCATTCTCCCGGCAAACAGGGACTTAGCTCCTTCCAGGACTCACTCACATTTATTATGAGATGCTACGGATGAGCACCGTATAGCCAAAAATAGTGGTTTCTGTATGCTATAACGGGCGTGTATGCTGGTGTTAACCGATGGAGAGGACTGAGGTTTCAGCTGGTATTTCCGACGAGGGATAAAAGCGTCCATGTCAGCCATATATTTATTTAATACCCTATTACAGAGCTGCCAGTAATCACAGGAGCCAAAGTTGTTAGATGCTATGCGCTGCCTCATTCTCTCAGCAAACTGGGACTTAGCTCCTTCCAGGACTCACTCACATTTATTATGAGAAGCTACGGATGAGCACCGTATAGCCAAAAATAGTGGTTTCTGTATGCTATAACGGGCGTGTATGCTGGTGTTAACCGATGGAGAGGACTGAGGTTTCAGCTGGTATTTCCGACGAGGGATAAAAGCGTCCATGTCAGCCATATATTTATTTAATACCCTATTACAGAGCCGCCAGTAATCAGAGGAGCCAAAGTTGTTAGATGCTATGCGGTGCCTCATTCTCTCGGCAAACAGGGACTTAGCTCCTTCCAGGACTCATTCACATTTATTATGAGAAGCTACGGATGAGCACCGTATAGCCAAAAATAGTGGTTTCTGTATGCTATAACGGGCGTGTATGCTGGTGTTAACCGATGGAGAGGACTGAGGTTTCAGCTGGTATTTCCGACGAGGGATAAAAGCGTCCATGTCAGCCATATATTTATTTAATACCCTATTAGAGAGCCGCCAGTAATCATAGGAGCCAAAGTTGTTAGATGATATGTGGTGCCACATTCTCTCGGCAAACAGGGACTTAGCTCCTTCCAGGACTCACTCACATTTATTATGAGAAGCTACGGATGAACACTGTATAGCCAAAAATAGTGGCTTCTCTATGCTATAACGGGCGTGTATGCTGGTGTTAACCGATGGAGAGGACTGAGGTTCAGCTGGTATTTCCGACGAGGGATAAAAGCGTCCATGTCAGCCATATATTTATTTAATACCCTATTAGAGAGCCGCCAGTAATCACAGGAGCCAAAGTTGTTAGATGCTATGCGGTGCCACATTCTCTCGGCAAACAGGGACTTAGCTCCTTCCAGGACTCACTCACATTTATTATGAGAAGCTACGGATGAGCACCGTATAGCCAAAAATAGTGGTTTCTGTATGCTATAACGGGCGTGTATGCTGGTGTTAACCGATGGAGAGGACTGAGGTTTCAGCTGGTATTTCCGACGAGGGATAAAAGCGTCCATGTCAGCCATATATTTATTTAATACACTATTAGAGAGCCGCCAGTAATCATAGGAGCCAAAGTTGTTAGATGATATGTGGTGCCACATTCTCTCGGCAAACAGGGACTTAGCTCCTTCCAGGACTCACTCACATTTATTATGAGAAGCTACGGATGAACACTGTATAGCCAAAAATAGTGGCTTCTCTATGCTATAACGGGCGTGTATGCTGGTGTTAACCGATGGAGAGGACTGAGGTTCAGCTGGTATTTCCGACGAGGGATAAAAGCGTCCATGTCAGCCATATATTTATTTAATACCCTATTAGAGAGCCGCCAGTAATCACAGGAGCCAAAGTTGTTAGATGCTATGCGGTGCCACATTCTCTCGGCAAACAGGGACTTAGCTCCTTCCAGGACTCACTCACATTTATTATGAGAAGCTACGGATGAGCACCGTATAGCCAAAAATAGTGGTTTCTGTATGCTATAACGGGCGTGTATGCTGGTGTTAACCGATGGAGAGGACTGAGGTTTCAGCTGGTATTTCCGACGAGGGATAAAAGCGTCCATGTCAGCCATATATTTATTTAATACCCTATTACAGAGCCGCCAGTAATCACAGGAGCCAAAGTTGTTAGATGCTATGTGGTGCCACATTCTCTCGGCAAACAGGGACTTAGCTCCTTCCAGGACTCACTCACATTTATTATGAGAAGCTACGGATGAGCACCGTATAGCCAAAAATAGTGGTTTCTGTATGCTATAACGGGCGTGTATGCTGGTGTTAACCGATGGAGAGGACTGAGGTTTCAGCTGGTATTTCCGACGAGGGATAAAAGCGTCCATGTCAGCCATATATTTATTTAATACCCTATTACAGAGCCGCCAGTAATCACAGGAGCCAAAGTTGTTAGATGCTATGTGGTGCCACATTCTCTCGGCAAACAGGGACTTAGCTCCTTCCAGGACTCACTCAGATTTATTATGAGAAGCTACGGATGAGCACCGTATAGCCAAAAATAGTGGTTTCTGTATGCTATAACGGGCGTGTATGCTGGTGTTAACCGATGGAGAGGACTGAGGTTTCAGCTGGTATTTCCGACGAGGGATAAAAGCGTCCATGTCAGCCATATATTTATTTAATACCCTATTACAGAGCCGCCAGTAATCACAGGAGCCAAAGTTGTTAGATGCTATGTGGTGCCACATTCTCTCAGCAAACAGGGACTTAGCTCCTTCCAGGACTCACTCACATTTATTATGAGAAGCTACGGATGAGCACCGTATAGCCAAAAATAGTGGTTTCTGTATGCTATAACGGGCGTGTATGCTGGTGTTAACCGATGGAGAGGACTGAGGTTTCAGCTGGTATTTCCGACGAGGGATAAAAGCGTCCATGTCAGCCATATATTTATTTAATACCCTATTAGAGAGCCGCCAGTAATCATAGGAGCCAAAGTTGTTAGATGCTATGCGGTGCCTCATTCTCTCGGCAAACAGGGACTTAGCTCCTTCCAGGACTCACTCACATTTATTATGAGAAGCTACGGATGAGCACCGTATAGCCAAAAATAGTGGTTTCTGTATGCTATAACGGGCGTGTATGCTGGTGTTAACCGATGGAGAGGACTGAGGTTTCAGCTGGTATTTCCGACGAGGGATAAAAGCGTCCATGTCAGCCATATATTTATTTAATACCCTATTAGAGAGCCGCCAGTAATCATAGGAGCCAAAGTTGTTAGATGCTATGCGGTGCCTCATTCTCTCGGCAAACAGGGACTTAGCTCCTTCCAGGACTCACTCACATTTATTATGAGAAGCTACGGATGAGCACCGTATAGCCAAAAATAGTGGTTTCTTCTATGCTATAACGGGCGTGTATGCTGGTGTTAACCGATGGAGAGGACTGAGGTTTCAGCTGGTATTTCCGACGAGGGATAAAAGCGTCCATGTCAGCCATATATTTATTTAATACCCTATTAGAGAGCCGCCAGTAATCATAGGAGCCAAAGTTGTTAGATGCTATGCGGTGCCTCATTCTCTCGGCAAACAGGGACTTAGCTCCTTCCAGGACTCACTCACATTTATTATGAGAACCTACGGATGAGCACCGTATAGCCAAAAATAGTGGTTTCTCTATGCTATAACGGGCGTGTATGCTGGTGTTAACCGATGGAGAGGACTGAGGTTTCAGCTGGTATTTCCGACGAGGGATAAAAGCGTCCATGTCAGCCATATATTTATTTAATACCCTATTACAGAGCCGCCAGTAATCACAGGAGCCAAAGTTGTTAGATGCTATGTGGTGCCACATTCTCTCGGCAAACAGGGACTTAGCTCCTTCCAGGACTCACTCACATTTATTATGAGAAGCTACGGATGAGCACCGTATAGCCGAGAATAGTGGTTTCTGTATGCTATAACGGGTGTGTATGCTGGTGTTAACCGATGGAGAGGACTGAGGTTTCAGCTGGTATTTCCGACGAGGGATAAAAGCGTCCATGTCAGCCATATATTTATTTAATACCCTATTAGAGAGCCGCCAGTAATCACAGGAGCCAAAGTTGTTAGATGCTATGCGGTGCCACATTCTCTCGGCAAACAGGGACTTAGCTCCTTCCAGGACTCACTCACATTTATTATGAGAAGCTACGGATGAGCACCGTATAGCCAAAAATAGTGGTTTCTGTATGCTATAACGGGCGTGTATGCTGGTGTTAACCGATGGAGAGGACTGAGGTTTCAGCTGGTATTTCCGACGAGGGATAAAAGCGTCCATGTCAGCCATATATTTATTTAATACCCTATTACAGAGCCGCCAGTAATCACAGGAGCCAAAGTTGTTAGATGCTATGTGGTGCCACATTCTCTCGGCAAACAGGGACTTAGCTCCTTCCAGGACTCACTCACATTTATTATGAGAAGCTACGGATGAGCACCGTATAGCCAAAAATAGTGGTTTCTGTATGCTATAACGGGCGTGTATGCTGGTGTTAACCGATGGAGAGGACTGAGGTTTCAGCTGGTATTTCCGACGAGGGATAAAAGCGTCCATGTCAGCCATATATTTATTTAATACCCTATTACAGAGCCGCCAGTAATCACAGGAGCCAAAGTTGTTAGATGCTATGTGGTGCCACATTCTCTCGGCAAACAGGGACTTAGCTCCTTCCAGGACTCACTCAGATTTATTATGAGAAGCTACGGATGAGCACCGTATAGCCAAAAATAGTGGTTTCTGTATGCTATAACGGGCGTGTATGCTGGTGTTAACCGATGGAGAGGACTGAGGTTTCAGCTGGTATTTCCGACGAGGGATAAAAGCGTCCATGTCAGCCATATATTTATTTAATACCCTATTACAGAGCCGCCAGTAATCACAGGAGCCAAAGTTGTTAGATGCTATGTGGTGCCACATTCTCTCAGCAAACAGGGACTTAGCTCCTTCCAGGACTCACTCACATTTATTATGAGAAGCTACGGATGAGCACCGTATAGCCGAAAATAGTGGTTTCTGTATGCTATAACGGGCGTGTATGCTGGTGTTAACCGATGGAGAGGACTGAGGTTTCAGCTGGTATTTCCGACGAGGGATAAAAGCGTCCATGTCAGCCATATATTTATTTAATACCCTATTAGAGAGCCGCCAGTAATCATAGGAGCCAAAGTTGTTAGATGCTATGCGGTGCCTCATTCTCTCGGCAAACAGGGACTTAGCTCCTTCCAGGACTCACTCACATTTATTATGAGAAGCTACGGATGAGCACCGTATAGCCAAAAATAGTGGTTTCTGTATGCTATAACGGGCGTGTATGCTGGTGTTAACCGATGGAGAGGACTGAGGTTTCAGCTGGTATTTCCGACGAGGGATAAAAGCGTCCATGTCAGCCATATATTTATTTAATACCCTATTAGAGAGCCGCCAGTAATCATAGGAGCCAAAGTTGTTAGATGCTATGCGGTGCCTCATTCTCTCGGCAAACAGGGACTTAGCTCCTTCCAGGACTCACTCACATTTATTATGAGAAGCTACGGATGAGCACCGTATAGCCAAAAATAGTGGTTTCTTCTATGCTATAACGGGCGTGTATGCTGGTGTTAACCGATGGAGAGGACTGAGGTTTCAGCTGGTATTTCCGACGAGGGATAAAAGCGTCCATGTCAGCCATATATTTATTTAATACCCTATTAGAGAGCCGCCAGTAATCATAGGAGCCAAAGTTGTTAGATGCTATGCGGTGCCTCATTCTCTCGGCAAACAGGGACTTAGCTCCTTCCAGGACTCACTCACATTTATTATGAGAACCTACGGATGAGCACCGTATAGCCAAAAATAGTGGTTTCTCTATGCTATAACGGGCGTGTATGCTGGTGTTAACCGATGGAGAGGACTGAGGTTTCAGCTGGTATTTCCGACGAGGGATAAAAGCGTCCATGTCAGCCATATATTTATTTAATACCCTATTACAGAGCCGCCAGTAATCACAGGAGCCAAAGTTGTTAGATGCTATGTGGTGCCACATTCTCTCGGCAAACAGGGACTTAGCTCCTTCCAGGACTCACTCACATTTATTATGAGAAGCTACGGATGAGCACCGTATAGCCGAGAATAGTGGTTTCTGTATGCTATAACGGGTGTGTATGCTGGTGTTAACCGATGGAGAGGACTGAGGTTTCAGCTGGTATTTCCGACGAGGGATAAAAGCGTCCATGTCAGCCATATATTTATTTAATACCCTATTAGAGAGCCGCCAGTAATCACAGGAGCCAAAGTTGTTAGATGCTATGCGGTGCCACATTCTCTCGGCAAACAGGGACTTAGCTCCTTCCAGGACTCACTCACATTTATTATGAGAAGCTACGGATGAGCACCGTATAGCCAAAAATAGTGGTTTCTGAATGCTATAACGGGCGTGTATGCTGGTGTTAACCGATGGAGAGGACTGAGGTTTCAGCTGGTATTTCCGACGAGGGATAAAAGCGTCCATGTCAGCCATATATTTATTTAATACCCTATTACAGAGCCGCCAGTAATCACAGGAGCCAAAATTGTTAGATGCTATGTGGTGCCACATTCTCTCGGCAAACAGGGACTTAGCTCCTTCCAGGACTCACTCACATTTATTATGAGAAGCTACGGATGAGCACCGTATAGCCAAAAATAGTGGTTTCTGTATGCTATAACGGGCGTGTATGCTGGTGTTAACCGATGGAGAGGACTGTGGTTTCAGCTGGTATTTCCGACGAGGGATAAAAGCGTCCATGTCAGCCATATATTTATTTAATACCCTATTACAGAGCCGCCAGTAATCACAGGAGCCAAAGTTGTTAGATGCTATGTGGTGCCACATTTTCTCGGCAAACAGGGACTTAGCTTCTTCCAGGACTCACTCACATTTATTATGAGAAGCTACGGATGAGCACCGTATAGCCAAAAATAGTGGTTTCTGTATGCTATAACGGGCGTGTATGCTGGTGTTAACCGATGGAGAGGACTGAGGTTTCAGCTGGTATTTCCGACGTGGGATAAAAGCGTCCATGTCAGCCATATATTTATTTAATACCCTATTACAGAGCCGCCAGTAATCACAGGAGCCAAAGTTGTTAGATGCTATGTGGTGCCACATTCTCTCGGCAAACAGGGACTTAGCTCCTTCCAGGACTCACTCACATTTATTATGAGAAGCTACGGATGAGCACCGTATAGCCGAGAATAGTGGTTTCTGTATGCTATAACGGGTGTGTATGCTGGTGTTAACCGATGGAGAGGACTGAGGTTTCAGCTGGTATTTCCGACGAGGGATAAAAGCGTCCATGTCAGCCATATATTTATTTAATACCCTTTTAGAGAGCCGCCAGTAATCATAGGAGCCAAAGTTGTTAGATGCTATGCGGTGCCTCATTCTCTCGGCAAACAGGGACTTAGCTCCTTCCAGGACTCACTCACATTTATTATGAGAAGCTACGGATGAGCACCGTATAGCCAAAAATAGTGGTTTCTGTATGCTATAACGGGCGTGTATGCTGGTGTTAACCGATGGAGAGGACTGAGGTTTCAGCTGGTATTTCCGACGTGGGATAAAAGCGTCCATGTCAGCCATATATTTATTTAATACCCTATTACAGAGCCGCCAGTAATCACCAGAACCAAAGTTGTTAGATGCTATGCGGTGCCTCATTCTCCCGGCAAACAGGGACTTCGCTCCTTCCAGAACTCACTCACATTTATTATGAGAAGCTACGGATAAGCGCCGTATAGCCGAGAATAGTGGTTTCTGTATGCTATAGCGGCCGTGTATGCTGGTGTGAACCATGGAGAAAACTGAGGTTTCACCTGGTATTTCCGACGAGTGATAAAAGCTTCCATGTCAGCCTTATATTTATTTAATACCCTATTACAGAGCCGCCAGTAATCACCAGAACCAATGTTGTTAGATGCTATGCGGTGCCTCATTCTCCCGGCAAACAGGGACTTAGCTCCTTCCAGAACTCACTCACATTTATTATGAGAAGCTACGGATAAGCGCCGTATAGCCGAGAATAGTGGTTTCTGTATGCTATAGCGGCCGTGTATGCTGGTGTGAACCATGGAGTAAACTGAGGTTTCACCTGGTATTTCCGACGAGGGATAAAAGCGTCCATGTCAGCATTATATTTATTTAATACCCTATTACAGAGCCGCCAGTAATCACCAGAACCAAAGTTGTTAGATTCTATGCGGTGCCTCATTCTCCCGGCAAACAGGGACTTAGCTCCTTCCAGGACTCACTCATATTTATTATGAGAAGCTACGGATAAGCGCCGTATAGCCGAGAATAGTGGTTTCTGTATGCTATAGCGGCCGTGTATGCTGGTGTGAACCATGGAGAAAACTTAGGTTTCACCTGGTATTTCCGACAAGGGATAAAAGCGTCCATGTCAGCCTTATATTTATTTAATACCCTATTACAGAGCCGCCAGTAATCACCAGAACCAAAATTGTTAGATGCTATGCGGTGCCTCATTCTCCCGGCAAACAGGGACTTAGCTCCTTCCAGAACTCACTCACATTTATTATGAGAAGCTACGGATAAGCGCCGTATAGCCGAGAATAGTGGTTTCTGTATGCTATAGCGGCCGTGTTTGCTGGTGTGAACCATGGAGAAAACTGAGGTTTCACCTGGTATTTCCGACGAGGGATAAAAGCGTCCATGTCAGCCTTATATTTATTTAATACCCTATTACAGAGCCGCCAGTAATCACCAGAACCAAAGTTGTTAGATGCTATGCGGTGCCTCATTCTCCCGGCAAACAGGGACTTAGCTCCTTCCAGAACTCACTCACATTTATTATGAGAAGCTACGGATAAGCGCCGTATAGCCGAGAATAGTGGTTTCTGTATGCTATAGCGGCCGTGTATGCTGGTGTGAACCATGGAGAAAACTGAGGTTTCAGCTGGTATTTCCGACGAGGGATAAAAGCGTCCATGTCAGCCTTATATTTATTTAATACCCTATTACAGAGCCGCAAGTAATCACCAGAACCAAAGTTGTTAGATGCTATGCGGTGCCTCATTCTCCCGGCAAACAGGGACTTAGCTCCTTCCAGAACTCACTCACATTTATTATGAGAAGCTACGGATAAGCGCCGTATAGCCGAGAATAGTGGTTTCTGTATGCTATAGCGGCCGTGTATGCTGGTGTGAACCATGGAGAACACTCAGGTTTCACCTGGTATTTCCGACGAGGGATAAAAGCGTCCATGTCAGCCTTATATTTATTTAATACCCTATTACAGAGCCGCCAGTAATCACCAGAACCAAAGTTGTTACATGCTATGCGGTGCCTCATTCTCCCGGCAAACAGGGACTTAGCTCCTTCCAGGACTCACTCACATTTATTATGAGAAGCTACGGATAAGCGCCGTATAGCCGAGAATAGTGGTTTCTGTATGCTATAGCGGCCGTGTATGCTGGTGTGAACCATGGAGAAAACTGAGGTTTCACCTGGTATTTCCGACGAGGGATAAAAGCGTCCATGTCAGCCTTATATTTATTTAATACCCTATTACAGAGCCGCCAGTAATCACCAGAACCAAAGTTGTTAGATGCTATGCGGTGCCTCATTGTTCCGGCAAACATGGACTTAGCTCCTTCCAGAAATCACTCTCATTTATTATGAGAAGCTACGGATAAGCGCCGTATAGCCGAGAATAGTGGTTTCTGTATGCTATAGCGGCCGTTTATGCTGGTGTGAACCATGGAGAAGACTGAGGTTTCACCTGGTATTTCCGACGAGGGATAAAAGCGTCCATGTCAGCCTTATATTTATTTAATACCCTATTACAGAGCAGCCAGTAATCACCAGAACCAAAGTTGTTAGATGCTATGTGGTGCCTCATTCTCCCGGCAAACAGGGACTTAGCTCCTTCCAGGACTCACTTACATTTATTATGAGAAGCTACGGATAAACGCCGTATAGCCGAGAATAGTGGTTTCTGTATGCTATAGCGGCCGTGTATGCTAATGTGAACCATGGAGAGGACTGAGGTTTCACCTGGTATTTCCGACGAGGGATAAAAGCGTCTATGTCAGCCTTATATTTATTTAATACCCTATTACAGAGCAGCCAGTAATCACCAGAACCAAAGTTGTTAGATGCTATGTGGTGCCTCATTCTCCCGGCAAACAGGGACTGAGCTCCTTCCAGGACTCACTTACATTTATTATGAGCAGCTACGGATAAGCGCGGTATAGCCGAAAATAGTGGTTTCTGTATGCTATAGCGGCCGTGTATCACCTGGTATTTCCGACGTGGGATAAAAGCGTCCATGTCAGCTTTGACTAAGGAAAAGAACTTAGTGGCGCTATTCTCAATTGGCCGATTATAAATATCAGTCTAAGAGGTGTCACAAAAAAAATGGTGTGAGTCCCATTTAACATGCTGGTAATGGAAAGAGGTCTTGTGGATAAAGGATAGATGATTGAAATGAACTGTGTTGTGAAGCTCGGCAAGGGCAAAAAGAGGCGATAAGAAATAAATCAAGTAGAGAAGCCTCTTGCTCGTTTTTTGCTAGAGAAAAATATAATGTCTGAATACCGGCAACATTAGTACCTTTAGAATATTTAAATGAGTTGTTGTGGTGAGCATTAAAGTCACCTAAGACAAAGATGTTCGTAGGAGAGAACATGCCTTTTCTATACTGTCATTTATTATATCTAATATACTGCAGTCCTCAGAAGAGGAGGAGCAATAAAGGAAAAACTGATAGCTAGCCGAGTTTAGTAACGAATGAAGGAAGTACAGGAAAGAGTTCTCTATGGCCTCGAGAGACAATTTCTTGGCCATCGAAAGATTATCACCAAGGCCATATATATATATATATATATATATATATATATATATATATATATATATATATATATATATATACAGTACTTTTCGATAAAAGTGACTCACACGATTTTTTTTACTAAAAATATTTTTTGTCTTTTGTTTTTGGGGTTAAAATAATTTTTAATCTTACTAATATAAAGACCCCTTCCCGACCACCTATGAAAAAAGTTTATTCATCCTAAGGTATTCTATTGATAATTATAAATTTGGATATAAATGAGATTTAGGAAAAAACTCTGTGCAAAAAAAGTGACTCAGATATCGCATTCTAATGATTAAACTGCTACATTTAAAGAGCTTTTGACAAAATATTGAAAACTATTTTACAATACACTCAGAACAATATTCTAGAGAATTCTAGAACAGCTTAAATTAAATCTAGAGTATTCCAGAATATTCCAGAAAGCCTCTTACAGTATAAAAACAGCTTGAAATAGCCATTCAAGTCACTAACCAGATGAAAGGGTACAAACACGCATCAGAACCACTTAAGGCATCTATTATTGCCCTCTCAAAAGCAGGCAAGTCTACGAGAGAAATTGCAGAAATTGCTATAACTTCGCAATCAACTGTCTCTTGAGTGCTTAGGGCACATAATGATGCCACTCCTGCTCCAAGGAAGGAAAGAAGGGGACGAAAGAAAAAGATTGATGATAGAACTGGCAGGGTAATCAAGAGAGAAGTTGCGAAGAATAGGACTATAACTAGCCAAGAAATTGCAGTCAGTCTAAGCGAAGAGCAAGGTGTCTTGCCTCTTCAACAGTCCGTCGGTGGTTGTTAGAACAAGGCTACAAATCTTGTACACGAAGGTTTAAACCGCTATTAAGCAAAGCCAACAAAGCCACGAGACTTGAATGTGCTCACTATTACAAAAATTTCACCGCAGAAGACTGGAATAATGTTCTCTTCTCCGATGAAACGAAAGTTGAACTAAATTCAAAGGATAAGGTGAGTCACTTTTATCGAAGAGCACTATATATATATATATATATATATATATATATATATATATATATATATAATACTCAAAATGTGTGTACATATGTATGTGTGTGTGTGTGTGTGATCGGATGTTGTTTATGCGTTTCCACTGTTTTCATCCGATTTCGATGAAATCTTTTTGTTTGATAGATAATTCATCAGTGCCGGTTTTGAGTTCAAATTGTTAGCGACAATGGCTCTCCTCTACTTCCTGCCCATTATAACTCTCAGCAACATTTTACTATTTACTCTCTGTTCTTGGATATATATCTTTCATAAAATCTTTAATAAAATAAATAGTTTAAATTATTACAATAATATTATCTATGTCTATAATTCTCAAAATGTGTGCGTGTGTGTGTGTGTGTGTGTGTGTGTGTGTGTGTTTGTGTGTGTGAGTGAGTGAGTGTGAGCGAATGTCGTTTATGCGTTTCCACAGTTTTCATCCGAACGCTTCTACGCGCGAGGCTGAAAATGATGATCAAAGGACTCAACCGCTGAGGAGAAACGCCTCTTCAACTGCTGCTGCGCGTGAAGCTGAAACAAGATTTAGAAGGCAAAAATGGCCTCATATATATATATATATATATATATACATATATATATATATATATATATATATATCAAGTATGTGGTGCAGTTCAATTTATATGACATGAATCGTTCATACATTTGTATGAATGATTCATGTCACACATATATATATATATATATATATATATATATATATATGTCTGTGTGTGTGTGTGTGCGTTTGTGTGTTAGGGAGAAAGAATTCATACATATATAAGGGGTCCGCCTGTGAATCTAAATTCTCACTGAAACCCCTACTATTATTACGACGTCGGCTGCGGTGTTAAAAGGTGTCTAATGTTCAGTGTGGTCACGAGAGGTACTAACTACCTGCATCAACATACACCTGATGAATGCCAGTAGGAACAAAGTTTTAACATTTTAATAGAAAAATTTTACTCCCGACAGGGATCGAACTAGATTTGTCTTTTATCACTGAGGAAACAACTTTTTGCATCAATGCATACCTCTACTAGTTCGGCCATGGAGACAAACTATCTACACAACATTGTAATCACCTGTTTAAGGAGAAACTTTTTTTTTTCGTTGAGCCTTCTGCGTCAGGGATGCAACGATGGCATATATGTCATAAAACCACAGCAAGAAATTGTAAATCTCTCTAATAGGAAATTGTATAACTGCTTTGTCGACCTAACAGCAGCATATGACTTCCACATCTCATCCATTAGAAATCATCTTCTAAGCACCAAATCTACTTAATGCATGGATTCAGTAGAGGAAATGTGTCGATCTACATAATCTTACATGTCGGAACCGTCATATAGCCTGATGTGCTGTACCATTTAGCTACAGAGCAAGCGAGGGTTGAGTTTGTTTACCAGATGCTTCGTCTGTATGATTAGCAATATATTTAACATATTCAAAATTCCTCCCTCCATGTTCGATACAACGATGAATCCGATTGGCAACACTTCTACAAACAATTGGGAAAATTTCTACATTAATTTCAGAAAATTTGCCAGAAATTTCTTGTTTTAATTCAGGTATTTTTTTTTCTGTGTGAGTCTGTAAACAAAATCTTTCAGTATTGTGGAAGAACTGACTGGTTACATCCAAAGCCTAGAAAACCAAAATAGTGTCCATCACCGCCAATCAGACACTGAACTACCACCAGTCACGAAAATGAATGTTCCTCGAGTGAGGCCGCGTGCTCTGAGCGTCTATTAGGCCTCACTCAACCCAGACCTCAAGTGGAACTTTTATATACGACCCATCGCTAAAGACATGGGGAAAATGGTCGATTCTCTGTACTGCTCTAGTAAGTACTTGGCTCTTCGTACTATCCTCTACCTTTACAAGTCTGTCATATTTGAACATGAGCTACCCATTCCTCACTTTCCTGTCTCGAAAGAGTCCAAAAACGTTTCCGCGTCCGTGTGGGTGATGGATCATTTTCCACTCTGCAACCCTTATCTTACTGACGCTATATCGTCCAGGAAAGTGTTCAGACGAACTACATTCCTTAGTTCCACCAATTCTAAACTTTACGGTTAGGATCTCCATTCTGGGTACATTGTAGGGAACCACCTCCGTATTCTGCTCGAGTAGCTTCTCCCCGCGAACCGACTCCCAAGCGGATATTTTCTCAATCGCTACAATCTTAACCTGTTCCAGTCTAGTCTTATCTTTCCCGCATAAACTGTCTCTTAAGCTGTAATCATCTATCTTGAGTGGCTCCCAGGCCTTGTAAAGGGTGAACCTCATTTAGCCGACAAGAAAAGGTCTGGTGGTGTCAGGACTAGTGATCGTAATGGTCACTCAATTGCTCCAGTCGCCCAATCCACCTCAGCTCGAAATTAAGATTTAACCAATCCCGAACGCATAAGCCATAATTAATTTTAAGCTTTCTTAAACTACTGTAATTTATTTTTGTTCAATAAAAGTTAATAAATAAAAAATAAAAAGGGCGTTACTTTGCCCCCCATATCTCTCTCTCTCTCTCTCTCTCTCTCTCTCTCTCTCTCTCTCTCTCTCTCTCTCTCTCTAATATATAAATATATATATATATATATATATATATATATATGACCTCACGGCTGCAGAGTGTGTCGATGGCCAAGCAAAGTTGAATAGGGCTGTTAAACGCACATTTTTCTCTGACTCTTCAAATGGACATAGTTACTCAGTCTTTATATCCTAACGTAAACAAAGCAATTTGTAAAGAAAGGGATGGATATTTTTATATATTAATCCGGCAGATTTTTCTTAAAGCATATTTTTTGTGGATACACGTATTTGAGTAGACGCTCTGTTTATTTATTAAAGAGTATATTTATTTATTTCCTGCCTGACTATTCGAGAAAGCTTATTGGAAAAAAATATGCACTCTCCAGGATTCGAACCTGCGTTTACGTAGGGGACACCATCATTAGATCTGATGTGCATTTAGATCTGGCGTCGATTTATATATATATATATATATATATATATATATATATATATATATATATATATATATATATATATATATATATAATTATTTATTTGAATATTACAACATAAATATGTTATAAAATCACGACAAAAATAGCCATTTTGTTTCAACACTTCTGGTGTCTTATCAAGTGATGATGTAGAATATAGAATAAATGGTTTTAAAAGTTTCAAATTAATTAACGATCCTTAGCTAGGAGTAAACGCTGTTACATAAGCTAGAATGACCAATCAAAATACAAGTATAGGGTAATTCGAAAAATTTAACAACTAAGCAAGGTTATCATAGATATTAAAAGATTTATAAAATTTGAAATTAAAATTAAAAGTAAAAAATTAAAAATTACCTATTTAGAAATCTAAATCAAATCTCTATTAAGTTTTAAATTGTAGAATTACCGAGGAGAAAAAATATAAAAACATAAAAATATAGAAATAAAAATAAGAGATATATATGCTATTTAATTTATATTTTCATTGAAATTATGTTAAAAGGGATGTTCAGAACCCCAGACAGAAATCTATACACTTTTAGTTTCATTTCAACATGTTAGTCGCCTCTCACGCGAAATCATTCGAACATACGCAGGTTATAATACATAAGCGCTCAGACGTATTTATATATATATATAATGTGTGTGTGTGTGTGTGTGTGTGCACTCATACTACTATAAATGTTATTTTAGTGGATATTATATATAAAAAAATAACACTAAAATAACATTTATAGTAATATGAATCCATATATATATATATTAATTATAATATAAGTGTTATTTTTAGTGGATATATATATATTATATATTACTCTAAATATTGAACAATTTAGTTCATGCCACCTTTCTTCAGTACAAGAACGCACAATTTTCAAATTTAAAAAAAAAATTTCAACCTCAGCGTCGTGACTGCACGATCCAAAATTATTCTTACATTTAAAAATATCTCATTGCTAAAAAACACTCTTTCGGTCCGCACTATCTTTCGATGTCTCATTATTACCTGGAATTTAACAAAAACACACTGAAATGTCTACCTGATGATGGTCGTTCGAAACGACTGAAAGCCCGGCTAGTAGAAAAATAAGACCTGATAAAACCGGAATTTATAAACAAGGATCATACCATTCATTAACGGATTCGAAGTTGATTGTATTTTATTATTAAATATTGTTTGCGACAGTGATTCTTGCCATATAATTAGCTTCAGTATTTGTTTTTCGTTTGAATGATTTACGTTACATAAATTGAATACGCACTACATAATTGATATATATATACATATATATATATATATATATATATATATATATATATATATATATATATATATATATATATATATATATATTAATAATAATATAAGTTTTATTTTTAGTGGATATTGGCTTCCTATTCGTAATTGTGTATGCCCATCGCACGATATTGATGATGACCCTTTTAATGTTGTTGCGATCGACTATACCTTTGACATGCATCGTTTGCCACAATTTTTACATTTTTACGTCGCATTTGTATCAGCAGCAGTAACCAGCAATGGATGTGAAACAATCCCAGAGTGTTGCTGTTTGTATCAATAACATTATTAGTCAAAACTGAGTTGGTTAACCGTTTAGCCTACAGCCTGTCTGTGCATCACCCACTAAGATCTTACAATATCGAGCAATTTGTGTGCATAAAATTTTGAGTAGCGGCAAAGACAGTGCAAACGCACACCTTGAGCCTTAAAAGCAATAATCCGAAAAAAACGTCTGCATATGTGTGCGTGTTTTCAGGCGAATGACCACTGTGACTTACATAATACGTGTTATCCAAATATTTGGAAACGATAAACGTCAAATACACTACCTGCCCTAACACCTACTTTCAACCGCTTCCTTCGAATTAGTTACTTTGATTGATTGATTTGTTTTTTACGGCTTATCACTTCTTTTTTTAAGGTTAAAACATACCTTTGGATTATAAAAAAAGGTTTTGGAGATAATTATTTTTCTGAAACAAGTCTTACTAATTAACCCATAGCTAGGAAGAGAAAGGTGGATTCATACCTTTCCCAATTGAATGTAACAAACCCGACTGGAATTCGAACTCGGCTTTCCGATTTCTCATTCTGAGCTGTTATCCATTACACTACAGACACATCCGAGGTTACCCCACCTGGTATTCCCAATCAGTCACTCATCTCGGTACAGACCTGTTTCAACGTTGCTTAACTTCGGTGATCGGATGAGAACCGATGTTTCAACGTGATATGACCGTAATCCTACTTGCTTTGAACGTGTATACACACTGGTATATAATCATTCTTCTATGTGCCGTGTCCCCTAAGGACGTAGGCGATCATGCCTCTCCACAACTTCCTTTATCTTGTCGCTCTTAATAAATTTTGTATTTCTGTTATTTCTTCGAAACCTTTTTCCGTCATCCATTTACTCAAGCTCATTAAATATGTTATACGCTGTTTTCCTCTTTCCATCGTGCCTTCAATCTGTCCTGTGAGTATCAGATTTTCCAAATCTTCTTTCCTCAATCTGTGCCCTAGAAACCTCAACTGCCTCTTCCTCGTGTTAAGTTTCATTTTTGTTTTCATTTTCTCTAAAAATATTCGTCACGGTATATTCCACATTCCACTGTAGAACCACATTTCTCTTGCGTCAAATCTTTTCATCTTTTAGAAGATTGTCCAACACTTACTGCCATACAGGAGGACAGATACTACATTCAATAAGAATAAGATATCCACATTGCTTTCTAGCTGGGTGCTTTCTATTCGGGTGTTTTCTTTGACTAATTGAAAAATAAATAACCTTAAATCTATTACACTGATTTGAAGCTGCAAGAAAAATCGCTTTTATGTACAATGCGCGTGCGCAAAGGAAAGAAAAAGAAATGCAAAGCTGACCAGCAACAAATAATATATTCCCTACTTTCAGTGTTAGAACTTAAATAAAATAAAAAGGTTTCGAATGGTGACATTTTTCTTCTTTTTTTTTTTTTTTTGCGGTGTTGGGGAGAAAAGTTTCGCGTAGAGGACACACAGACTTCTCACAAACATTTTTCACTATTTGCCTTTCATCTGTATTAAGCTAAGTTAATTCAGTATCGAAAAGAAAGTTAGGTGATAATTCCAAAATAAAGAAAGGTTAAAACAAGGGAATTCAAACTGAATTCATTTAAGAAAGAAAGAATTGACATGAGGAAAAGAAGAAAAAGAACAGAAGCGAAAGAAAGAAACAAAAAACAAATCAAAGAAATAAAGAATAGTTACAAAAGAAAAGAAAGAAAGAACAGACGTGAATAAAAGAAAAAAGAAAGAATAGAAGCGAAAGAAACAAACAAACAGATGACTACAAAGAAAAAAAAAGAAACAGACAAAGAATAGCCGCGAAAGAAAGAAAGAAAGAATCACAAAAGAAAAAAAACAAATAACATACTAGAAAGAAAGAAAGAAAGAAAGAAATGATAGGTTAAATTTTTATTTAAAAAATGAATTGTTGATTTTCTCCATGAGTAAACTACAAAGGCAGTTTTTGAAAGACATGCGCATATATCTATATCTATCTATCTATCTATATATATATATATATATATATATATATATATATATATATATATATATATATATATATATATATATATGTGTGTGTGTGTGTGTGTGTGTGTGTGTGTGTGTGTGTGTGCGTGCGTGTGCAGACAAAAAAATAAGTACTCTCATTGTTTTGGGGTTGGAGGAGTGTTAGTCTCCAAATTTTAAGTGATTGGTCTCAGAAACAATCAAAATTACTGATGAATAATGGCCACAATGGTCAAGCTGATTCCCTCTCCCGCTATTAAGTGTTATGGGCCGTATTCTGTTAAGATAATCTTCTTTAGGCATTATAAAGGTTAGTGATATCATTGTTGTCTCTTGCTCGGTCATTTTATAGATAGCTATAAACAGCCCTCAGGTTATTCGGAAAATAATATCCTATTTTAGAATCAACTTTTATTCGCGAATTAATGTATTTAATGGTAACGGTAGTAGTAGCCGTTTCCCTCCGAGTAGACATTTGGCATTCATTGACCGAGCAGCAAATACTGCTTTCGGCTGAAATTTATATAATCTTTCTCCTAAAAACACTTTTTCAGGAAAATAGGATTTTCAAGTCTTGTAGCAATTATCTCTCTTTCCACTATTGATGGGAGTTTCCTTCCTCACCTTTTATTTGAATTAGTATGGAATGTCAACATCAGAATTATGTTATTATTTTCTCTTCGAGTTACATGTGCTATCCATTTTAGTTGTTGCTACTGTCGGTAGTCCTCAAGTGATGTGGTTTCTATTATTTGGTATAGATCTTTGTGATTCTGTAGCGCCGATCCACAATGTTCAAAGAATGATGTCATTTGTCAAGACCCTCAGACTTCACTCGCACAAAAGCTTTTTTGACCGATGATCTTAGAAAGCGGTTGTATACAGTTGACAGTTTAGATATTTTTGAACGAGTTTGGCGCCATGTATGACATCCATATGAAAGCCTCGATCTGACGAGGCTATTTAAGAGCATGACCAGAGTTCTCAGGTTGATGTTTTGGTTTTGTAGTAATGTGCGGTGTTAGTCGAAACTACCTCAGGTGCAATTTATTTTATATTCAATTTCCTTTTCTCCCCTGCTTAATTTGTTATAACTTATCCATACGCCGAAGGATATGAAGTGTTTAGTATTTACTAATTCCACATCCTATTAAACAATTAAAATTGAAACTCTGAACATTTTTGCCATCGAGTTACAAGGTTATTTATGCCTTTACGATAAAACTCTAAAATGTTTGAACGCTAAGAAATCTTTGAATGCAATTTCTGCATCTTCTTTTACAAAGGAATGTCCTTTGACTTAACAATGCTTATACGTCGTATAGTAGCACAGACAGTATGCTCTCTGTGTGTTTGTGTGTGTGTGTGTGTGTGAGTGTGTGTGTGTGTGTGTGTGTGTGTGTGTGTGTGTGTGTGTGTGTGTGTGTGTGTGTGTGTGTGTGTGTGTGTGTGTTTGTGTATGTGTGCGTGTGTATATAAAAATATAGTACCCTTCTGGTTTAAATTTTAGAGGAGTGTTAATCCCCTAATTTTAATTGACTGGGCTCAGAAGAAATAAGAATTATTTATGAGTAATGACCACAATGATTCGCCCAAACTAATCCCCTCTCCTCATATTAAAAAGTTATGGGCGGTATTTTGTTAAAATAATCTGTTTAGTCATTATAAAGGTTCGTGATGTTGTTGTTGTGTTTGGTTCAACCATTTCCTAGGTTGATATGTAGAGCCTTAGATATTGGGTTATTCGGAAAATAATGTCCGATTTTAGAATCAACCTTTATTCCTGAATTAATGCCTTTAAACAGTGTTTAAGTCAGTCAAAATAAGAACCCTGAACAATCTATACATTTTTACCATCGAATGGCGTGGTCATTTATGCCTTTATGATAAAATTCTAAAGGTTTAGGCGCGAAGAAATCATTGAAGGCTGATTCTACATCTTTTACAACGGAATGTCCTCTGGCTTAAAAGATTGTCAAGATACTTGAAAAAGTGGTAGTCAGTGGGCAGGAGATCAGGAGAATATGGTGGATGTGGAAAAGTTTCGTATCCCAATTTGGCGAGTTTCTGCAGTGCCACACTGGCAAAATGTGGCCGAGCATTGTAACAGAGCATAATTGGACCGCGTCGATTAACTTTTGTTTGTTTGTTTAACTTAGTGTGCATTTCCTTCCGTTGTTAGCAGTAAAGTTCGGATTCTCTGATTAGCAGTGATTCTTTGGTTAGATTCCAGGAAGATGTAATGAATACCTGTTAAAGTTGTGATGAATTTGTATAATAAATTTTACTTGTTATTTAATTGGAGTGCATTAAATGTTGGCAAACTGAAACATTCGTGCCCGCAAAAAAAAAAACAGTGTCAAAAGGTAGATTTTTCAATAAACACCGCTATTATTTTAACTACCTTCACCGCTCGGCAATGTTTACTGTTTTCAAAAGCGATGATTAGAATTGTAATAAAACCTAAACATATGACACATGAAACACCATTTATTAGATTGTTTATTGGAATGGTTGGCAAAACATCAGCTAATTGCCAATTCATTCAAACTTGATAAAATGGTAAATAATAAGGATTTGCTATAGTTGGTTTACATATTTTAATAATTTAGTAAGTGTATATAAATTTATGAATAAAAATTATTTTTATATTTATTTCTTTATGAATTGGTAAATAATAAATATTTGCTTGCACTAGTTGTAATACAATTGTATTAGTTTTTAGAATGTTGTAAATATAAAATTATTCTTGTAAATAAACAATCTAATAAATAAATAATGTTTAATAATTTTGTTTTAAATTCTCGAGAACAAAAAGAAAATGCATAAATTCACATTCATCATGTTTTAGTCCAATTATAATCACCGTTTTTTAAAACAATAAATATTACAGAGGAGTGAAGGTAGTTAAAATAATAGCGGTATCAATGGAAAAAATGTCATTTGACACTCCGATTTTTGACAGGCACGAAGGTTCAACTTAGTGAAATTTCGATGTCTAATGTTTAGCAAATCTTACCTGTAATTTCACCGGCTACATTAAAAAAAACTAGCATTTAATTCATATTTCATAAATAAGCATCTTATAAAAATTTAAACTGGAATAAATTTTAATTTTTATAGAAATCGAGGAATTTCGATAGATACGACATTGTGGCAGACGAGAACATTGCTTTGACTTCTTAAACGTATTAAAAGAAAATGGATGTTATCAGTGTGGGGTCTGGAAATGCCGAACTGAGTTTAAATCCCAATATCTGTCTCTTCACCTCCCAGCTCTGGTTTAATTTTTGGGAGGTAACCAATTTAGGAGAAGGACTATTTTGAATTCCAAATCGTGGAGAAGCGTACTTTGCCAAGAAGCTGTGGCAATATAGCGATAATGAAAAACAAAAAATAGGAAATTGTGGAGAGCCATGACAGCCTAAGTCCTGAGGAGGGACATTTGAAAAATTAAATTATAAAAGTGGTTTAGGGATCGACTGGACATTTTTATCAAATCACAAACACTAAGCAAGACCCCTTCCTAATTTTCAATCGTAAGGAGGCCTGACACGCTCTTAAATTCAAAATACTTAATCTGTGAATAACAGACATTTTTGTGACGTCAACTACACTCAAAGGATTGACTGGTGGTGTGCATAACCTTTTTTTGTATTTATACACTTAGTCGTTGAAATCTCATCTGATGGCCACCTATATAAATTATAATAAATACAATGCAGACACGCAAAACACTCTCTATCTCAACATTTCTACATACACACACGATCTCGCGCGCGTGAAAGTAAATCAGTTCAGTGGAGTAAGCATGGCCTATATACTTTTCTTATTTTATGTACAGTGGGCGCTCATGGCTCTCCACAACTTCTTATTCTTCTTAGCTCTAAACACTGTTTATCTTTTTATTGTCCTTCACAATCCATGTTATGCCATCCAAGCTCGATAGATATGCTACTCGTCCTTTTCGCCCATGTCTTCATCAAGCACTCTTTCCTCATTTATATGTCAAACGTTAACTGTCTCTTTCAGATTTGAAGCGCATGTCTCTTTTTCGTTCCCATTTTCCTTGAAACTTGCCATTTGCTCACATGTGCCATTCTTGTTATTCTCAGCATCCTTCTGTAGAAGCACTTTTCTGTTGTCTCAAGTCTTTTCTTCACCTGTAAGAATATTGTTCAGTCTTCATTACCATATTGGAGGATTGTTATTACGTAATCGTTTTGTACTCTTTCCTTTTTTTTCTAATGAAATTTTCTTGTTTCTCAATATTTTGCTTAGCTTTTGGAAGAAAACTTTTGCAATTCCATTTCGCCTTCGGATTCCAGTGTCACTTTTCGTCATCTGTTAGAACACCTTCTAGTTTTCTCTACTAGGCTGATCGTGAAATCTCCAATTCGTATCTCCAAGTCGTATTTCGCATCCTGGGTTGTCTCGCTTGCTAATGACCATATATTATGTTAGTCCTTCCCCGCTCCCCGATTTCATGTAGCACATCCTCTAGAAGATCCTGCAGTTTCTTTTTCTGCGTCCGCCATTAACTCGGTGTCATCAGCGTACCTTATGTTGTTAAGAATGTGTCCACTAATAATAAATCCTGGTATACTTCTGGTTCTCTTAGGATAGCTTCGTTGTAGAGATTAAATAAATCCGGCGCGATGAAACATCCTTGTGTTACGCCTCTTTCTATTTATATCTACTCAGTTCATTTTCTATCCGTATGCAGGTGGGTTGTTCCCAGTAAATGTTCTGGATTATTCTAATGTCCTTTCCAAATAAACGATGTTTTCCTAAGAATTTTAAAGTGAAAATTGGTGTGTCTAAGTCAAAGAACTAAAATTAGGCTATTGTACTGGGTGGTCCGAAAGTCTTTGTCACGCCTACATAATATGATTTTCTATTTCAACGATCTATTCAACGGGTATTATCAAAGAGAGAGTTTCACGTGAACGATACCAGAAATACCCATCAGTTGAAGGACACCGTGCGGTGAGCCTTTGCAACAATCAACAAAGCACAGCTTCGTAAAATATCACACAGGACATGGCACCGCATCATTTTGTGTCACGAAAATGATGGCGTTCATACAGACCTTCTCGATATGTGACAGCGTCAATGAAAGGGAATAAACTGAATCCAGTACATGTGCTTTGTATTACTGTACTACTTGTTCTATTGTTCTCATTATCTTTTTGGTAGGGAGTAACAAGACTTTCGGACCACCCTGTATAATAAATTAGGTTAAAATTAAATTACAGTGAAAATTGGTGTGTCTAAACCAAAGAACTAAAATTAGCTTATTGTAGAAACCTTGCAAATAACTTAAACAAAACCACTAAATCTATAAATCGATGAAGCAAGAAATCCCATGTAAATCATTGTAGTTCTCTCTATCTTTTATAAATTCGTGTAAGGGCAATTGTTGTCTGTGTGTCCCCATCACAGTAACATAAAAAAAAATTGCCATGATCACGAGCAATTCTATTATTAGTTCTTTAAATATATTACTAACACATTTCCATTACAAAAAAAAACAGAAAAATTTAATTTGCATAACTATTTTTAAAAGTATATTTTAATAAATATTTCATCTGTGTTATTTATTTTTCTAATTCAACTGTTCAAACTTCTCATATATAAATAATGTTTCTCTCGATAATTCATTTGTTTTTAATTTATTGTGTTTGCATAGAAAGAATTTATATCAGCATTGTCAGAATATATATATATATATATATATATATATATATATATATATATATATATATATATATATATATATATATATACACGACTTTTCGGAAATTTGAGGAAACATTTTTTTAAATGGCCCAAAAAGTAGTTGTTTTGAACTTTAAATAAAAGTCAATTATTATATATGGTTAAAAAAAGTGAAAGAGGATTTTCTATTAGAAATTTTATTATGGCAAAAAAGAAAAAAAAACATTTTACGATTAAATTTTGCTCTCGTCAAAATATCTTCCTTTCGCTTTTATTACGGTTGCACAATTTTTTGGCATTTGTTGCAAAAATTTCTCAAAGTATAAGATTGATAATTGATTCCATTTCTTTCAATGACTCTAAGAGCTCTTTTTCATTTTTTTTATTTTTTTTACTCTTTCATCCCATATTAATTATGGGGGATCGCTTCAAACTTTTGAACCATAGTATATATATATATATATATATATATATATATATATATATATATATATATATATTTGTGTGTGTGTGTGTGTGTGTGTGTGTGTGTGTGTGTGTGTGTGTGTGTGTGTGTGTGTGTGTGTGTGTGATCCACATATAAGCCTGTTTCGCTGTATCAATGTGGCTAGACATCCGATTACTTCAAGCAGGGCTCGAAACTCGACAGATTTGGCATCAGTCAGCTATTTACCCCTAAGCTGTCGGCGAACGGAAGAGAAAGGGAATTTTTTAACGTATTATATACGTGATGTATACACACGCCAGTAGCCAATAGCGCTCAATTCATAACAGAAGATCGATGCGTTAATAGCAGGAGTAGCCACCGTCTTTTAAAATTACATTTTCTATAGAGTACTCAATCGGGAAACGAGAGCATAAATAGTCATCCATATATATATATTCTCAGATAGAGTGTAGATAAATAGTGTATAGATAGAGACAAAATGTATAAAGAGACAAGAGGAAAAACTATTCTTTGCCGACGCGCTTCATTCTCTGACGGACTTTATCAAGACTATGTAGGATTTAATTTGTCGCACGTATCTATATACACAAGCGAGGATGTCATTGGTTTATCAATGTTTTTAAAAATGAGACCTTTCATGTATGTTCATCAGGAGTTAGAAAAGTCAGTCAATGTGGAGGAAGAAAAGTGTCATAATTCAAAGTCTGGCAAAAAGTAAAAATATAAACATGTGCAAGAAAACAAATCCTCCATTGCTCTGATAAAATCGCTCAGAGGCTGAAACGCGTTGGCTAAGAATAGCTTTTTGTCTTGTCTCTTTTTATTCACACATATATATCTTATTGACGTATAAAAATATATATCGTTGTCTCATATATATATATATATATATATATATATATATATATTATTCAGGGTTACATTAAAACATGCATGAAACGTTAAAAGAATTTTTAAAACGTTGAAACAAGATGGGTATATGCATGTTCTAATGTAACACTGCATAATAAATAAATATTTATTGCTCTACTTTTGTATTGAGTCCTGTTTTAAATTAATGTTTGAACGCTGAAAGCTTACTCTTTGTTCTTTTACATTTGTGTATATATATATATATATATATATATATATATATATATATATATATATATATATATATATATATATATATATATATATATATATCGTTATCTCAAATATTTATATATATATATATATATATATATGAGATAACGATATATATTTTCATATGTCAAGAACAGTATTGAGGAAATTGTATGACAAAGTAGAAAAAGTTTACTTGTGACGCGTTTCGTGCTTCGATGAAGTCCTGAAGGATGAAACGCGTCACAAATAAACATTCTCATTTAACCATACAATTTTCCAATATATATATATATATATATATATATATATATATATATATATATATATATATATATAAGATAAAGAACAAATAGGAAACGTTTATCAATCTAAAATGTTTCACTTTTATTAAAGCTTCATCAGAGAATGAGATATGGAAAAAAGGGATAAAGAAATTCTGGTATTTTTACTTTTGTGTTGTTTGATTTTCATTGGTCAATCATGTTTCATGTGCATTCAACTCATTAAACCAACGGTTGTCTAATTTGTGGTATTGTGAATTCCAGTTATGGAGCACTCAGTTAGGATTGGCCTAACTAATTAAAGTTAATTAACGAATCGAATGAACCTATTAAATTTATTACTAGATTTTCCACATTTTTAACTTCAAGGAGATTTCTTTTGTCAGAATAAATTGTATTCATCCCAGAAAAGCCTCTTTCAGCTTCCGCAGAACTTACAGCAATAGTATTACTTATATATATATATATATATATATATATATATATATAATAGTAAATATACATTTTTCTCGCCGGTCGTACAACGCAATGTTCAGGTTATATCTTTTGAACTAAATACATATATATATATATATATATATATATATATATATGAAGAAATATAGTCTTAAAGTGTGCTATATTTATGGGATAAAGTGCTCAATATCAGAGATAGAGCGTGTGTAAATATAAAAGTGAACATAGAAGTCAACACTTAGAGGCGACAGTCTGTTTCATGCTAGATGCAATCATTGGGCCACCATATATATATATATATATATATATATATATATATATATATATATATATATATATATATATATATATGTATATATATATATGTGTGTGTGTTGTTGTTGTTGTTGTTGGTGGTGGTGGTGGTGGTGTGTGTGTGTGTGTGCGTGTGTGTGTGTGTGTCTGCGAGCGCGTGTGCGTGCAAAAATGCCATCCCAAAGAACCAGTTGTATAAAGTTTGGTAATCTTTAGGAACCTTTTCTGCTTATTTTCTTTCCAATCTGAGAATGGAAACAAATCTTTTAATAGTATCAAAAAGATTTAAACCATTTTGATAATTTAATAGAAAATATATATTTATTAAGATATTTCCAGACTGAAATTCTGTTCTCAACATAGGATGCCAACAGTGTATGTATGTATATATTTGTCACCTCTTCGTCACCGAGGCCCGTTGGAACAGTTGGTATGGTGTTTGCACAACCTAACTGTTAGGGTTTCAATTCTCGGTAGTGGATGCGCACTGCTGATGAGTCCCAAATATAGGACGAAACGGCCGTCCAGTGCTTTCTGCATTCTGTAGAGGTTTCAGACTCGATGAATCATCAATATAATTATCAATTTCTCCTAATAATTTCAAATTGTATATATATATATATATATATATATATATATGTGTGTGTGTGTGTGTGTGTGTGTGTGTGTGTGTGTGTGTGTGTGTATACTTCTGGGTGGAACGCGGATAACTCAAACCGCTGTAAGTGGAAGAGCGAATGAGGAGGGCACTATTATAGAAAAAGGCGTGGGTATCTCCCACATAGAGCGCATTACAAATGAACCCGTGCGAGACACCATCAGACGAGGGAGCTTACGGCCGTATTACGTTGAAACATTGGTTCCTGTAAGTTGGTATCTAGATGTGTGTCCGCTTGGGAATGCCAAATGCTGTAAGCTTACATGTGCGAGTGGTGTAGTGGATAATGGCTCGGATAATGACTCCAATTTCCGTTGGGTTCGTTATGTTAACTTACACGCAAATACCCTTGGGAAAAGTAAGAATTCACCTCTTCTCTCCCCAGCTATGGGTTAATTAGTAAGACTTGTCTCACTCAATCATTATGGGTTTTTTTTAATTTTTACATTCTAAAAATATCTTCGGGCTTTATTTTCTGCAAAGAGTTGATAAACCGAAGAAAACGAATCAATCAATAAAATGCACCCCAGACAAAGATCTTATACCTATCGGGAAGAAGATAAAGTAAAAATATTATGCGCACATCATAAGAGCCAACAATTTGTCCACTGTTATCCCACAAGTCAAAAGAAGAAGAGGCAAACAGAGAGAAAAATGGGGTGTCAAAGTCAGCGTGATTTCAAAGATCATTCAGAGGCTCAAACATTTGCGGGCAAACGTGATATATGGAGGAAAGTTGTTAAGTACCCAGCTGCATAACGAGCCTAGAAATCAACTGAGTCATGGGAATGATGCTGATGATTATGACGTATGCAAAAGTATTGACAGATAATTACTTGAATGTTCTACAGAAAATGGCAAACTTGTAATTTGTTTCGTTTTTCTTCCAATTTTCGCAACTTATTTTCATTCTTTCATTGCAGTTAATGAGAACAGTTACAGTAAAATGCAATCGATTATTAACAATTTCTTCTAGATTAAGAACAATCGGAGCGTAAATCGGTTTATTAACGTGAATTTCAATCTATTGTTGCAATATTAGTTCGAAAAACCTAATTCCGCCCAAAGTGAAATTACTTGAGAACTCAGTAAGTTTTCTGGTAAAGGGTTCCAAATTTATCAATACAAAGGTAGTATTATATTTTATTTCATTTATTTTTATAAGATGAAACAGCGTCAAACATTTTTATTAAATGAAGAATTGTCAATCATTATCATTAATTTTTTACTAGTATCGATTTTCATCTTCATTTTTTATTGGATGAAGTATTATCATCCATTATCGTTAATTTTTGACTGGTATTTATTTTCATCTGCATATTTTCCATGAAGCATTGTCAAACATTATCATTACTTTTTAACTAGTATTTATTTTCTTCTTCATTTTTTATTAAATGAAGCATTGTCAACAATTATCGTAAATTTTTTAATAGTATTTATTTTCATCTTACTTTTATTTGGTGAAGAATTGTTAATAATTATCATTAATTTTTGACCAGTATTTATTTTCATTTTCATTTTTATTAAAATAAATAATAAAATATTAGAATTTTTGCTAGTATTTATTTCATCTCAATTTTTTAATTACTTTTTATCACAGTTTTTATAGAAGCCTTCAATTTGATGTAGTTAATTTGAAAAAAAAATGTTATTAGATGAATCTCTCTTAACAATTATTAATTATTTCTGATTAGTGTTCACTTTCATCTTATCTTTTGAGTTGCTTATTTATCACAATTTTTCTTCAGGCTATCAACCAACGGCAATTAGTAAACAGTGTAGGATTGAAAATTAAGCAGAGCCTCTCACACAGATTTGAACTTGCGTCCTTTTTGCTAAAGGAATAGTTTTTAAGCATCCATCTGTTTTAATCGCTACCATGCGAATGCTTGACCCCCCTTTACAGAAGAGCTAAGCTGAACCAACAAATCATCACACTTTACCGTCATGCCTACCAGCCCTATATCTATCCCATTAGTAGTAGTAGTAGTTCAATCCTCACTGGATGCCCCATACTTTCAACCTTGTGCCACATCTAAGCGACGCTTAGAAAATCACCATTAGTAGTAGTGGTGGCAGCTGCAGTATTATCATACATTGTTTTTTTATTTTTTTTTTATTTTTATCGTTTAACCCCAAGTAAAGCGATAATGCCACTAAGACACAACGTTTACTGGGAGTGAATGAGCATGAGAAGATTTTAGTGAGAAGAAAGGACAATAAAAGAACCGGAGTTAAGAAGGACAGAAGATAGCGATTGACGTTTTATTTAAATTCTTGAAATGTGTAGGTGGCAGTGCAACAAGAAATTAGAAGAGATTTCCAAAGGTGAAATTAAATACAAATCAAAAATTAATAATATTGATAAGTGCCCTGATGCTTCATCAAGTATGGCTTTCATGGCTACCGATCTTAATTGATTTAAAATGTTTTGTCTTGGTGAATTAAAATCGGTTTCATTAAATACTCCGTTCTGTACCACCGATCTGCTTGCGTTGCCTGACCATAACCAGTTAAACGTTTCCTCTCGGGGCTGAGGCACTGTGCACATTTGCTCATGAGCTGGAGTAGTGTGGTAATATTATTGTCAGGTGTCCAGGTGTTTTCTACGTTTGAAGAATGAGGTAGCCATGGTGACTTGAGACACATCTAGATACTTGGGAGAACCCTCAATCGGAGACAGTCTGAGCGAAGTGGGTTGCCCGACCAAAAGCTATTTTTAAGCAGATGGTGATGCACTCCCCCGACCACACACACACACACACACACACACAATTCTTACAATCTAAAAATATTTTCTGGCTTTAAATAACCTGCAAAGGGTTGATAAGCTATAAAAAATGAATGAATCAATCAAACTTTTAGCTACCTTGCAGATATTCTTACAGATTGGCTGGGAAATTGTCTATGGCCGGTCTTATTCAGAGTACTGAACTAATATGCAATATCAATCCTATTTGGCAGTGAATGCGGGACAATTTCCTCACAGATGAAGAAAAAAACTTGAAGCAACAGAAATGTGGTTCTACAGAATGTGAGCAACGACGAACTTTTAGAGACAATGGCAACAAAAAGGACACATACTTAACATCAGAAAGAAAAATTTGAAATTTCTAGGGTACATAACGAGGAAAGAGGATTCTGAAAAGTTGATACCTCGGGACGGATCGAAGGCAAGAGAGACAAAGGAAAACAACGCATAACTTATCTGGCGAATGGATGGCAGCACATGGTTTAGGAGAGATAACAAATAGACAAAATTTATAAAGAGCTACAAAAGAGAAGAAATTGTGGAGAGTCATGATTGCCTACGCATTGAAGGGATACGGTATAAAGAAGAAGAAGAAGAAGAAGAAGAAGAAGAAGAAGAAGAAGAAGAAGAAGAAGAAGAAGAAGAAGAATGGTCAATAGTTAAAAATTCTTAGAAAGAATAATTCAGTAATTCACAAAAAGAAAAGAAGAGAGGAAAAAAAAAGGAAAAAAAATATATGGTTGTAGTAATTATTATTTTGTTTTGTTCAATAATACAGAAAAATATCGTTTACTTTTATTCTATAAATTGAACAAAGTTTTTGGCGCGCGCATCCGCACGTGTGATTGTCTTCTTCCGCCATTACACTTTTTCAAGGTTGTTTTTGTTTTTGTTTTGGCACCAGCACTATTGTAACTTGATAAGTACTTAAGTATTGCAGATTTTGGCACTTAACGTCTCATTGTTTCATTTAGTGATTGTTTAAAGCTTTATTTTAAAATAGGATTTCCCAAACATAAATATCTCGCGTATTTAGGGTTGCTAACTCCTTAAAATGAAAACGCGGGATGTGGAGGTTGTCGAGGCTTCCTAGAGTGCCGTGGATAATTTCCCAAACATAGAGTCCACGGTCTCCCTTTGTGTGTACGTGGACATGTGGTTCTCACCAGATGTCCACGTACACACAAAGCTCGATTAAATACGTATGGTATTACTGAACGATGAAAATTGTGAAAGAGAGAGGGGGGCAGGTTGCTATGAAAATAGATCTGCTGAGATCTTCCGGTGCGTTCCCACTATTGTAGATTTCGTTTATTATTTCTGTGATCTTGTTTATGCCAAATTCATCTAAGGCTGTCAGCATTTCCGTTACGATTCCGTCTGGCTCTGCCGCCTTGTTTCTGTTCAATTTGGCCAGTGCAGCTTCTACTTCGGTTTTTAGAATTTCAGGTAATTCTCTGTATTGCTGGTTGTTCTCTTTCGTTGTGGAAGACTTCGCCAATATACTCGTTCCAGCGCTGAAGAATTTTTTCCTTCTCTGAGTGTTCCGTCCTTTGATTTTAAGCAGCCTGTTGACGAGCATCTCTTCTGTCCTGTTAGTTGCCTCATTTGTTTATGCATATCTCCTTTGTTGATGGTACTCAATCTCTCTATTTCTGCACATTTTTTGTTTAGCCACTCTTCTTTAGCCTGTCTGCATTTGATCCTTATTTCATTGTGTAATTGTCTGTATTCCGTTCCGTATTTTGGTAGAGTTTCCTGCCTCCTTTGCACTATGTCAACATGATGCAAAGTAGGCAAGAAACTCTGTCATCCATCCACCCTCTGTCATCCATTCGTTTTTTCTTTTATCGTATGTACTCCTTTGGGATGACCTCGTTTGCTGATGTCACTAATGCAACTCTTAGTGATTCCCATTTCGAGTTTCCATTGTGTCCCTTGTATATTCTTTTAAAATGTTCTGTATATTTTTCTTTCAGGTTCGGGTCGCTCAGGAGTTCGTTGCACTACAGCTTGGGTACTGCGTTAGACTTCTGTTTCCGTAGTTTCACTCTTAGCTTACATATAACAGGGCGATGATCGCTCCTGTAGTTGGTACTTGGGTAGGTTTTGCAGTGAACGATTGCATTCCTGAATCTTTTATTGATAGTTATGTAGTCTATTTGGTTTTTAGTATCTCCTCCTGGGCTCCTCCATGTCCATAATCGTCTCGGATGTTCTTGGAACCATGTGTTGGCTATTACTTGGTCATTGGACGTACACCATTGGATCTATTTTTATCCACATTCGTTGCGGGTACCTAGTCCGAATTTTCCGGCTATATCACCTGCTCTCTCGGTGCCTACTTTGGCGTTTAGGTCTCCCATGATAATCATGACTTCCTGTGATAAGTACATCTTTAAAAAAAAAGATACTAAAGCAAAATTTATTCTGGCATCTCGGCTTCAGTCAATTCTCACTGCAAGTAATGTTGCTTTTTCTATAAATACTTTCATGGTAATTGTTCTGATGAACTTTCCTCTATTGTATAGTGATCACTTTCCGGATTACTTCGGAAGTGTGTGGGTCAAACTCTCTGCCTTCGGGCAGAGAGGGTCCCCAAACGAGTCTATGTCGTCGCGTCTCGGGAGACAGCTAGCCAACCCCGTTTTTACGGAGTCTACAGGGAATTTTTAGCTGAGCCTACGGGCTCGGATTTCTAAAAATAAACCCGGCCTTGTGCTATATCCGACCGCGTGGGCGGTCAGGGAATATCTCATTTTCCTCTATTGTAACCATTGTAAGTATTCATTGGGGTGTCATTTTTAAAAGTTGTTATTTTATTCCCCACGTCCACTGATAAATTGTACATATGGGGACTAGTTATGACTTCGTAGAGATTCTGAGGTGGAATGGTGACTGTAGTAGGAATGATAAGAATGTGTTGTTTGGGTGTGAGGAATACCGACCATCCCCTATCGCCCCTTTTGGCCTTGTGCCACATTTTTGTATTTTACTCATAATAAATATTACTTTTCTCTATGGTACCTGGACTGAATTTAAGCGCAGTACTAGATTGGCAGCAAGGTCTCGTCTTTTTATAGTTGAAATATCTAGAGGGAACTGTAAGTTCTATGCTGATAGTTTCTTCTCTTGCACTTCTCACTTCTCTCCATAATAGTATATTTTTATCATATTCTCTAACACTAAGTAACATGTGTCTTAATTATTTTATTGCTTGTTTGTGGTGAAGTGATTAAAAAAAGCATATTTTTTTAAAAGAATCATCGATTCACAAAAGCAGTATAAAAACGTGCACCACATTAGTTGAGTCAGGATCTCTCACAGCAGAAAAATGTAGGATAATCCCATATATTGCGAAAAGGCTGGCAACCCTACAAATATTTTCCTTTTTTTTTTAAATGTTTACTGCTGATTGTAATTCTATCAACAATAAAACAGAATTTGTTCTAAAACATTAGATCATCGGAATAAATTTGTATCATGGGACATTTTCAAAAAAAGGAGAAATAGTCACTTGTTATGTCTCAACTAGCATTAGCATCATTTGATTTCAAATGAAGCAATGACACTAATGTCACAGCTTTGTTACTAATATGTAAACCCGAATAAATATTTCACGAGCTACGGTTTACATGGCAGTACAGACTGGGCTCACTTACCTTGAGGCAGCAGCCAGACTACACAGGTTTAAATGGCCGGGCTGGTTGGGGTCACTTGCCTTAAGGTAACAACCAGATTATACAGGTTTAAATGGAAGAGCATGCTGAGATCTTTGCCTTGAAGTAGCAACTAGACTATACAGGTTTAAATGGCAGGGCAGACTAGGCCCTCTTGACCTGAGGGACAACCAGACTGTACAGGTTAAAACAGCAGGTCACACTGGGCTCTCTTGCCTTGAGGTGACAACCAGATTATAAATGTTTAAATGGCAAGGCAGACTGAGCACTCTTGCTTTGTGTTACAAAAAATCTATATAGGTTTAAATGGCAGGTCAGACAGGGCTCTCTGTCTCAAGGTAGCAAACAGACTGTACAGATTTAAGTGGCAGGGCAGACTGGGATCTCTTACCTTGAGGTGGCAACCAGTCTATACAGGTTTAAATGGAAGGGTACACTGGGATCGCCTGCCCCGAAGCAGAAACCAGACTATACAGGTTAAAAATTGCAGGGCAGAGTTGGTTTACTTGTGTCTATGTTGAAACCACACTATACTGGTTTAAATGGCAGGGAAGAGTGGGCTCGCTGCCCTTGTGATAGCAACCAGACTATTAAGGCTTAAATAGCAAGTCAAACAGGGTCTCTTGCTTTGAGGTATAAACTATTCTAAACAGATTTAAGTGGCAGGGCAGACTGAGTTTTATTGTTTCGAGGTAGCAACAAGATTATAAACAGACTGTACTTGTTTGTCTTGAGTTACCAACTAGAATATAAAGGTTTAAATGGCAAGTCAGTTTGGGGTCTCTTGCCTAGAGTTAGCAACAAGACTATACAGGTTTAAATGGCAGGGTAGACTGGGATCTCTTACCTTAAGGTAGCAGCGAGGCTATACAGGTTTAAATGGTAAGACAAACTGGGCTCTCTTCTCTCATGGTAGCAACCAGACTATGAAGGTTTAAATGGCAAGGCAGATTGTGCTCTCTTGCCTTGAAGAAACAACACTAAATGACAAGGCTGGTTGGGCTCCCTTTTCTGGATGCAGCAACGAGTCTATAAAGGTTTAAATTGCATGGCAGAGTTATGTCCCTTGCCTTAAGGTAGAAACCAGACTATACACATTTAAATGGCAGAGCAGACTGAGCTCTCTTTTCTCGAGGTAGTATCAATCAGACTATAACGGTTTAAAGGGCAGTACAGCTCTCTTGCCTTGACGCAGCAACCAGACTATACAGATTTAAATGGCAGGGCAGACTGGACTCTCTTCCCTTGAGGTACCAACCAGACTATACAGGCTTAAATATCAAGGCAGACTGAGCACTCTTGCCTTGAGGTAGCAACCAGAATATACAGGTTTAAATGGCAGGGCAGACTGTTTTTCCTGCCTCAAGACTATACAGGTTCAAATGGCAGCACAGTCTGGGCTCTCTTGCCTTGAGGTATCAACCAGACTATATAGGTTTAAATGGCAGTTCAGCCTGGGCTAATTTGTTCAGAGGTAGCAACCAAACTATACTGGATTAACTGACAGGTTAAAAGTGGCTCTCTTGCCTTATGGTACCAACCAGACTATACAGGTTTAAATATTATGGCAGACTGGACTCTCTTGTCTCAAGGTAGAAACCAAACTATACAGGTTTAAATGGCAGTGCAGACAGTGCATACTTGCTTTGAGGTAGCAACCATACTATACAGATTAAAATGATTGGGCACACTGGGCTATCCTGCCTTGAGGTACCGACTAGATTATACAGGTATAAATGGAAATGCAGACTGCGCTAATTTGCCTTGAGGTAGCGAGCAGATTATACAGGTTCCAATTGCAGGGCAGACTGGGCTAACTTGCCTTGAATTAGCAACCAAATATACTGGTTTAACAGACAGGTCAAACTGGGCTCTCTTGCTTTGAGATTGTATCCAGACTTAAATGGCAATGCAGACTGTGCTCTCTTGCTTTGAGATTGAAACCAGATTATACAGGTTTAAATGGCAAGGTAGACTGGGATCTGTTGCCTTGAGGTAGCAACCAAACTAGTGGAAAGAAAACTTGAAATTCAAAACCATTTTAAAGAAGGTTGGAGAGGACAGATTGTTTTATACCTTTTTCCATGGTGTCCATGCAAAATTGAATGCATTGATCTTGGTCAACATTTAAACTTCTCTTGCTTATTTTGCATAGCAAATCACTAACCTTTGCACTATCAACACATTTTTCTTAACTTTATAAAAGAGGAAACAAATGAGATATCTCTAATTTATCCAACCAAAAGTTCTCAAAAACATTTCAAGGTTGAAATTTTAAAAATTACATGAAATCAGTTCAGAATAATGTAAAGAAAGTTGTTATAAAATACATTTATATCCTGCGAGTTAAAAAAATTATGTAAACATCTTTGATGTAAACTTTTTCCCAGAAAACAACAATCAGTGAGAAACATCGCAAGATGAAAGAACGTTTCAAATTCGCAATGAACGTGTGAACTAAACTAAAACTTACTGAAAGACAAACATGGAGGAAAGATAATAAATGGTTGTAATAACTTTGTTGTAATTGCTTCTTTAAAGCTTTTCCAACCACTCCAATGAAAATATAATAAATATTCTAAATAAACAATCTAATAAATAAATAGTGTTTGTTATTTTTGTTATCAATTTTGAAGAAAAAAGAAAACATATAAATTCACTTTCATATATTTTTTATTACAAGTTTAATCATTGCTTTTTAAAACACTAATCATTGCTGGAGAGTGAAGATAGTTAAAATGAAACCAGTGACATGAGAAAAACTGTCATTTTGAAACTGTTTTTTGTGGGCACGAATGTCCTTGTTTGCCATTTTTACACACACACACACACACACACACACACACACACATATATATATATATATATATATATGTATATATATATATATATATATATATATATTTGACATGTTTCGATAATAATATCAGATAATGCATTTTGCCTATATGGCTTCATCAGATTGAAAACGATA
>OZ038484.1:71743417-71780917 GCA_964036315.1 Acanthosepion esculentum
TGTTCTAATGAACTTTCTTCTATGGTATATAAATTGTATTCATTGTAAATATTCATTGGGGTTTCATTTTAAATGTTGTTATTTTTACTTCCTCCCACCCCACCAAAAATTTGTATATATAGGAACTAGTTAGGTCTACATAGAGACTTGAGGTATTACGGTGGCTGTAGTGACAATAGTAAGAAAGAACGTGTTGGTTTGGTGTAAGGAATACTGTGATATGTTTGGGTCAGTAACAGTGGCTGGCTAAGTTTAAGAAAAGACAGATTGAAAACCAGCCTTCCCATATCCTTCTCTTGGCCTTGTGCCACATTTTTGTATTATTCACAATAAATATTACTTTCCTCTATGGTACCTAGACTTTATGAATTTAAGTGTAGTACTAGATTGGTGGCAAAGTCTCATCCTTTTACAGTTGAAATGGCTAGATGTAACCGTAAGTTCTATGCTAACAGTTCCTTTTCTCGCATTTCTCCTCTGTGGAATTCTCTTCCGGCTTCTTACTTCCCAGTCAACTTTGATCTTCAAAAATTTAAATGCGATGTAATCATTATCTTCTGGGTACTTCGAGGTTGTGTAATGATCAGCAAACTACTCTTGCTAGATCTATTACGACTGAATATTAAGTTCGATCCTAACTGCGTGCCCCATACGTTCAACCTTATGCCACATCTAAGCTAGGCTTATAAAATGACCATTGTCTTCTTAATTATTGCTCCCTCTCCTTAATAGTGTTTTTTTCATGGGTTCTCATATTCAGTAACCCTTTTTGTCTTAGCGACTTGCTTGGGATGAAATTAATATTTTTTTAAACTTGTTGAACTAGCCAGGTTAAACTCAGTTCAATACGGTGGAGTAATGGATAGCGGTGAGGAGTTCGAATTCCAATCGAATCCATTACATTCACTTACGTGCCAATACCTTTGGGAAAGGTATGAATCCTCTTCTTCTCCCACAGCTACGGGTAAATAGCAGGACAGACCGTGTTCTATAGCATTGGATGGCAACCGCAGGAAGAAGTGGCAACCTACAGCTGGAAAAAAATCTGCCTTGTCAGTCATGTATCGAAAGATACATGATCTCCTAAGCATGGCACATAACTGACTAATAGACACGGGTCCATTTATTGTTCTAATAATACAAGTCGGGTTAACAAATTTCTGTACAAACTATTAGAAATGATCATTACAAATTCTAATGAGTTTCATTTACTATTTTTCATGGTATATAACTCTAGTATATTTATTAACTTTTTTTTAAAGCAATTCACCCCAAGCAAGGTGGGAGTGCCACTAGCACACAAGGGGTTACAGAGGATTGAGAACAAGAGTAAAGAGGCGTGTTTGAGGAAATGATACAGAGAAGTCGAGGAACAAGATCAAGGTATTGACATTACACATGAATATTTGAAGTGAAAGGGTGGGACCGAGATGCCATCCTAGTAGCTCGCTTAAATTCATGCAGTCTGGGAGGCGTACAGCAGGGGCACCAGACCATATATGACAGCAATATTCCACGCAAGTACGGATGGTTGATTTATAGATTTGAAGGATGGACTCAGATGTAAAAAAAAAAAAACTTTCTGGCGCGACATAGAGAACTAACTTTCCTTGCGGTAGATGAAACTATTGATTCAATGTATTTATTTCACCTGTCAGCGGATAGCGTGAGACCAAGCAGGCGTAACGAGGCGCTCGTGGAGTTGGGAATCAGCCATTCTGATGGGAGACAGGGAGGGTTCTCTGTGGTGGGTAAAGGGGAGCAGTAATTTTGCGCTTCATAATGTTATATGAAAAAAAAAATTGAGAGGTCAACTTGGTGTCATTGAATTTTACTTGACTCGTTCAAACGAACCAACTGTCATACAAAAACTGACCAGTAAATACCGTTTACTAATTAGTTGTAAATTTAAATAAATTTATATGCCTTCAACCACAGTCAAAATGTATTGTTGCTCATTTTATTATTAAATAGGTATTGCCGGTTATTTTTTTATATGAAAATGTATTGCTGGTATTTTACGATAAAAATATTTTTATATTTTCATGGTGTTTTGTTTCTGTTTAGGGGATCACTATTTGCCCATAGCTGGGACCCTAACAAGTGCTACCACCTCTGGGAATAATAGCAATTAAAAGGTCATTCCACGCTCATAAAAGCCTCCACTATCCGGATCAGTGGCCTTACTGCTGGATGTAGTTTATCGTCATGCCCAAATAACAACCTAATAAATTCTAATTTAATAACATTTCACAACTTCGCTGGGCTGATCATGTTGCAAGGATGACGACAGGATACTTAATCTCCGTTAAAATATGCAAGTTTCATTAAAAACGACAGACAAGGTACTACGGTTAAGTTTTTTTATTTAATTTTTCTTGTGTACGAACAAGAGTTTTCTTTGCTGGACAAAGGGTGTGTAAGAACTGTCCAAATGTTTTATTTTTCCGAGCGCTTTCAGCTATATCTTTAGCCATTATCAAGGATGATTTGATTTTTCTGTTTGAGTATGTGCATTATGTGTATGTCTTAGTGTGTAGTAGTGGTGTTTTAATTACCAAATACGGTTAGAACGTTGTGGCTTTGTTCGTAGTTAATATTGTTGAGGGTAGGCTTTTTCTTTTTTATTATTAAAGCCTCCATTATTTTTAACCTTTTTTTACGGGTGGAAGCAATTTGTATTTATGTTTTCTACTAGTATATTTCTAATGGAGTCTGGTAAATTTTTGTGTGTGTTTAAATGGGTTCTAATGGAGCTGTGATCGGATAGGTGTAACGTAAGGCGTCTAGATAAGCATATATATATATATATATATATATATATATATATATATATATATATATATATGAAGAAATATAGTCTTAAGGTGTGCTATATTTATGGGATAAGGTGCTCAATATCAGAGATAGAGCGTGTGTAAATCTTACGCGTCTAGCATGAAACAGCCTGTCGCCTCTAAGTGTTGACTTCAATGTTCACTTTTATATATATATATATATGTGTGTGTGTGTGTGTGTGTGTGTGTGTGTGTGTGTGTGTGTGTGTGTGTGTGTGTGTGTGTGTTTACCGTATATTTCCGCGTATAAGACGACATTTAAATCCTAAAAATCACGCTTAAAAATTGTTGGTCGTCTTATACTACAATTCTAAAAAATCTCTTAAATTATGCGTGATGTTCGTCGGTAGGCCTCTGTGCGATAACCAGTAAAGTACATGAAAAGATTCACATTATCAAACAAACTGACAGTAAAAGTAATAAAACCATTTCTACCTTATATATTACTGGCATAATAAATTGCCTATTCGGAGAATAATTCCATATCAATGGAATCAACTTGTATCTATGCACGCTCAGCTGAGACAATGTAAACATCGAGTGCGTTCACAGCAACATTTATCTTTCGCTAAACTTTCAATAATCATCATGGTAGTCTTAATTACGGCAGTAATAGTAGTGTAGAAGTGTACGCAGTCTCTGACTGTGCGCTGCTCCTGTCGAACTCTCTGCTTTGGCAGAGAGGAACCCGGACGAGGCTTTGCCGCAGGGCAAAGTGTCGTCCGGGGAGGTAGACAGTCCCTAAACTCGTGTATACGGGTTGTAAATGGGCATATTTTTGGCCGAGCCTACGGGCTCGGTAAGCCCACTTTAAACCGGCCTTGTGCCACATTCGACCCGTGTGGGGGGGTTGTTAAATATCGTAATAACATTTAGGATAACATTATATACATTTCTCATTTAAAATTAATTATTGTCGATGAAGTATAAGTAAATAGCCATTAGTACAGCAGGCTTTTTGTAACTGTCTAGGAAAAGAAGAGGAAGAATAAGATTAATCAAGATTCATAAGAGATTATGTGATCAAACGTAAGCAAAGCAGTGGTTTCCCTTTTAGTGAACGTGCGTAGGAAAAACATAATATAGAATCGGTTTTGTTATTTTATTTATTTTGAACTTCTAAGGTACAGTAACAACATTTCCAATAACATCATCTCTATATAATCAATAAGCAGTTGTCTTATACTACAGGTATAAGATAAAGTCATTTCTATATTTTCTAACATCGTCTTATCTAAAGGTCTCCTTATACGCGGAAATATATATATATATATATATATATATATATATATATATATATATATATATATATATATATATATATTATAATTTTTTAAAAATATGATTCCATCGCGACACAACATCCTGTTTCAAAACGGAAAACTCAAAAACTAGATTAATTTAAAAAATTAAGTCAACAATACAGTTTCGTTTCATTATCAAGCCATTTTAAGATTTTTGGTTCTTAAAATCGCTTGATACGAAAATCTGTATTGTAGATTTAATTTTTAAAATAATCTAGATTTGGAGTTTTCCGTTTTGAAACATAGGATGTTCTGTTTGCGCGATGGAATAATATTTTTAAAAAATAATTATATTAAGCTCTAAGGATCGTAATGAGCACTGATTTTAAAAAATCAAAATAAAAGCTAAGAACTCTGAATTATAAATATCACTGTTCTTTCCTATCATGTATATACATACATATATATATATATATATATATATATATATATATATAGCGGACCGTGAGTTTACGTGTTGTTTATTCCTGCTAGAAGAAGGCCTACAACAAGAACATGGCGGACTCAGAGATTGAATCCACCATAAAGAAGTGTAAAGAAAACCAACAAGACCGATATATATATATATCTATATATATCTATATATATATATATATATATATATATATATATATATATACAAACAAGTATGTGTATTAAACAATAAAATTTACAATGGACGTAGACATTAATATTTGTGTTTGTGTGTGAACGTACGTGTATGTGTGTATAAGGTTCATGGCGTCTCCCACAAATGGGAAGACGCAATCTTCCGCGTGAACTTACATTGCAGATGTGTTCGCTGAAAATGAAGAAATGAAAAAAATAGAGCAATATCGGACATTGAGTGCCTATGTTAATAAAATAGCGCTCGATGTAATATAACAGAGATATTAAATATATATTACTACATATACATTTTTCTCCTTACCGGTAACAGGACACTGAGTTTCTCGCACAATGCAATCTTCAATTGCTGAGTAGAGGCTGACCGTTACATAATTTAAATTTTAATAAAAATATCTGGTTAACGCAATCTTGGCGCAGTCCATTTATTATACGGGGATTATTGATTTAAAAAGTATATTTAAAATAAACGGGATTTATATTTTATATTTAAAATAAACAGAGATTAATGGTTTTTTAAAACTTTTGTTTTAAAATAAAAATACCTGTAACTATAAAAAATATATATGTGCTTGACAGAAGGTAAATAAAGAGAAGAGAATTAGAAAAAGAAAAGTTATAATCTACAGTAGAAATTAATCTGGATCAAGGTATTTATTTTTATGTCTCCATGTGACCATCAATTAAATTCTCTTATTTAATAATAAGTTAAGGTTATTTAAGTGTATTAAGATAGCTAATTTTTCTACAAGGCATAAATTACATCTATCGCCTTTCCCATTGTAAGTTTTAGTTTTAGCTATTGTATCCCATGTAAATATGGATGTATTACAACCATTCTTTAATTGCCAGAAATGTTTGGAAAGATCCGTGCTATTCATGTATCTTACATTACCAATAGTTTGGTAGCACGACTCGGAGTTTTATTTATTAATATATATATATATATATATATATCGCTAAAAGTACAAGTGCGTTTGGGGCTTCGCCACTGCCTATGGAATGAGAGAGCTATCAAAAAACTAGACACCAACTTATGGGTCTATAGAGCGACCGTTTTGATCACACTGTTGTATGGCCCAGAATCATGGACCCCATATAGTCCTCATATCAAACAGATGGATGTCTTCCATAAAAGTTGTCTCCGGGCGATCTGTGGCTATACTTTTGACGATAGGGTTTCCAATGCCGATCTTCTTGCAAAAGGCAGCATTGGCGGAACTGAGACACAATTTTACTGAGCTGGTTAAGTTGCTAGGATGAGTGACGACAGAATACCTAAGGTTCTCACGTATCGCCAGCTTGACAGTGGACAAAGGAATGTTGGATGGTAGTGACTAAGGTATAAAACAAGCTAAATACTTCATACTAACTTCGAGGAAATTGCTATGGATAGAAATAACTGGAGATATTTGCGCCAGAGTTGTATTAAATTTTCAAGTCAGTCGAATTGACCGGTTAAGAGACGAAAGACAACAACAAAAAGCGCCAGCAAATATTTTTGTTGCTATGTCCCAATATCCTCGGTGTTGCACAATATGTGAACTTGTATGCAGGTCACTAGAGGGGCTGAAGTGTCACATACGACACACACAAGCATAAAAAATGAACGAGGTTGTCGGATCCTCATACGTCAAAATCGACGGGAGAGTCCATCATATAATAAATATACATTTCTTACATTATACACACACACACGCACACAAACACACTTTACCATTAAGCTATAGGAAGACATAACATTAAATCAATTAATCTATGTAAGGAATACTCCTGTCAGGAGGCACATTTTCCTAAATCAGACTTTGCATCTACAGGCCGGTAGACATTAAATTTACCTTTTAAAAACATGGGATGTTTACTTAAGTACAAGTACCCACTAAACATATCGTTTATAGCAATAATATTAGGTTGAGTCTTAATTTCCGTTTTGGGAAAATAATTGGAAAAATAAATGTGTCATCTAAACTACTAATCATACGTGGCAGTTGAGGTCACTAACATACTATAATGTTCAGTGCAAAAGAAATTTCCATAACCGACATCAAAAGCAGGGCTTCATTGAAGAAAGGTAATGTTGTACGGGTGGTGGGGTCATCGGGTTATTATTCATTCAGAATTCATAAATGCAATGGAACATTGAACGTTCAACAATAAAAATCACCGAAAAAAACACTGCGCTCGTCAATAAGAAAACTATTCGCCATGACAACACGAAGATAACACAGGAAAACAATTTGGAACTCGGTTGGTCTGTTCTATCCAACCCGTCATATTCACCTGACCTATTATTAACTTTTTAGATCATTACAAAACGTTTTTATAAGAAAAATTTCTTTTCCATGTGCCGTGTCCCTTCAGGACGTAGTCGACCATGACTCTCCGAAATTTTCTTTCTCTTCAAAAATTTAGTCTTTTTGTTATCTCTCCTAAAGCCTGTTTCCCCATCCATTTACTCAAACTTGCTAAGTAGGTTACGTGTTGTTTTCCTGTCTCTCTTGTCTTCACTCTGTCCTGTGAGTATCAGATTTTCCAATCCCTCTTTCCTCATTATGTGCTCTAGAAATTTCAATCATCTCTTCCTCATGTTAAGTATAAGTTCCCTTTTTGTATCAATTTTCTCTAAAACTTCGCCGTTGCTTACATGTTCGATCCATAGTATCTTCAGTATCCTCCAGTGGAATCACATTTCTGCTGCCTCAAGTTTCCTCTTCATCTGTGAGTACATTGCCCATCATTCACTGCCATATAGGTGAAATGATATTATTTAACAGTTCAGTACTCTTTTCTTTGATTGTAACGAAATTTTCCAGTTTCTTAATACCCTGCTTAGCTTCTGGACTGCACCTTTGACTATCCAAACGCGCCTTCGGATTTCGATATGCCACTTTCTGTCCTCTGTTTAAACACTCCCAGATATTTAATGTTTGAGCTTGGTCGATTTTAACAGTTGCAGTTTATAATTAATTTGTGGTTGAAATGTTCCCTTCTTGGAAAAACTTTATTCTCATGAAAACCAGATTCAAGAGTTCGTTGAAAACATTTACATGTGAGAAGCGGAAATTTACTCATAAAGTGTCGCAGAGCTGCGTGATACGTGACAACAAGTCATTACAAATAATGGTGAATATATAATTAAAGTAGGTACCTCCAGAAAAAAGCGATACCTAACATTTTAAATGCATTTTGAAAATGAAAAATCTTACTTGAATCTTTTATTTTAGTCTTAATTCCAAGCTGATAGATAAAATTTTGCTGTGTTACAAATCAAATTTAAATTGATTGAAATCATTAAATCACTAAAGTCGGCTACATTGACAAATCTATAAACACAACATAGTTTTCTTTATTGTAAAATCTTTCAAAAATAAAATATACTTTTCTGAAACTTTATTTGTGGAAAATTAACTGATTTAATGTTTAATTAATCTGAATTGAAACAAATAGTACTTACTTTTAGTTTAAGATACCGAGGACAACCATTTTTTAACACGGAATGACTGTTTTCATGAGGTTTTGACAGCTCTGTCGACAAACTTATATTTGGTAAATATAACGAAGTTTCTACATAGCTGAAAAATGATAAATATAACGTGAAAGCCTTTTTATATAAATTTTTAACTACCCAGTGACCTTTAAAATTTAAGAAAATATTCTAAGCAATCTAATATTTTATTGCATTATAGCCATTATAGCCTTACTTACGAAGATGCTTCTTGAGGAAATATTAGAAAATTACCAATAAACTTTAAATTTACTATAGTTACCTCTCTTATTTTCTGATAATATTGTGTATGGACTTCTGTATTTAAAAAAATCGACACTTTTATACACACAAAAACAATTCAAAATTCTTTTTAAAATATTGTGGGTCGCTGAATTTTAGTAAGCTTTTCTATTTATGATCAGTAAATATAGATTTTACTTAATAAGAATATCACCTAACTGCTACACATTAATACAGAATTTTTTTTAAATTTAAAAGTTTATAAATTATTTTAATTAAAAATAAAAACAATTCTTGAAAAAATTCATTCGAAATAGTGTCCATAATCTTATTCATAAAAGTCAATTAAAAGTTTTCCTATTAAATAATGTGTTACTTTTATTGGTTTTATTTTACGATTCAGGGCAGATTTTCGGTAACTGGGGTTCCTGTTTGATAAAACAAAATGATGATTTAAATCCTCCAATGAATAAACATTAAGCGCTACAAAAATGAATCTCTCGAAATTTCATAAAATTAAATAAATGATGGGTGTAACAGATATAAAAAAAAATATTTTTACTCAGATTTTCTAAAAACGAAATATTTCAAAAATAATTTCATTCATTTATGAATAAATTTTGAAAGTTTCATTAAAATCCGACAATTATCTGATTCTTTTTAAGAATTTCCAAATTAATGTTTTTCACCGCAAAAAGACTCCCGAATTTTACATACTAATTTATGACGGAAGGAAAGTTTTAAGCAAAATTCCGAAGGTTCTAAAATAGGTTAAAAATATAATTTAATAATCAAAAATCCTTTGGTCTTTCCTCTTAATAACAACATATTGATTTTGATGATAAAACTTTGTTTTTATTAAGTTTGGAGCATTGTTTGGAGCATCTTGTATACTCACTTTATGCTCCCTTTGGAGATTACTAAATAAAATGTAATTATACTTTATTTATTGAAGAATAAAGCTGTTAAACAAATTATTTATGACCCAATCTAATAATTCACCACAGGTGCAATTGAATCGGGTACCGTTCTACCCCACCCGCTAAATTCACCTGATTTTGTACTAACTGATTATTACCTTTTTTCACATATCTACTTTGAAGGAGATAACCTTTTTGACTGAAACCAGATTCAAGACTTTGTCGAAAAGTTTTCATATCAAAAAACATGGAAGATCCGCCTGATAAGTAACAAGAAGTCATTGCAAATAAGGGTAAATAGATAACTGAATAAAATGCAATTGTGCTTTTTTTAAAGAATAAAGTTGAGAAAAAAAAACGGAAATAATCTATGAAACAATTTAATATTACTTTTACTATTAAATAATTTTCCTTGGAATGTTTTCAACAAAGCTAAATACCTTGAAGAATACTACTAATTATTATTTCGTCTCGATGACAGACTAAATATTTTAAAAATCTCTCATTCATGCAAATTAAAAAAAATATTCCTATTAATTAATTAAAAATGTTATTCTTCTATATGCTGTAACCATACAAATTATAGGCGACCATAACTCTCCACAATTTATCGCCCTTTATCGCCTCTTAATAAATGTCGTTCTTTTGTTATTTCTCCTAAACCCTGTTCTGTCAACCATTTACTCAAACTTGCTAGGTAGGTGATTCTCTGTTTTCCTTTGTCTCTCTTGACTTCAATATACCCCGTTAGTGTCATGTTTTCCAAGCCCTCTTTCCTTATTATATTCCCTAGAAAATTTAAACTGCTTCTTTCTGATGTTAAGTATAAGCGTCCTTTTCGCTTCCATTTTCTCTAAAACTTCGTCGTTGCTCACATGTTCCGTCCATGGTATTCTCAACATCCTTCTGTAGAACCACATTTCTGTTACCTCAAGTCTCTTCTCCACCTGTGATGAGATGGTCCAGCATTCACTGCCATAGAGGAGGAGAGACATTACATAACAATTAAGTACTCTTTTCTTTGTTTCCAATTATATTTCCACGGTTCCTAATATTTGCCTATCCAACTGCAATTTCGGATTTCGATGTCGCAATGTTCGTCCTCTTTTAAAATACTTCCTAGATATATTTTCTTTCTTAATTTTGGTACCTTCAATTTGTGACTAGCATATTATGCTGTTTCTTTTCATGACAGCCAATCATTGTCTTCCTCCAGTTAATGCTTAATCCTTTTTTCTCGCTATCCTTCACTATTTTCTGTAAGAGTTCTACTATTTTCCTTTCTGTGTTTGCTATCAACACTGTGTTATCTATATATCTAATGTTGTTGATGAATCCTGGTAGGACTTCTAATTCTCTCACTGTAAAGCTTAAACAAGTCTGATGAGAAGACATATATTTGTCTTACGCCCCCTTCAGAATAAATTGCATATTATTCTAATACCCTTCAGTTGTGGGCTTGTTAGGCCCAGAAATAAAGACACAAGAGATGAACTGAGTTAAACAAATATATTAACAGAAACAGTAATAGAAACATATACAAACGAGAGTGTTACAGCAAGAATGTTCGAACCGACTGTCAGAGTTGACTGCTGCAAACTTCCTTCTCCAAAAGGCAGTACCTGCTCCTATTTATAGCTGGGAGATTCCATATATGCGTGGGTAAATTACCATAACACCTTCCCAAATAAATCAAGCTTACCTATCAAGCTGTTCTTTGTGACCTACCTTGTTTAAAATATTACTTTGTAAAATATCGCTATTTTTTTACTAAATAAATTAATATATTTTACTTTAACTTACTTTACTTTTTACAAATGACATTTGTTGCGACTCAGACACTAAAACAGACTGTTGACTATACAGAAAATCCAAAGTTATGGCTCTCCTTCTTATTTTTAGACAGGACAAAGTTATAGTGTAAGTTTTCTTTCGTGACTTTTATTCTGGTCCCACTTGTCAGTTTGGACTCTCTACATCCGGTTATTAAAATTGAAATCAGTCGATCATCCATAATTGCCCGATTTAAGGAGCTAAATAAATTCAGATTGATATTTCCGGAATAAAAATCTCTGTATACAAAACAATAACATATTGCAGAAAAATCTTAATTTAGGTTCACTAATTGATATTTTTGGTTTCTTCTCGAAGAACATGACGTTTTACTACGATCTTGTTGCAAGGAACTTCAAATCAAAATAGTCAAAGGTTGATTTCATTACGGTAAAGAAAATATAAATAAATGGCACGTTTATTTTATTTATTTATTTATTTTTTTTAATTTTTCAGTTTCTTAAATATTTCGCTTTTAATCATTTTATTCCAAAAAAGCGATAATTCCACTAAGACGCAAGATATTACGGGGGAGCAAAAAAAAAAAAAGAGTGAGAAGAATTTAGGAGAATGAACCGGAAACACAATCCTCAACAGGAAACAAGGGATTAACTTCTACTTTTGTTCAATATTGATTGGTTGATTCATTTTCGACGGCTTATCAACCCTTTGCATGTTATTTAAAGCCAAAAAATATTTTTAGAATGTAATAACTTTTTTGGTGTGGCGGGTAGATAATAATGGTTTCTTACCAGTTAACTCATAGCTGGAGGAGAAGTGGCGGATTCATAACTTTGCCCGTAAGTGACTATAACGAACCCGACTGGATTTGAAACTCGGTTCTCCGATTAACAATTCCGAGCAATATTACATTACACCACCCTGATATCCAAGCTAACAGCACCAGGTCTTTGCATGCTGTCACCCATCTAGGTACTAATTAGACTCGACGTTGCTTAACTTCGGTGATAGTACGAGAACAGGTATTTCAATGTGACGTGGCTGTATGTGACACGTTCTGGGGGCTCTAGGATCCTTTGCCACGGGACCAATATTGTAGCAATCTCGGGTCTGTTCCTTGGTCATGGTCACCAAATAGACAGTGGCCAAATCCTTGGGCTAGTTCAAGATGTATTATACCGCAGTAAGTTGCCGAAGTAACCTGTTCAGTCCCGACCTTTTTCCTATCCCACGTTGTGAATTTTTAATCATAGGACGGTCAGGTCCGATTGATGTCGGAATCTTTGTTACCAAGTCGATCTGCTAGGGTGAAAGTGCACATCAATAAAAAATAAAAAAATAAATAAAACAAAATATGACGCACAGATAATTAATAAAGTTCACCTTTATATTGGTTCTTTGGTTTACAACAAGTATTGCCCCAAGCCGTTTTAAATGAGTGTGACACTTGTGCAAGTTCTCAGAGCTGGATTACGAAATTCTATTTCTAATGTGGAGTTCGTTCAGTTTTTGGTGTTAGTGTAATTCTGATTTTCGATGTTAACTTGTTCTGGTTTTTGGCGTTAACTTAGTTGTGCTTTTCGTATTAACTTTGTTGATACAAGGGTGAATATTACTTCTTGGTCTTAGTGTAGTTTTTCTTCAAAGTCGGCGTTCTTTTTCTTGGCAGGAGTCACGTGGGCAGTCTCAGCGAGCTGGTCGGTCTTCAATACGGACTTTTAACTGCGCTCGACGGAATTCTCCGCGGTTCTGACTTCTCGGCCTTGCGCGCTTGCTTATCCAAGAATACCAAGCCTGCCAAACGAAAAAAACATGGAACGGTAAAAGAAAAAAGTTCAGAAGAGAACAAGATAGCCACCTAACTAATCCAAAACCTAATGTGCACAAAGACTCTAGAAATCAAACTGAGAGGCGTAACATCAAGCAAACACCATACAGCGCTCAGGGATTTCAATCCAAATCAAACCGTCCTTTGTCTGACGATAAACTACATCTGCGTCCTGGGTAAAACGATCAACTACGTCCAACAGTAAAGTTTGGAAGAGCGTGGAACCACCTCTTAATTGCTGGTGTTCCCAGGTTCAACCTGACCCAGGGTGGTAGCATCTGTTAGGGTCCCAGCTATGGGTAAATAGTTAACCCCCAAACTGGGGTCAAAACAATATGAAAGTGTAAAAATAGATTTTAATAACAGCAATACATTTTTGAAGGAAAAATTATAACCAGCAATACATTTCTGAGGAAAAAATATTAGCAGCAATAAAAATGTTGTCGGCATTAAATAACCCATTGAGGTTGATATACCGTAAAACAAATCAAACCAAACCAAACCAAATCGAAACTCAAAATTTCACGCGACTGTCAAAACAACTAGGTCCAACGAGGACAACCAATTTGAATAATTATACGCGGGAAAACGTAGTCACGATTTGCATTGGATTGCACGCAAACACGGAGAGGGAGTCAGAGGATGTGAATGCGAAAGAGAAAGGGAGAGAGTAAGAAACAAACCAATACATATATATATATATATATATATATATATATATATATATATATATATATATATATATATATATATATATATATATATATATATATATATATAGAGAGAGAGAGAGAGAGAGAGAGAGAGAGAGAGAGCAAGAGTCAGGGGAAAATCTGTATTTAAAGACACTATTCAACTTAGCTTGGTCATCGACACGCTCTCTAGCCGTGATATCCAAAGCACGTCATATGTAATGACGGAAACCGTCATTACATCTACAGGAACGCTGGTTCAAATCCTGCCGGAGAGAGCATATTTTTACTAATATGATTCCTCGAGAATTCAGGCCAGTAGAATAAATAAATAAATAAATATTTTGTTTAATAAATAAACGGGGCGTCTACTGATATATGAGTATCCATAAAAATAAAGTTTAAGTATTATATATATATATATATATATATATATATATATATATATATATATATGACCATATATTAGTTGTACCGAAATATAACGATGATAAAGTGCTAACCTGGTTAACCGGTCCTCTCTGCTCACAGCAAAAATCGAGCAAAAACAATGTGCACAACGACTAAAAAATATACAGTACCAGATTAACGTTATGTGAAAATAAAATATATAACATTAAAGGCTAAACACCAACCACTCCTTCTCCTGCTGGCAGGAATTAATATATATATATCTTTCAGTGCGCCTATGTCGCTATCGAATGAAACCGAAGGCCAGCTTAACGTGGATTTAACGGTAATACTGTGGAAAAATTGCATAAGCCTCCTCAGCACTTCTTCTTTTGGGGACACCACAGGCACCGGGCAATAAACAAAGCCCTCCCAGAAGGAGAGCTACTGAATGTATACCGATAACAACACTTTCAAGTGATATTAATCTTACTCGTATTACCGTTACCCGACGCATTCTTGCTTGTTGTCATATATATATATATATATATATATATATATATATATATATATATATATATATATATATATATATATATATATATATATTAATATGATGAAAATATTGTTTCTATCCGCTTTTTTAACTATTATATTGGTGTGGTTTAGCAGTTTTTTGTTACACACACACACACACACACACACACACACACACACACACACATATATATATATATATATATATATTATACAGGGTGCGATGGGTCGCCAGTTCATATTTTTAATTTCGCGCATGAACGTTATACGTTTTTGATTTTGTCGACTGCACAGTATAATAGGGCCAGTTGGGTACTCTCTGTTGGAAAAAGAGCACCGTGACACAATTCACTCCGCCAGAAATTTGGAAAAGGCATGCAGTACTGCTTGGCATTCGCACGGAAGCTCCAATACAAACATTTCAGAGGGTTTGGGTATCAATCTGTGGAGAGTGCGGATGATTCGGAAACAGTTGAATGAGTCTAATGGAATTATGAAGATACGGCTGCTCGGAAAACTCACTCTGATCGTACTGATAAGAAAAGAACTCCCGGATTTTTTGGTGAGGAGCACAGAATCAACACGGAGGCCCACGTCAAGTGGCTTGAAGGAGTAGTACTGCCCTGGGTCAAGAGAGTGGCGACTGGACACTATGTCTAGCAACAGGATTCTGCACCATACCACGCAAGCAGGAGAATCCAGTCATGGCTATCAGACAATTTCTGCCACCACATCACCCCTTACATCTGGCCACTTAATTCCCCAGATGGCAACCCCCTTCATTATTATGTGTGGAGTGCAGTTGAGTGAGAGACCAACAAAACTTCTTGTATCATCAAAGATGAACTGAAGGCAAGGATTATGACAGCATTCACCAACTGAAACAAGGAGGCCGTCCAGAAGAGTTGCAGGAGATTCCGAAATCGTCTGGAGGCAGTGGTTGAAGCCAATGCCGATTTTATTGAATGAATTTACTCTTTAGGAACTGTGAAGCAACTTTCTTAGCAGGTGATTCAGCAATGGATTCAGTATAGTTTGTGTCAGCTGAGAACGTTAACCCGACAAGGCGCGACGAGTCACTTTCCTGGAGGTTAGCATCAGCCATGCTGATGGAAGGCCGAGAGGAGTCTCACAGATGATTAATGGAAAAAGTTTAGTTTTGTAGCGTTAAAATTAACAAGCCATCTTTTGCCCCAGTCAACGATGGACTTTTGGACATCGTCTGCCACTACTTACAATAACTATGTGACCACCCCATCACTAAACAATCTAATATGAGAAAATAGTATGTTATTCGATTGAAAATTTACGTGAGAAAATGTAAAAACAAAAGAAAAGGGAAAAATAGTAATTAAAGTTAAAAGGAAAAGAAAAGTACAATGAAAGAAAACAATAAAAAGGAAAAATAAGAAAACTATAGAAATATTTTAAATATTCCCACATCGTCAGGCAATGAGTAGGTGAATGTGGAATGAAATGTGGGGAACTAAAAATAGAAAACGGTTCAATGAATGTACACTGCTCGGCTAAGTTAAAGTGGGTATTATAATAAAAAAAAGTTTTTAAAAAAACACACTATTCTAACTTCACTTGGCCTAACCAGTCTTTGCCATAAATGCTAAATCATTTTCCTAACCAGTCGCCACAAGATACGACTCTCAATTAGCCCTTTTCACGAGATAGATACGTACAACATTCCCCGCGAACAGATTGTCTCGAACGGCCCTTATTAACTAGTATTTGATATAACTCCTTCCTCAATAACGGTCGGGTTTCAAAGAGACCAGTCTTCACTCTGTAAATATATGACCACGGCCGTTGGTCAGTTGTTCATCGATTGAAGAAATCAACATATGTGTTTCGATTTCCATTTGCATCGATATGAACAACAACCGGTAAGGCTCGGTGTACATTCAAAAGAGAATAGAAGGTAGGAACAACCTCAAAGCGCGAAAGGAAAACACTAATTCTGTTTTTAATATATTGGGTTCTTTATTCCTTGAAGTGTCTAGGGTAGGTAAGTGACATTGGATATCGTTCTCACGTAAATTTTTAACCGTTATTGTGGGTATATTTCATTTCATTTAAATCACCGCAGTAACGTTTAATGTGCAAAAAATATTTAAACGTTTAAATAAAACGTTTAATATGGACAAAAAAGGGGGAAGTGTGTACAGTTTTGGGGGGTTTTTTTGCGCGCACACGTACGAATGTTAAACTTTGACTTTGGTTAGTCTTTATGTAAACCTGAGCAAAATGTACTGGAAGGTGATAGTTATTTTCATTAAAAATTTAAAAAATGCGGCCTAAAAATCCGGGTGGTGAGATGTTGGCCTTTCATTATCCTATCCAGGACAGGTGGGTACTACACTCGAACCTCCTGATCGGGGGCGGGGTCAAACCTGATTGGGTCCCTGGGCTGTGCTTTGTGACCCTCGCTTATCTTACTTAATATATGTTACAAATTAAACTAATTATTAAGGGTTGAAAATTTTTCACGCATTTTGATGTCATTCTGTGGGCTTTTTATTTTATTTTCATTTGTCTAAATCGGTGAATTTGTTTTACTCATGCGGAGTCTCGAAAAACGCTATATACGAATGTATGTACGAATGTTAAATGTTAAACTAGGCTGATTTCGCACCACATATTTTCAGCCACAACGGCCCTTATTTATTGCATTAGATTGCAGTGAAGATCCTTCTCACCCCACAACGCATTGCCTTCGTTGTTGCCACACCAGTTGTTTCTGGAGAAAATTAGATCGTGGAAGATGTCGTCACCTCCACAAGCCTTTCATTAAGTTTGCCGATTTTGGTTTCCGTCCAGAAACTATTGCAGTTTCCTTTCCCACAGTCGACTTAATCAGATCTCAACACTCCACAGCCAACAGCACAAGGACGTTCATTCTCGGGCATACTGTGATGAGGTGACTAACTTCTCCACAGTGCCGGCATTACGTTCTCCTTCATGTGACGATGACCGGCAGTCTCTGGTCATCGATGTCTATGCTCTTGAGAACGGAGCTGCAGGATTTTCAAACGAGCATCAGAGAAACCTCTATTTCTCGACGCATACAATCAGAATTCACGACCACAACTTCCCCTAATTGCGGAAAAGATACAACGAGTTCCCAGCACTCAGACAGGAATCTGGCACTGGCTCTTTCTTGAACCTGTAATCTATTCGAAACACTTTTTGTGTTTAGAAGATTCTTGATTATTTGATTCGTTTTTATGGCTTAACAGCCCTTTGCGGGTTATTTAAAAGCAGAAAATATTTTTAGAGTGTAAGAATTATTTGGAGTGAGAAGACAATAATGATTTAGTGTTACAAGTATTACTAATTAATCCGTAGCTGGAGGGAAGTGGTGGATTCATACCTTTCCCAAGGGTATTTGTGCGTAAGTGAATCTAACGATCAACAACTGGAATTCGAAACTCCGATTAAAAACTCCGAGCCGTTATCCATTATATCAACTGCACATTCAAGTTGGTATTCCTAAGTGGTCACCTATCTAGGTACTCACCAGGCTTGACGTTGCTTAACTTCGGTGATCGCATACAGATCCTTCTTCGTTATAGAAATAATTGTTTCGGTAATGGTCCCATAGAAAGAAAGAATTGTCCTTCACAGATTTGCCCCCAAACCTGATAGTGACTTTATCAAATACTTCTTTTTTTAATTTTTAGAAATAACGAATACAGAAGTTTTCCTGTGTAGTTCTCAATCGGATAGAACAACCACTGTATAGTTAACTGTTCCAAAAATTGGTGTCAAAATTATTGCTATGACTTTCGCCAGTCTATGGGGAGCACTTCCAATTCTAGATATATGGATCGCATTGGAATGTCTGCATTCTGCGTTTGGAGTAGATCACAAATTCTAGGTATTCTAGAGTCGCGTTCTACTAATTTAGACCATGACTTATTCTCATTATTTACTCTGTGGTGGCACTATTAAAAATTCTATCACTTCCTCGGTCGAAACGGATGAAATTATCATCATGAAAAGGAATATGAGATCTGATCAAAAAGTATCGGGACTGTTGCTATGGTAACAGAACTAAATTACGCAGAGTGAAGCCGCTTGGCACAGATTGACCGTGTACTCTGTCACGTATACACACTAAGTTATAACCTTCTCGCTCACTTTCCTTGTTTATAGCAGGTATTTGGATGGAAAGTGTGTAGAGTGTGGTCGTCTCACCATACCACAGCGGTTCCATCAATGATTATGGCTTGTGTAGCAATTTTGGGCCAAACATTACATTCCCTAGGTTCTACAACCACTATATTCCCCAGATTTTGCCCCTTGCTACTTTTTCTTCTTCAAAAGTCAAATCATACTTAAAAGATACAAGATTTTAAGACCTCGACGTAATACAAGAGAATGCGTCCAGAATGCTGTTCTCTATCCTCAAAAAGGAGTCCCAGAAATGCTTCCTCAATGAAAACAACGCTGTATAAAATGTATGGATTCAGAACGAGACTACTTCGAAGGAGATTAAATGCGTAATTGATATATGTTGTAGTTTTCTTTTTATAGAACCAGTCTCGATACTTTTTGATAAGACATTTTACATACTAAAATATTGTGTTATCAGTTGCCAATACGATCATTTAAGCTAAAATCAATGAACACAAAAATATTTTTAGAAACACGAACATTTAATAAAGCAATTTGAAATTTAGTTAATAGGAAGGAAATGTTATGGAAAAATTAATATTATACAACCTTAAAATACCCAGGCTTTACAGTCTACCCAAAATGCATATGGCAGGCATTTCAATGCGATCCGATCTGGAATTGTAAGGGCTCCCCATAGAATAGCGAAAGCTATAGCCAATATAACATAACCAGAAAGATATCTTCTTTCACGGGGTGCGTAGACTGTGTGACCTGTTGCTCGAATTCTGTGACACTGTTTTGAAATGAAGGAGAGGTTTTTCTCCGAAGTGTCTCTGTTTCTCGTTCATTCTTCGTTTTGTTGGTCATTGTTGATATTTTCAATTTCAGTCTTTTTTTTTTACCGTTTCTTTCTTTTATTTATTTCTTTTTTCTTGTCTTCAGCACTCACTTAATCAAGGCTTCAAAAATGAGACTTGCCGACTCTTTAAAAAGAGAACAAAACCCGACATTACGGCAAAAATCTTAGTTCGATTAATTCAGGGCCACTTTCAATGTCCAGGGAAAACGTTGTATAAATTCTGGAAATAAAGTGGCGGAAAAATCTTATAAAGAAAACGCTTGACAAATATAAATAACACGCCTGAAAAATATAATGGAAGCTGTTTAAGGTGTTTGAACAAAAAAAAAATCAGGAAAAAAAATCATCAATATTGTAAAGAGCAATAACAGTTACTGTAATTATTTTCCTGAAAATTTGTTTTAAGAGAAAGATTTTATAAAATTCAAATCGACTGTAGCACTGATTACACGAACAATGAATGCTGAATGTTTCCTTATAAGGAAACGGCTAATGATATTCGATAAATCTTGTAAGAAAAATATGCGCCCTCCGGCATATTTTTCTAACAGGTTTTCTCAAATATTCTGGCCTGTAGATGTAAATAAATAAATATACTGTTTAATAAAAACAGAGCATCTATTCAAATATAAGTATCCATTAAATAAGGTTTAAACAAATAAATTAAAACTATACATACATACATATATATATATATATATATATATATATATATATATATATATATATATATATATATATATATACACACACATACACAGTGTGAGATGGATAAATTGTCGTCTAAATTACACAAAAAAAAATCTCATCTCATTTTAAGATATATTTACCAAAATTACACAAAAATATCTTGAAATACCAAAGAGTAAATTTATTTAATAAAATAGGCACTGGCTTCAACCGCGGCCTCCAGACGACTTCGTATTCTCCTGCAACTCTTCTGGGCAGCCTCGTTATATAAGTTGGTGAATGTTGCCATAATCCTTGCTTTCAGTTCATCTTTGGTGTTACAAGGAGTTTTATTAGTTTCAGTCTGGAGAGTTAGGTATCCAGATATAAGAGGTGATATGGTCGCAGAAGTTGTCTGATAGCCATAACTGGATTCACCTGCTTGCGTGGCATGGTGCAGAGTTGCCGGACATAGTGTCCAGCAGCCAGCCTATTGACCCAGGGCAGCACTACCTCCTCAAGCCACTTGATGTAGGCCTCCGTGTTGAGTTTGAGGCCTTGTGGGAAGATAAATGTAAGTATAGCGTCGCCATCGTTAGTGATCACTCCAAACACCTTTATAATCACAATAAGACTCATCCACGTCTTTCGGAATCCTCTGCATTGTCACAAGATTGACACCCAAACACTCTGAAATGTTCGTATTGGAGCTTCTGGCGTGAATGCCAAGAAGTACCGTCTGCAAATTTCTGGCGCAGTGAATTACGTCATGGTTCTCTTTTTCTCACAGACGGTGCCCAACTAACCCTACAATCGTCAAAAACAAACAACGCGCATGCACGAAATTAAAAATATAAAATGATAATTTGCCCATAGATCCCTAAAAAAAAACTCCAAAAACGCTACGTACATCTCTTTACTCCCCCTTTTTTTCTTTTTCCTCCTTTTCCCATATCATTTCCGTTGAGTTGACCGATTAAATAGGTCAATGTCTGACCCTTACCCCCTCCTTCCTCAACATTAAGTATTATAAAAAAAATAAATATAAAAATAAATTTTAAAACTCTCCCTTCCCTCTCTAAACTCGACAATATCTCTCATATCATCCCTCACCACCCTCTATGTCAACTTATATACGCTTAATACTGCCCGTCAAAAGTGTAAATTTTAAATCCATTTTTCGTTTCACCTTTTGAAAGTGAAGTCTGAAGATCCAGAGTAAAATAAAAATCTCTGGTGAAATAAATTATTACAAATGGAGCCTTAAAGTGGTCTGTTTTTCTTTAAATTAAATTATTCGCACTGAATTAAAATTGAGCTCTCAGGATTTCATCCTCCTTGGGATTATACATACGGATTATCAAGATTTTCGTTACTTATATATATATATATATATATATATATATATATATATATATATATATATATATATATATATATATATATATATATATATACATATATATATATACATATATATATATATATATATATATATATATATATATATATATATATATATGTAAAGAGAGAATGAGAATAAGAAAAAAAATTCAATTGACTTATCTTCCAACTTGAAATATATATATATATATATATATATATATATATATATGTAAAGAGAGAATGAGAATAAGAAAAAAATTCAATTGACTTATCTTCCAACTTAATATATATATATATATATATATATATATATATATATATATATATATTAAGACATTTTTATGTTTATACATTCTTTTTATAGATACAAATATTTAAGTAAATGCTCTGTTTTATAATAAACAGTATTAAACAACATTTACCGACCTGAATGTCCGAAAAACTTTCATAGAAAATTTTCGTCCTCCGACAGGAATCGAACCTGTATCCTATACGGAACCGTCATAAGGCACGTCAGGCTATATGACGGTTCCGTATAGCCAAAATTCCGTGATCGAACTACGAATTGTGGACTTCGAAATCAGGCAAATATAAAAAAAACAAAAAATATCTGGGAAGTGTTTTAACAGCGGTTGAAAAATACGACACTGAAATCCGAAGACTTTGTGGGATAACGAAAGAGCCTTCCAAAAGGTAAGCAAGGTATTAAGAAACAAGAAAATTTCGTTATAAACAAAGAAAAGAATACTGAACTGTTATGTAATATTGGTCCTCCTATACGACAGTGAATATGGGACAATCTCCTCACATATAAAGAAGAGACTTGAAGCAACAGAAATGTGGTTCTACAGAAGGATGCTGAGGATACCATGGGCGGAAGATGTGAGCAATGGGGAAGTTTAAAAAAAAATAGAAACGAAAAGGACGCTTATACTTAACTTCAGAAAGAGACATTTCTAAGGCAAATGATGAGGAAAGAGGGCTTGGAGTATTTGATACTCTCAGTGCAAATTGAAGGCAAGAAGGACAGAGAAAAACAGCGAATAATCTACCTAACAAACTTGTGCAAATGATTGCCAGAAAAGTGATTAGGAGCGATAGTAAAAAGTTAAATTTTATTGAATGCTACAAAGGACAAGAAGTTGTGGAGAACCATGACTGGCCACATCCTAAAGGGACACATCAAATAAAAGAAGTCATATATTGTTGATATATTTGTAAAATACAAAGAAGAATCTGCAATATTATTGGTCCTGACCTGGCATCTCGTTTCAGTCTCACCACCGTAACGTAGCTTCTTTGTGTCTTTTCTATAAATATTTTCATGGTAATTGTTCTGATGAACATTCCTTTTTGGTACCTAGATTTTATGAATTTAATAGCGATATTTGGAAGCAATGTCTCATCATTTTACAGTTGAAATGTAAGTAAGCGTAAGTTCTATGCTAGCAATTTATTCTCTCGCAATATTTGCTTACGGAACATTCTTCCAGCTTCTTGCTTTCCAGAAATTGAAATGTAATGCCAATCGTTATCGTCTGTTTTCTTAATTCCTGTTCTGTTAATGTTCTCCCTCCTTAATGATGTTTGCCTTTTCTCATATTCTCTCACACTCAGTAACCCTTTGCGTCTTAGAGATCTTTTAGCCTTTCTTGGGCTGGATTGATTAAAAGAAAAGTATCAATGCCATTAAAACAGAAGTTAGGGTATTATTTCTCACAGTTATTTGAATATGCAGAAAACGCCGCTCTGATACGAATAAGTATCCTGCCATGGAAAGGTCATCATTTGTTCTATCATTGACCAGTCAGTGATTAGGTCAAACTTTCAGGAAAGGCTCGAGTGTTTACCACGGAAACTGGACCATCTAAGATAATTCACAGAAGAAATTGTCCTCAGAGGAAACACTTTACTCGAAGTAGCGAAGAAAAAATATAGTAGTTATTTTGGCTGACAATTTTCTGTTTACACGAACATTCACATTTGGTATGCTGATATAATGTTTCGGCAGCTTAACCCTTCACCCTTCTTCAGGTGAAATTTCCTTCAAATATATCAACATTATTTACACTCGAACTAATGTCTCATCTCTGTTTTATTATCCCAACGTTTTAGCCGTTGCGCTCTCCGGCCTTTTCAGGTGTTTGTCGATCCGAGTAACCTTCAAGGAATTTCAAACTGAACCCTTTATTCTAGAAAAGGCTCTAACCCCATTGATTAAACACCGTAGGGTATTTAATCTACGGGGTTGGAGCGTTCTTACTCCGCTGTCCATGTTTTAGTATTTCACGTCCTACGTTTTTTTTGTTTTTTTTTTTCAGAAATGCTCAGACAACTGACAGAAGTCAGGCTGAAACGTTGTGGTAGTAACAGCATCGATGAGAATATTAGTTCTAATGTAAATAACGATACTGCTCATCTCAGAAATCCAGACAGAGATATATCGACATTGTTTTTTGTTGTTGCTACTGTCCGTATACATTATACTACTGGCGGTACTGAACTCACAAAGACCTCTTTGTCATAGTAGGTGTGTCGTCTGTATAAAGAAAATAGTAGTCTCTTGTGAAATCGGAAGGTGTTTACTTGCTTAATAGTTGAAGGTATTTTTTTAAAGGCATTATGTGTGCGCTTACTGCATCTAATGTTAGAATCGAAAAACTGGCCGTTGCAGATAGATATATTTCGTTTTCGACTTCTATATATAAAATTCTGTGACTTCCGTTCGTCCGTTCGTCCGTCACACCCTCTAAAATAGCCATAGATTGACTGATCGAAACCAAATTTGGGGGAGAAGGGCAAACAGGTAAGGGGGTACAAAGTGCGTAGTTTAGTACAATAAATTTTCATTCATTTTTGGGGAAAAATTAAAAGTTTTATTATTTAACATACAAAATACACCCACTATTTAAAAAAAAAAACAATTTAATGATTAAAATAACAAATACTTATTTAATAAAAATGCAATATTGTGTTTTGCATATTTTTTCTTTAAGTTTTTATATATATTTCATTCTTGTAAAATATAATACACAATAATAGCACTGTCAGTAGGGAGAGTAGAGTTTGTAAATCTCGACAAAAAATGTTAGCATGTTATGATTCATGATGATGATAATATTACATCATTCCATAAATCTAAATCTAAAATTACATTACTATAAAAACAACCCACAAGCAGGGTGGCAGTAGCAGTAGTAAAAATAACAACACAGACGTATCTTCTTCGCTCCGTGAGAATCCAGAGTTGACAATTTCAAAAGCTTCCACTTAAGCACGAAACACGGCGAAGCAATTCTGAGAGAACTCAATATTTTTTCGCCCGGGTCCATCCTTCAAATCTGTAAATCAAGCATTCCCCTTTGGATGGAATACTGCTGCCATATATGGTCTGGTGCACCCGCTGTTCGTCTTAAGGCCCTCGGCAAAATCCAGAGACAGATATGCAATGTGATTGGCACAGATCTGGATTCTCGCCTACAGTCGCTCTCTCACAGACGTGCTGTCACCTCCCTCTGTCTTTTCTACAAATACTTTCACGGTAACGAGCAACTTTCGCTAGTTCCCAGACTGCATGAATTTAAACGTGATACTCGGCTGGCATCTCGGTCCCACCATTCCGCTGTCGAAACGGTTAAATGTGGCCGTCTCTTCTACTCCAATAGCTTCATGTCTCGCATTTCCCGTCTGTAGAATTCCTTGCCTATTACTTGTTTCCCTGATAGCTGTAATCTCCAATTATTCAAATGTAATGTCAATCGACATCTCCAGATGTCTTGATCTCTTCCCTGTTCTTCTCTTCATCCTTACCTTTATCACGCCTCTTTACTCTCGTTCCCACTCTTTGTAATCCCTTGCGTGCTAGTGGTATCCCGACTTGCTTGGGGTGTAATTTAAAAAAAAAAAGAAAAAAAATGGAAATCCAACCAGGATTTAACATTAGCGGCCACAATCTTAACAACATAAGATACAGAGATGACACAGTGCTGATAGCAGACACGGGGAGGAAATTACAAAACCTCCTACAGAAGGTAGCGAAGGTGAGCGAGAAGAAGGGACTAAGCATAAACTACAAGAAGACAGAATGCATGGTCATCAGCAAAAAGACGAGCCCAAAATGCAACTTACAGGTCGCGGATACTATAATCAAGCCGGTACAGAAATTTAAATATCTGGGAAGTGTTCTAACATAGGACGGAAAATGCAACACTGAGATCCGAAGACGTATTGGGGTGGCCAAAGACGTATTCTAAAAGCTAAGCAGAGCATTACGAGACAGAAAATTGTTGTTTGAAACAAAGAAAAGAGTACCGAACTGTTACGTGATATCTGGAGAAACTTATAATTAACATCAGGTAGAGGCAACTGAAATTTCTGCGACACGTAATGAGAAAGGAAGGCTTGGAGAATTTGATACTCACAGGGTTGATAGAGGGAAAGCGAGACAAGGGAAAGCAACGTGTAACATACTTCGAGGACTTAAGCAAGTGAATGGCGGAACAGAGTCTGGTAGAAGTAGCAAAAGGACAAAACTTATTGAGAACTACAAGGGATGGGAGAAGTGGAGAGCCATGATCACCTACGTCCTGAAGTGACACGGCACATCAAAGAAGAACTTACATTAACAACTCAACAATGTACCCACTTACAAGCGATATCTTCAACAATACTAAATACTGTGATTATTTCGACACGCGCCATTGTGTTGCAAAAATAATTTAGCATAGTAAAATTTAATGAAAACACGAGGTAAAAATGTATAGCTGTAAAAATAGATTGCCTACGAAAACAAATCGAATTAACAATTTATATAATACACAAAATAAGTTGTTGTTATCTGACCGCTCGTATCTAAGAATGCCTGTCTACGAGGGCGGCTCGCCAATCTCTGTTGTAGACGCCTTACTCAAGGTAGTAAATGGCTTTATTTGAATAACTATTTATTATTCTGTCGGGCTATCTCGGAAATTCATGAGTCTATCACGCCAACTATCACGGTGTAGCTCAATATCAGAAATTCATTAGGGTGGCATAACATAGGTGAGCAATGTATGCGGTTACTGGCCGACTAGGCTGTCTTGTGCCATGGCTAGGTGTCCAGAGCAGGAGATCACTCGCGAGTTCCTGTTTTGCTTGCCAGCAATGCCCTGCAAAGCGGATTCTGCGTTCTCGTAAGATTGTGAAAATATCAGGGATGGGTCCATAGAGCTGTGATTTAGTTGGATGTTGTCTCCAAGAGATGTTTCATATAGCTCTCAGCATCCGAGTGTAGGTTCCATCAAGCTTAACCTATAGGGTTTTAGTTAATGTCGAACTAGTGTCACCATACATTAACACCGACTCTACAGTGTCTCGAAAGAATCTCTGTTTTAGGTTTTCAGGTAGATCAGATTTCCAGATTACATCCATTTTATTCAAGGCGGCCCAGGCTTTAGCTATGTCGATTTTCACATCCTTTTCAGTAAAATTTATTTTGCATCCTAGGTATGTAAAAGATTCGACAGATTTTATCGATTCACCTAGACTGTATTGTATCTTGCTGGATGAATTCAGTTTTTGATATAGAGAAGGAAAAGAACAGTTGCATATTTATAAAGATCACAAAAGACCAAAATGAATGAATAACTGAACACAATTTGATTTTTAAAGCTGTATATGCAAATTATCTAAGCTCATTAAAGAAGTTAGTTAAAATGTATAATTTAATAATGGCTGACCGCTTGTACGACTGTCTACTCTTGCCTTCCGAATTCTTCTGGGAGTATTGGCAGAGAAGGAGAAGGGGGGTTTCCTGTCGGAGTAGATGCTGCGGTTGTAGTATCTGTTCATCGCCGAAGGCCTCCTCTCCTTCCTTGCGTTCCCCCCACCGTTGAGTAACATCTGTTCCGTAGCGGTGGTATGACCGGCTATGACTAGCTTAGGCAAGCTCTGATCAGTTTAGACAAATTAAAACAGCTTAACCCAGCTGTCCGAGTGGAAACACTCGAGTCACCACATTAAAAACCGACTTTGTGTCACAACCTGACTCAGTGGTGGGGGTAAGTTAAATCTCGAGCTGTCTACTAAGGCGGTTAGCAATCTCTGTTGTAGACGCTTTACTCAAGGTAGAAAATGGTTCAGGTACACTTGTTTTTATTCAACACCCACAGAGCCCACCTGTGCTTTATACTGCGGACCTTGGTTACAGTTTCTGGTTGAGAGCTCATTATCTGGCGTGATAAACAGTCTGGACAAACCAGTACGCTCAAACCCTCAGCCATGATGATTTGTGCTTCGTGCTAGCACAACTAAGGCAAAGCAGCAAATTCCAACACAAAAATAACTGCATTCACACTAAAAAGGGAATGGAGACTATAATTCAGTAATTGGCCTTCAGGATAGTACCATTAGTATGTTTGCGTTTGAAGTGGGGAAATCGGAGACTGCTGAAATAAGAAATCCCAGTAAATTCTCACATATAGTCAGCAGGTTTAACAAAGGTAAAAAGGTAATTCAAAAAAAGAAAGTAGTGCCTACGACAATTTAATAAATTATTCCAAAGGACAATACAGCAAATATATGGACAATACGATGTAAACAAATCTTAATCATTTCACCCCAAGCAAGGCAATAAAGCTACTAAAAATACAACTGGTTACTGTGTGTGAAAGAATAAGGGAAATAAAAACAATATTAAGGAGCGACAACAATAAAAGGAGTGGAATCAAGAAGACAGTAGATAAAGATTGAAGTTGCATTGTTAATTATATTGTCTTACTACACAAGACAATATAATAATTTCGTACTCAAGGCAATGCAGCAAATTCCCTCACAAAATAATAACAATGAATAGGGGATGAGACACGAAGCGGGAGCATAATTTTGCAATTGGGCTTCAGGATACTGCCATCAGTATCTTTATCTGAAAACCCTTCGAAAGGCTGTCACAATTCCTTTTCTAAAAACTGAAAGAGACGCAAAAATGAATATGCGAAAATGCAAGCATTCTATTTGTTTTGCTGAGACAAAGCAAAAGTCCTCATTCCTTATTATGTGTTCCAATAAATTTCAACCGTCTCTTTTCTGATTGCAAGTATGTGTCCTTTTAATTGACATTTTCCAAAGTGGATACAATACGAATATATATATATATATAAATATGTATGTCGGAAGCTCAGGCCGATAGGCGTAATACACACTATTTAATAAATAAAAATGGGGCGTCTATTTCCAATGCGAAGTATCCATTATAATAACGTTTGAAGTAATAAAAATGTCGGATTAAAGATAAATCCATTAATTCTTTTTAAAAAATTGTTTAGTCGGATACAAATCTCAGCACATATAAAGTTTTCGAGAAAATAATCTGAGTGAAGTGGAACTTTTTCATTGGAAAGGAAAATAAAACCAGATTTGCATTTGACTGAGTGGTGAAGCGCACTACTCCTAAACGGTGGTTGCCTCTACAAAGGAGGAGCTGCTTTCGCTGGTTCCTAGGCCTCATGAATTTAAACGTCCCACGAGGCTGGCATCCCGTTCCCACCCCTTCACCGTTGAAACTGTTAGATGTAGACGTCTCTTCTACTCCAATAGCTTCATGTCTCGCACATCTCGCCTATGGAACTCCCTTCCTTATTCCTATTTCCCTGACAAATACAAGCTCCAACTATTTAAGTGTAACGTCAATCGACATCTCCAGCTGCCTTGATCTATCCACTTCCCTTCTCCACATCTTTTCACCTTTCATTCCTATCTGCTCTCGCTCCAAATCTTCTGTAACACCCTTGCCTTGATCGATCCGCTATCTTTCTCCACATCCTCGCCGTTACCACTCCTATCTGCTCTTCCTCCAAACCTTCTGTAACCCCTTGCGTGCTAGTGGCTTCCAGCCTTGCTTGGGGTGATAAGCTTAAAAAAAAAAAGATATCGGTTCGATTGTGGAATGCGGATAGGCGTAATACACACTGTTTAAGAAATGAAAACGAGGCGTCTTTTTTAAATATCCACTATAACAAGATTGAAAGTAATAAAATATATACACTACAGTTCAAAGGTTTGAAACCACTCTCAGAATTAGCATTGGAAGAACTTGACAGAAGAGTGAAAAAATGGAAAAAGAGCTCTTAGAGTCATTGAATAAATAACGTAATCAATTATCAAACTTATACTTTGAGAGAATTTTCTAACAAATGCCAAAAAATTGTGCTGCAGTAATCAAGGCTTACGAAGGATATTTTGACTAGAGCAAAATTTAACCATAATCTTTTTGTCATAATAAAATTTTTAATAAAAAATTATGTCTCTTTATTTATCAATGTATAATACTTTTCTCTTATTTAAACTACAAAACAACTACTTGGGGGTTAATTTAAAAAAATACAAGGGATGACCACAAACTTTTGAACTGTAGTGTATATGAATAACATTTTAAAACGTTTGAATAAAATTTTATATAATAGTGTTAAAAATAGCTTCTCTCACACACTGTGCGTGCGTTTTAAAAACATAAACTGCCCGTAATTTTTTATATTTGTTTTTAAAAGAACCAATGTCGTTGATACTACGTCTTATCTAATAATTTCGATGTTTCGTATTGTGGCATTTCAGCGCTTTCGTGTGCTGAAGTCCCGTAAACACGGACTTTGTCATTTTGCCGCGAACGAATATATATTATTTTTTTATATATACATCAGAATTTTTGTCATTTTTAAAACTCCGTTGTCATCTATAACCGGTCCAGTGACTACCAGGATCGTCCGAGAGAAGCTTTTGAATTATCGGTAAAATATCATTGTGCAAATTTGTCTCTCATGATCATACGACTCATTTCATCTATCTATCTATCTATCCATCTATCTCAGATTGTTCATTATCTATGTATCTCAGTCTTTTCATATATATATATATATATATATATATATATATATATATATATATATATATATATATATATATATATATTATAATAAAAAGAAAGAACAGTAAGATATATAATCCGGTGTTCTTATTGATATTTTTATTTTTACAAAACAGTACTCAATGTAAATTTACAGAGCATATGTATTATAAATTAACTAATTTAAAATATGGTTTCTTCGCTACACAGGAATTACCATGTTTCAAAAAACCGAAGCTAAAAATTTCAAATTTAATTATATAATTAAATTAAAAGCATTAGTTCTGTTTCATCTTCAAGCGAATTTTGGAATAACTTATTTTTAAATTTACTGAGTTTTAAACGCACATACAATTCATAATTTTTTGTTTCCAAGGATACAGAGAAATCCAATCATTTAGACAGTGGGGGTAGCGTGTTCATTTTTATTAACTATTATTGTATCATTTTATTTTTATGTATTTTACAGTGATCCCTCGCTAATTCGCGGTTCTACTATCGCGGATTCACGACTTCGCGGATTTTAAAAATATATATATGGAAAATATATCGCGGAGTTTCTGGAAAATTCTAGGAAAATCGCGATGTATGAACACCTAAAATTTTTCATTAAACCCATTAAAATATTAATAATAAATATTATTTCCTAGTCTAGGAACAACAAAACAAGCGTAAAATAGCAAAAAAAAACATATACAAGGGTATTTGAACTTGTAAGCCACATGACAAAAAAAAGAACCATTTAGAATGCGATGTGCATACAGTACCCGCGTATCCTGTTGTTGAGAAAGTGTATCATCTCGGTGACGAAGTGCGTTGTAAGACGGGCTGTGATTGGTGCAATGGAGAGAGAAGATGAATCACAGCTTTCTATTTTGTAATCTGGTCTGTGATTGGTGCTTTGACCGATGCTCAGATACGCAGCATCTTCCCTTCTCTCTCTCTCTCTCTCTCTCTCTCTCTCTCTCTCTCTCTCTCTCTCTCTCTCTCACGGCCATTTCGCTTCAAGCTTTCTCGCCGAGCGATTTACTGTACTACTTTACGCTGTGCTGTGTGTGATTTTTTTTTTTTTGGTTTCTTTGCGTTGAACTTTGCGTTTTCATCCCCTGCAATGGCACCCAAGCAAGCTGCTTCTTCCAAGGCTAAACGCAAACGAAGAATGATGACGATCGCTGAGAAGGTGAAACTTCTGGATATGTTGAAGGAGGGGAGAACTTTCGCTGCCGTAGCCCGCCATTTTAGCGTGAACGAATCCTTCGTTCGCTACATCAAGAAGGACGAAGCTAACATTAGGAAGACGGCTGCCAACACCTTTAATAGGTCGGCGAAGAGAGTGGTTACGGCTCGTAATAAGACTATCATCCGTATGGAAGCTGCTTTGGCCGTATATGGATAGCCGACTGCTCAAAAAAGAACATAGCCTTGGAAACGAACATCATCCAGAAAAGGGCTAGGAGCCTGTACGAGACTTTCGCCGCTAAGGAACCTGAGGACGACAGTGGCAACCACGAAGAAAAGGAAGAAGATGAAGATGACGTAGAAGATCCGCAACCAGGGACGTTCAGTGATTCACAACCTAAAAAACGTCCTTTTTCTGCTAGCAAAGGGTTGTTTGCTAAGTTTCAGAAACGTTTCTACCTAAAAAGCATTTACCTGCATGGCAAGGCTGCTTCTACTGACACGAGCGTTGCTGAAGCATACGTGAATGAAACTTTCAAGATTATCTCCGAAACATACGTGAATGAAACTTTCAAGATTATCTCCGAAGCCTGAATAAGTTTTTAATATGGACGAAACGGGCTTGTTTTGGAAAGAATGCCGTCGCGAACTTTCCTGCGCAAAGAGGAAGCAAAAGTATCTGACTTTAATGCATACAAGGGATCGTGTGACGCTCGTGATGTGTGACAGTGCTGCGGGATTTTTGTTAAAGCCAGGACTTATTTACAAGTCTAAAAACTCAAGGGCTTTAAAAAACAAAAACAAGAATTTGCTACTCGTACATTGGATGCACAATCCAAAGGCGTGTATAACGAAGATGCTGACCTTCGACTGGTTCCACCAGTGTTTTATCCTGCAAGTCAAGGTGTATCTATTAGAGAAGGGCTTGCCTTTCGAAATCCTTCTCCTTATGGATAACGCTGGTGGCCACGCTACTGATCTGTCGCATGAGGGAAATCAGATTGAGTTCCTGTCGCCCAACACGACGTCACTTATTCAGCCAATGGACTAGGGGGTTATCAGGGCGTTCAACGAGAAATGTCATGGCAAAACTGGTTGCTTCTGTGGATGCCACCCAAGAAGACGAAGACGAAAAACTTAACTTGAAGACATGCTGGCGGCAGTGCACAATTGATACGTGCCTCCAAAATATCCAGAAGGTACTGCAAGAAATGAAGCCTGCCGCCATTAACGCGAGCTGGAAGAATTTGTTGCCCGAGGTTATGGGTTTACACCTGCCGAAATCCAACACTCCGCAGTGCAGAAAGCTTTGCAGTTGGCTGCAATCATTGGGGGGTGACAGCTTTGCAGACATGACCACGGGAGATATCGACGAGTTATTAGACTGCCACTCCCAGCCGCTAACCGACGCAGACCTCGAAGACTTGACGAATTCGACCGGCAAAGAAGAAGAAACGCAGCCAGAAACGGAAGAAGTGTTATTGCTTAACTGTTGTCCTTGTTATTAATAGAGTACTGTAATGGGTGGGTTGTTAACAGTACAAGGAGGTTTTAAAAGTCCAAATACACGTTAAATAAATACTGTAAATATGGCGTCTTTACTTCGCGGAAATTCAGTTATCGCGGCCGGTCTCGGAACCAATCTACCTCGATAAACGAGGGATCACTGTATTCCTTAAATAATATTTAAAAATAAAATTAAAAAATTAGACTGAGATACATAGTTAATGAACAGAGTGAGACAGATCGAGCTAGCGATAGATAATGAACATATGTTTGTTAAATTTGTTGTATACCTTTTTTTCTAATAAAGAAAAAACTACAAGGACATTTTTTGCTTACCTTGTATATGTGACGTTATTCGTGGCGTAACTGTGACAACGTTAGACGATAGCTCGTCGTTCACTGCACCTGTGATGACATCCAAGGTTGAGTGTATTTGCACATACACCCAACTCGCTATGTGCACAGGTTTGTCTTCTCGGCCGTGATCACTTTCAACATTAAACATTTTTCAAGACTCTCTGGTTGGGAAGTAGCAACAATACGATACTTAGCCGGCTATCTTTCCCTTCGATTGAACTGCTATCTCCCTAACTTCACTGGTCTCTGAGCTCGGAGACTCCTGATTCCTCACTACCTACTTCTCTCGCGGCTGGACCCACTTTCTTTCAACTTCCTGCCTCCCTCTGCTTATATGTATAAGCCTGGGGTTCCACCCCCACATTCAATAGTCTTTCCAGAAGATTTGGTTTCACCCAACAGCCACATGGGTGGATAAATCTTCAAAGGACTACTTTTATGACTATCTAAAATCATTTATAAAATGTTTATGTTTCCCAGTTCAAAGGCGAACTGGAGACATGAATCCTGAAACACTAACACTTAAGTTTACTCAAGATGAATTGGAGATAAAAATTCCTACGAAACTGCAATAGTTGAGTGAACTTAAAAGGAAGGAATTTATCTCATCTTCTAAAGATGTGTGAGAAATCATATTGTTACATAGATAGATAGATAGATAGATAGATAGATAGATAGATAGATAGATAGATAAGCACAATTAATACTGAGAAAATTGTTCAACTGCGGAGTTCTGACCTTTAGGCTAGAATATGACATGAATGAAGCGAGCTTGGTTCTAGAGCTTCAAACTCTTGAGTCAGCACCTCCACTGAATAAAGGATCATAGTCGCCGAGGCGCTTTTGTGGCTCTCGCTGCAAAGAATGGCAAAGTTTCGCTTCTATCTACACATACTTTGCACTAAACAAACTTTGTACCATATTTTGCCTTTGTGGAGGGAGAAATATAGTTAAGATCTGTTGTATCGCAACTTTGAACAAAACACAACGCTATTGAACGCCACCTGATAACTGGAGATCCGATTTCAAGCAAAACATCCCCCTTGTACTAACGGTATTATATCAGGAGTATCTGCGCTACATGTTCCCAAATGGAGGCATTATCACTTTCAAGTAAACTTTATGCGATATTTTTGTTTTATTCACCATAGAACAACTATCTACTAATTTTGACCTGGAAGAAGCTGCGTGACTGAAAATGAATATAATTTATTGAAAGTCCTGTAATCTATGAATCCACTGCAATATATATACCAGCTGTTTTTTCCAGTTTATTGATTAATAAACAATCGAGTTGTTCCAGTTTATCAGCTGTTCTTAATAAATTAGTACTGATGTTGTGCGTGATTCGTAAACCTTATAATAAATGAATATAGAAAGAAAGAATTGAAATTTGCTAAAATCTATTTTTGAAACGATACTGTTAGAGTAAAAATCAAGCGTCTATATTCTTAACGCGAATCACATTTTGTCTCTAACACGTAGATTTTATTAAATCAACATTCTTTTTTTCTGATGAAGGCAATCCATCGCCGAAATATGTTAAAACAGAAATTTACCAATTTGTCTTATATATTTACTTATCATTTAATTCAATGTTTTATATTCTCCAGGCAAAATTCAGAGGCCTATGAAAATTTATCTGAAAAAATAAATACAACTCCCTGTCTCTTTCCACGAAGGAGACAAAAATATTTCCCATTAATATTAATAATAATAATTAGAAGCAAGGGTGATCAAAAAACGTTTCAGCTGAACGAGATGTTCAGCTGAAACGTTTTTTGATCACCCTTGCTTCTAATTATTATCGCAAACTATGGCTGGCTCAAGGTTATAAGAAAAAGGAATGCACTGGAAAAAAAAGCTTGAAACAAGAAAACATTTTCAAGAAAGACGGAATTTGAAGCGTGAAAAAAATTCTGAAAAGTAGCTTAGTAAGCTGTCGAACACGGATGTAATGGAAGGCTTCGCCTGGTTTACTCACTATTAATTACGACTAAGCTGGGCGTGAGTAGTCAGGAAAGATTAGAAAAGTCAGCAGGACAATTATTTTTCAGCAGTGAGCTGATAAAAGAGAACGCTAGATTTATAGATACCATATGACCCGCAACCATCTATACGTATTGACTTTAAACATGAAAATCCATACGCAGATTTTAAAAAGACAGTTTTGGACGTTAGCCGGAGACAAACGCGCAATTGGATCAAGTTTTCTTCTGTAATACGATGTTAACTTATTCATTCATCTATAATTCTACAAGACTGTACCAACCTCTGAAAGTTTACTGCAAACGACAATCATTCGACAAATTCTTCCATCCAACAACGGATGCTACTACGTTTACCTTTTGACCTCCGAATGGCTCAACAAAATTTGACATAATTTGTAAACTTCACTGATACGTTACACTCTCTAACAAGGACTTTTATAAATTCGCAGTAAGTCCACAATTTCTTATGTACATTTTTCTACCTAACTTAATTTCTTTAGGCGCTCCAAAGAATATTTTTATATTTATCTTTTTCACAAAATATTATTGTAAAAAAACAAATTCTTTCTTTTTATTATGCACCTGGCAGAAAACTGGCGGCCCTAGCAGGATTTATTTTTGGTGGGCGTAATCTTATCAATATAAAATACTCAGATGGCCGACTCAAAAAGGAAATGACAGAACCTCCTAGACAGCGTAGTAGAAAAAAGGGAGAAAAAAAGAACGAACCATCAACTGTAAGAAGACAGAAAGCATGGTCATCAATAAAAGAAAAAGCTATCTATCCTCTTATGCGGTAGTGAATGTTGGACAGTCCCCTCAAAGATGAAGAGGAAAATGGAGGTAGCATAAATGTCGTTCTACAGGAGGATATTGAGAATTCCATGGACGCGGCGAGTAAGCAACAAGGAGGTCTTAAAGAAAATGACAACAGAAAGAACACTCATACTCAGATTTAGGAAAAAAACAGCAGAAATTCCTTAGACATATAATGTGGAAGGGCGGCTTGGAAAATGTAATCCTCACGGGGCATATTAAGGGCAAGAGAGATAGAGGAAAGCAGCGAGCCACTTACCTGACGAGCCAGTGTGAATGGATGGCGGAACAGTTTAGCAAGTGGGTTAAATTTTAGCAGGAATTTGCTTTTGGAGAATCAAAGAATTTCAAGAAGAAGAAGAAGAAGAAGAAGGAGGAGGAGAAGAAGATGAAGAAGAAGAGGAGGAAAAGAAGAAGAAGAAGAAGAAGAAGAAGAAGAAGAAGAAGAAGAAGAAGAAGAAGAAGAAGAAATAATAATAATAATAATAATAATTCATAGTCATTTTATTTTATTTCATTTTTTAAATTCATTTATTTATTTCCGTATGATAAACTCCCCATAAACCATTATTTTTAATAAAATCTGATGATTTGTAAAATGTCTTGATTTTGGTTTCCGAAATCTAAACACAAAATACAAATATTCGAATACATTTGAAAAAAAATCAGAATTATTTTAAACTACGAAAGCTTAAAAAGGAAAAAAAAACATTAAGTTACATTTTCTTTAAATCGCCAACTAGAAGTTAAATTCTTCGGGTTAAATTTTAGCAGGAATTTGCTTTTGGAGAATCAAAGAATTTCAATTTTTTCCCCCGAAAACTGTCGAGAAAAACGTTCTTTTAAATTATATTATTAAAGTAAAATATGAAAGTATGGAGCAGCAACAAGAAATATGGAGCACGCAGTGGTTATCGGATTCATTTTACAATCGCATTGATCAACCAGACTAGCTCTTTAACCACTATCCTGTATCAAAGCCTCCAGAAATAAATTAAATATGAGATCTGTGATCAAATGAGCGAATAAGGTCCACCTCGACATTCTTAAATTTTATTGTTCCTGCAGTTGACGGTAAAATTTCATGACGTTCAAT
>OZ038484.1:71785917-71885917 GCA_964036315.1 Acanthosepion esculentum
TTCAAATTATCAGAACTCAGCGCGGACAATTTCAAATGCTTAATTTACGTCCAAGGCCTGGTCTCAACCAAAGACGCGGAAATGAGACTAAACTGGAGAGTGAAACTGATTTGACACTTCAAAAGCTAACCGAAGACTGCCAGAGATGCATCAGTGTGAAGAAAGACTCAAAAGACATAGAAAACGCTGGCATAGCACACATACATAAAGTACGAAGACAAACCAACTTACCCTCCTCACAAACAAACCAAACCGAATTTCCCCCCTCAAGAACAGGTAAAACAAAATTTTCTAACTCTAAAAATCAATATAAAAAAAAATTACCACCCAGTCTATGCTATCGCTGTGAGACTTATCATTGGTTTAAAGACTGTACTTATCGTTTTAAAACTTGTCTATCATGTAAAAAAATAGGCCACAAAAGTTCTCACTGTTGGAATAGAAGAGAAAACAAAAGCAGAATAAGAATCACGAGGACTGACCAAGCAGATGAGACTAACATAAGAAAATACGTACAAGCTGAAATGCAAAATAGAAAAGTTAGGCTACAGCTGGATCCTGGATCAGACTTAACGATTATAAACCTACAACCATGGAGAAAACTGAACAAACCTGCCATGTTAAAAACGGATAAAATTGCTAGATCAGTTACGGGGAGAAAGATAAAATTCGAGTGTGAAGTAATTACTAATGTAACATTTAATGGAATGACGAAAAAACTAAAAATGTACGTCTTAAGAAATACCGAAAACCTATTCGGAACGGACTGGATGCAAAAATTCGAACTGTGGGATCTACCTATAGGTACGTACTGCCAAAATGTAAAAAGCTTACCAACCGAGGCAGACAAATTAAAAGAAAAACTAAAAACGAGTTTCCCCGAAGTATTTTCAGCAGGGCTAGGAAGATGTAAGAAAATGGCAGCTAATATCGAAATTAAGGAAAACGTTCAGCCTATTTTCAAGAACAAAAGGAACGTACCGTTTGCGTCAATTGAAAAAATTGATCAAGAATTAACCAGACTCGAAAAAGAAACCTGAGGAAAATTGTTTGTCATTGATTTAGTCAGTTGATATCGCTTTGCGGTGCCGACTGAGGAATTACCAAAATCCAGAGACAGCAGTGAAATATTCCCAACGCGGGCGGTAGCGCCTCCTTTAGAGTGATATGAACTCTCAAGATAACAGAAAACATTCAGGTGGATCATGAAGTTGCTATATTATTATCAGGGCAATCAAAGTCACAACATTTTATATATGTATTTGTTTATCGTTTTGTCTCTATATTCACTGGCTTCTCGTTTTGACGTCTGCTCGGGTGACTAGCTAATCCCTGTTGCAGACGCCTGCTCAGGCACATTTATATTTCGTTATCGCCCACAGAGCAAACCTGTTGATTATATTGAAACTATGCTATACAAAAGCGTATATATAATCTGTTGTGATCAGTATTTGAACAAAGGCCAACATGCTCAAAACCCTCGGCCACGATGACTTCTGACTTCGTGTACTAGCACAACCATCGATGGCTTTTGAACAAACTTTTCACTCAGTAGTCTTGAGTCACCCGTGGTATGATATTCAAGTACTTACCAATAGTATCCTCGGGCTGATATTACTAATATTGACCGATATAATGCAGTGATATTCTAACTCGGGTTTCATGGTCGGAATTCTACAGGACTGTGGCGATCATGGCTCGCCACAATTACCTATCTTTTCTAATTCAATAAATTTTGTCTTTTTGCCATTTCTACTAAACACTGCCCCGCCATCCATTTACTCAAGCTCTCTAGGTAGGTTATGCGTCTGTCGCTCTTGCCTTCAATCTGCCCTGTGAATATGAAACTTTCCAAGCCGGCTTTTCTTATTATGTGCTCTAGAAATTTCGACTCACTTTCTTATACTTATTAAATATAGGTTTCCTTTTTGTTTCCATTTTCTCTAAAATTGTTAGTTTCAGTCTTGACTGAAACTAACAGTTTTAACTGCAAAAACACCCCTCCCCAAATTTATAGACAAAACGTACAGATGTATGCTGGGGTTTCTTTCTAGCCAATAAGACAGGCCACTTCTCAGTCTCATCCGCCATATTTTTGTTCTTTCTTATCTTGAAGTCAGAACGATGCGATCACTTGTCTGTGTCCCTATGCTTGTGAACTTTTTGCCTCATTAGTATTGCTTTGCCTACTTTTGTCTTACATATATTTTGCCCTGTTTTTTTTTCTTTCCTTTCGTTTGTTATTGTTTATTGCTAACTTTGCCAATTCTGTCTGTTGAGCATTTCTGCTAATTACATTTAACCATTACTCTACAAACATTTCGTCGATACTCACATGTTCGGACCGTAATATTCTCAGCCTCATTCTGTAGAACCATATTTCTGTTGCTTCTAGTCTCTTCTTCGTCTGTGAAGAAATAACCCCGTATTCACTGTCATATAGCAGGACTAAGACGAAAGTTGTCTAGTCAAAATTTATCAACACTTCATCTAATTTTTCTACGCCAGTAACCTCTTGTGTCTTAGTGACTTTACTGTTTTGCTTGGGGTGAACTCGATTAAAAAAGAATATGATCATCTGAATAGTAACAGTAAAAGCAACTGAAATTAAGAAGAAAGTAACATTTTAAAAAATGAATAATGGTCAAAAGAATTAATAATATTTCGTCTAATAAAATAAATAAAAACAAAGTTTTATTGCGTTGCATGGTATTAGCAACCCGACCACGTCTCAGACGTGACATATTGACTGAGGTGACATATATAAATGAACACTCACTCGCTGATTTCCAGTGCTGTTAATGTCATAGTGATCTGAGCTACAAATGCTTCACCTGATAGGTGAGAACAACGAAAACATTTTTTTAAATTAATCCGTTTTATTTTTTCACCCGACCCAACAAAAGGCCAAAGATAGTTTGTTTTATTTTATTTATTTTGTCTGTTTTCGTTAAAAGAAACGAACGCATTTGTTTAGACATGAATACACACACACAAACACACATATTGTGTGTGTGCGTGCGTGTGTGTGCGTGTGTGTGTGTAAAAAAAATAACGCAGTGTAAAGAAATTTTTCATCGGATGAAACGCGTCGCAAAAAACACTTTCAGTTCGTCATATTTTTCGAAGTACTGTTTGTTGATATATAAAATTATATATCGTTATATATATATATATATATATATATATATATATATATATATATACACACACATATATATATATATATACATATATATATATGAGGAGAATATGTATATATACATATATAAGGAGAATATATATATATATATATATATATATATATATACACACGTCTGTTTTCTGCCCATGAGATCCGCGTTCGAATCTCAACAGGGAGGAAAATCAACTGCTGAAGGAGGCGATCCTAGCATGCGGCACATTTGGAAAGTGCACTTGTTGATCCAATCCTTATCAGTGAAATTGGGTAGACGGAAAATTTGGGGAGCCTCAGTTGTTGTGTTATGACGAAGTTACAAGTCATCGTGATCACGCTTGCTCAGACTGTTGATCGCGCTAGATAACGCGCTCTATTCCAGAAACTCTAACTTAACTCCGCTCAGTATATTTGCAGTACAAAGTACAAGTGGGCTTCGTGGGTGTTGAACAAACACGTGTGCTGTGCCGGAGCAGGTGTCTGAAGCGGGGATTAGCTAGTAAACGTGTATCCTCGGATACGAGTGGACACCCTTTCTCTCTCTTCCTCCCTATCTCTCTCACTCTGTCTCTCTCTCTCTGTCTGTCTCTCTCTCTATATATATATATATATATTTGTGTATAAACAAATATATATATGTTTAAATACGAATATATATATATATATATATATATATATATATATATATATATATATATATATATATATATATATATATATAATGGATTTTTCAAGGACACAAACCTTTTGTATCATATTAGATTTCGATTCAAGAAAGGTGGATCTTACGATCTGAATGACAAATAAAATAACAATTACCAAAGCCACTCGTTAAGTACTTATTCAACCCATCCAAGAAAGTAGGTTATTGCAAGGGAGATAACTCTAATATCACATAACATGTCACTTTGCTCTCATCTAGACAAGCGTAAATACAAAATGCCATTAGTTTACTAACAACTAATCTTTATATATATATATATATATATATATATATATATATATATATATATATATATATATATATATATATATATATATATATATATGCTTTTATTGTTCCTGTCTTTCCTGCCTTTCAAGTCTATTTATCTCGAACTTCGCGCCAGTCCATTATTGCTCGCTGAGCCGTCAGTACATATACACAAAACAAAGACAACAAAGAAAACCATAAGGGAATAAGTTGTATGTCACTTGTTAAAAGGCTTCGGTCAATCGAGTTATGTTGCAGCTTAACACGTTTAATTCAAATGTATTGAGTAGAGTATTTACGCTTTTTTTTCTTTCTTTTTTTTTACTAAGATCGTTCCCGGACGGAGAAATTTGAAAATATCATTCAGCTCTCTCATCCGAATGCAAATGCTTGACAATTTTCCAGTCCAATAAAAATACAACAAATTATTGTTTATTACCGAAAGCTGATTCTGTAATTCTCATTTTAAGATGATAAAGTTTCATGTCGATAGCATTACTGAATGAGATTTAATGGCTAACGGCTTAGAACAGAAAATCGGTGAGCCAAGTTCGTTATAGTCACTTTCGTGAAAATACCCTGTAGAAAGCTGTTAATACATGTCTTCTTCCTCCTGCTATGGGATAAATGGAACCGTGGTTGGCAACCATTTTAAGAGAAGGACAACTTTAAATTGAAAGCTGTATGTACCTCTGGTGAAGGCCCGATGAACTCCACGAAAATATCGTGGAGCTTCTGGAGTACAGCATACCCGTATTAAAAGGAGAATTTAATGCGGGATTCACTGTCCACAAAATACAACGCAAATTTCAAGAAAAGACAACACGATAGGGAATGTTTGTAGAAAAATAGAATATCGTACATTTAATGACATTCATGCAAAATAAACAAATTTGTATATTTATGTATCTTGTTTGTATAAAAGATTAATGCTTTTTTAGTTCATTTAAGTAAATGTGATTTGAATAAAAAAATATGTGTTCACTGTCTTTCAACAGAGTAGTAATGCCTGTTTCTTGTTTTTGTTGTATCCGCCGAATTGGTGAAAAAGGAAAAAGGGGCGATCAATTTAAGTTGAAAAAGAGAGTGTGAATGAGAAATAAAAGATAAGAGGAAAATGTACTTATCGGGTGGAATTGGTTTTGGAGTCAGTTGTAAATTTGTTGTTGTTCTGCTTTCCTACTCCACTTTCTGCTCTTAGTGTCGGGTTGAGTCAGTGATGGACTTGACCGTCAGTCCCATGTCCTCTTTGATATCTGCGCCCTTCTGACCCTTGATTGACTTGAGTCTATCTATTTATGGTTGACTCGCTCGTTACTTTTTTCTCAGTTTAGGAAATCGCCTCCTTTCATTGGTCAGAAAATTAATTTCACACCTTATTGCGAAAAAATGTTTTTAGTCGTTTTGATCCGATTTTGCGGGTGTGAAAATCTACTTTGTGTTTTCTAGTATTTTGTTGGAATGATATAGGTTGGCAGAACATTGCCGATATATTGAGAAGAATGTTTTTGAAATTTAAAAAAAGGCTGTTTTTTGTGTCTCTTGCGAATGATCAAACCATATAACAATTATCAATGTGTATTTATATATTTCCTTTCCCATTTGTTTTGGGAAGGAAAATAAATCAGCTTAAGTTAGTAAATTCCCTTAGTCGTTTTATTACTTCACTTAATCGTTTTAATAATCTATACAGATAAAATATTTATCTCCATTTCGACAAAAATAGTTCCCGAGCAATATGAACCGTTTAATTAATCAGTATCTTTACTCCTACGTTTTTTAGATTGCAGTCTTACTTATTCAAACTTTTCATGTGAGACATTAATTTGTCTTGCTTCAAACTTTTTTGAAATCTCAATTTGGATCTTAATACATTGTTTCAAAACTTGTTTCATTGCAATAAAACTTTCTAACAATTGCCGTCATATTTAACGGTACTTGTACACTAGAAATTTTTTAGAATAGATAGATAGATAGATAAATAGATAGATAGATAGATAGATAGATAGATAGATAGATAGATAGATAACAGGAAAATATCCCAGCGGACAAAATCTCAGCCTCATAAATAATAGTCTCATATATAAAAAGAAATAAATTTAACATTGAAAATTCAAGGAACTTTTCATTCAAATTTTAATGTCAAATTGAGATGATAAACACAATATCCAATATATACAGGGTTCGATTGATAAATTGTTGTCTAAATTACGTAAAAATAACACTGATATCTCCGTTTAACAGGTATATTTACCAATTATAAAGCGTTGGTTAGTATTTCAATAGGGACCCCATGAATATGTCTTGATGTTGATTTTGGAGTATTTCAGCAAATAAATTTACGTCTTTGTGAGTATAGTTATTTTTGTACAGGTATATGCATGTATGTATGTATGTATGTATGCATGCTTACATACTTATATATCACCAACCCACTCTCTTTATCGCTATATCAGAAGTAGTACTGAAAATACAACCATAAGGTCATATGTCACCCACAAAAATCTAATGTTCAATTACATTTTAAAAAGTAGGTTAAATCAATATTTTTTTCAGCACTCCCTCAGATAGATTCGACTACGTTAAGTTTTTTTAAATTTTTACTCCATTTCAATATATATATATATATATATATATATATATATATATATATATATATATATATCTGTGGCGACTCGGGCGGGCGGTCTTGTCGAGCATTTAGTGTAAAATTAGTGTAACAGTATCACTTATATATTAATAGTATTAAAATAATAATAGTAATACTCGAGTAACGGCCATTATATAATGGTTGCACAGTAAACGTCGACTAGTAAAAATATTTAACAAAATAAGGATGGGAGTAATGTCAGAAAATTATTTTATGCTTAGACATTTTATATGAGGCGTTTTTTTTTAAGTTGCTTTAGTAAAAGGCGGGATATGGTCCAAAGTAAAGTGATTCAGGACACTGGCCGAATTTTGTCGAGTTGCAGTGAACAAAATAAATACCATTTTAGTAAGTCATTTTCCAAACTGCTAGAGCACATAAGAGAAAAAACACAAGGGATCTTTTCTGTTAATTCATACCAAATAATGGAAAGTTACTTATTGCAAATATTAATTCATCCCAAGAAATTTTAAATCAAAATTTGCTTAGTTTACCTCGCAACAACTCCAACCGTCACAATGAAAAATGACCAAAAATCAAAGTTGTTCACATTTCGTAAGTGTGGATGATGTGCGAGTTCCTTACAAGAAATTTTTTACAATTTAAAAAAACAAAAAAATCTTGTACTCCTGAACAGTCAGGACCTGAAAGAAAAATATATGGACCGTGAAAAGGGACATACGAGGGACAAAATGGAAATGGAAACTCGAAGTTGGACGCACTAAGAGAAGCTTTAGTGACATTAGCAAACGAGATCATCCTAACGGAAAATGGAAGAAGAAAAAACGAATAAGATAAAAATGAGGTTCTCGACATTGTGCAAAGGAGACAGAAAACAATGCCAAGACTGAACGGAATACAAAAAAACTGCACAAAGAAATAAAGAACAAATGCAATCAGGCTAAAGAAGAATGGTTCAACGAAAAAATGTGCAGAAATAGAAAGAATGAGTATCACAGATAAAGGAGATATGCATAAAAAATAAGAGAATAACAGGACAGAAGACATGCCCATCAACAGGCTGCATAAAATCAAAAGATGGAACCCTGATAAAAGAGAAAGAGAAAATACTTCAGAGATGCAACAAATATAGGAGAACTCTTCCACGATAAAAGAGAACAACAGGCAATACAGATAAATATCAATGGACCAGATATATTAAAAACCGAAGCACTAGATAATTTGAACAGAAACAAAACGGCAGGGCCAAACGGAATTGTAACAGAAATGCTGACAGCCTTAGATGATTTGGCATAGACAATATTACAGAAATAATAAATGAAATCTACAACAATGGGAATATACCGGAAGACCTAAGCAGATCTATTTTCATATCACTGCCTATGAAACCAGGTGCGAATGAATGTGAACACCCCCGAACAATGAGCCTAATGAGCTACATAACAAAATTCATCATTCGTATTCTGTTGAATTGAGCACGCAATCAGGCTCGAGATAGGATAAGAACAGTGCGGATTTGTCAAAGACACCGAAAGAAGGAACGCGATATTCATGCTCAGAATGTTATCAGAAAGAGCAATACAAATGCAGAAGGACGTGTACATGTGTTATATAGACCTACACCTACACAAAGGCATTTGACAAAGTACGCTGCAAAGATCTGTTAGAGCTGCCCAGCAACTTTGACATATTCGGGAAAGACATTAGAATAATCGAGAATCTATACTGGCAGCAAACTGCACGCGCATAGAGAATAGATTCAGCAGAGACGCGAAAATAAAAAAGGGATGTAAGGCAAAGATTTGTCTTCTCATTTGTTCAACTTATACAGCGAGGCAATTTTTAGAGAATTAGAAGGCCTACCAGGATTCATTATTGGTGGTCACAATCTTAACGACATCAGATATGCAGATGACGCAGTGATGATAGCAGACATGGAAAGGAAACTACAAAACCTCCTACAGAAGGGAACGAAGGAGAGCGAGAAGAAAGAACTAAGCATAAACTACAAGAAGACAGAATTCATGGGTGAGCCCAAAATGCAAATTACAGGTCGGGGATACTAAAATCGAGCAGGTACAGTAATTTAAATATCTGTGAAGTCGGAAAGTGCGACAGTGAGATCCGAAAACATATTGGGATGGCCAAAGATGCATTCCAAAAGCTAAGCAGAGTATTAAGAGACAGAAAAATTGCGTTAGGAACAACGAAAAGAGTACTGAACTGTTACGTCATATCTGTCCTCCTGTATGGCAGCGAATGCTGGACAATCTCCTCAAAGATGAAGAAGAGACTTGAAGCAACAGAAATGTAGTTCTACAGAAAGATGCATAGGATATTATGGACCAAACATGTGAGCAACGGCGAGGCAATATCAGGAAGAGGTAGTTGAAATTTTAGGGGCACGTAATGGAAGGATGGCTTGGAAAATCTGATACTAACAGGACGGATAGAGGGAAAGAGGGACAGAGAGGAACAGGTGTAACATACTTGATGGGTTTCAGCGGAACAGGATTTGGGAGAGTAACAAGAGACAGAAGGGAATTAAGGGCCATGATCGCCTACGCTCTGAATGGACACGGCACATAAAAGAAGATCGGGGTGGGCGTGAATACAGACTTAGAAAGAGCACACCCAAGTCGCCCACATTTGGGGTGATCGCTATCGGTCAGCCCAACCGGAGTGCAAAGGGAGGGGCCTCGCTCTGGGAGAATTTTGGTGTGAATTTTAATAAATATAAATTTTTTTTGATATTGGGGTGAATTAACAGAAAAGAACTAACACAAATACAGTACGAAGACATCCTGGAAAATTACCAATGAATCGAAGCATTATAAATTAGCCACATTACGTCATAATTTCAGTCAAAAATAGAGGTTTTATTTTAGCAATATGAATTGAACCCTTACTTTAGAGCCATTTTATTTGCTTCCACTTTAAAATCTCTACTTTGTCAATTTATGAGTCTTACAAAAAATGAAGTATAACAAAATCACGAGAAACACATCGTCGGTGAATTGAAGTTAGACTGGGTAACTTCAAGATAATAAACAAAATTATTTTGCTTCCAAAGAGACGGTTGACGTGGAGAAATAAATAAAAAAATGTTTCCCAAATCTTTAAGTAGAAAGACGATCATGTAACACTTTTGGAATCTCTTCTCTTTTATTTCGAAGCAACAATCGTCTCTTTGCAAGCAAAAGGATTTTATTCATTGAATTCATCTAGCGTGGTGTTTCTCAAGCTTTTTTCTCGTGGCCCATTTTTTGGTGTCAAAAAATTTTACACCCACAAAAGCACAAACAGAAATTCCATGTAAACACGAAGTTTTTTTAACACCACACAATATAACAAAAACACTGTTTCAAATAAGAAAGCAATAAATCATCGAAAATTAGATTTAAATAATTTCTCAATTATTTGCCTTTAAAAATAAAGATAATCTGTTTGTGATTTCATAATTATACGCCAGTAGAAAAAAATAAAATTTCAAAGCCCCATCCCCTTTTTTCCTTGAGCTAAATCAAGGCTCATTTTTAAAATTTCTCAGACTCCCTTGTGGGCCTAAAGGTTCACGTTGAGAATCATTTATCTAGCGTAACTTAAGTTAGCTTCGTGTTTTTCGTTGCTTTTTGTTGTTTTTTTAAATGAAAGATAGAGTTGACTTTTAAAAAGTTTTAACTCATCTTTACTGACAATTCTGTTTTATTGTTTAACATGTTAAACTTATCAATGGATAGAGGTTGACCAGAAAGTTGGACGCTTAAGATTACATCCTCTTTTAGCTTTTTAAGAGTAATTTGCAACATGTTTTGGTATGGATTATCTCTCCTTATTCTATATTTATATCAGTCCAGTCGGACATGCTCCATCCTACGTTGAATAAAGCTTCAGATATGTCATACCCGCGTTTGTTTTCTCACTTCAACATGTCTCCGCTTTATTTGCTATAATTAGCGTTCCAACATTATATCCAAATCGATAGAACGATAATAATTATAAAACTAGTGTCAGTTGCCTGTCAAATATAGGTTGTACGTTTATAGGAATATCAGAAGATTTACGATCGTATTAAAATATAGAATAACACTTATGCTGGAATATACAAAATATAATTGTTTTAACCGTCCCAATTTATATGCGAACAAAAGCGGTAATTCAGAATTGTTTACTTTTTGCACATCCATACAAAAAATAATCTAATAGTTACTAAAACGAAAAAAAGAAATCTTTTAAAAACGGTTAACACTCGAAAATAGCATTAAATATTTATATTTTTTGATTCCTTATGTACTAATTTATTTAATAAAAACTCTTGTTAATGGACACAAACGGGGTGTATTTCAAAATCGCACACAAAAAAAATTAATTTTTTTAACAAAATAAATATTAAGTGCAGATTTGTTTTTTCAGTTCAACCTGAAAGAGAATAATGTTTCATTTAATTATGCAAGCATCAATTGTTAAAAAATTATTTTTTATGTTTTATTGAATTATTTTAAGATTCGGAAGGAATTTTTCGTATGTTCACGCCTGATGTTGCACCATTTTTTTTACTGAACTAATATCGTGAGCGATTTTTCTTTATATAAATGTAAAAAGATTTTACACACTCCAACTCACATACAAATGTTATATCAAAAAGGGGTGGTAAAACTGACATCCCAAATATTTCCAGAAATGTTTCTAATAAAATAACGTATTCAATAAACAATTTGTAGCGGCCCGTGGAGGGGTCACCACGTAAATAAAATATAAAAGAAAAAGTTGATAGTCAAACTGAGATAAAACAAAGATAGAATTCTAAATTAAAAGCCAAAAATTTATTCGGCAACAATCAACAACCTTTTTACAATACATACAATTACTGATTTCTAAGAACTGAGAATTTTGATAAGTGCTGAAATATTAAAACGAATAAAAGTGTTCCAAAATATGTGTGTAGATGTGCAAATATGGTTAATTTAATAGTCCTGAAAAAGACCAAATTAACTACGTGCAAGTGGTAAGTCTTTGTAAATGTTCATGTTTGATATTATCCTTGATAAAAGGAAAACTTCATGGTTGAAACTCGTCGATGCTGAAGTTAATAATGTGTCGGTAAATGACAAGACACGGTTCATAGAAAAAAAGCACAAATGAAATCACTTACATAAAGTGAGTTGGGTCTGGTAAGTAAAACTTCAAGATGGCAGTGTGCCGAATGAAGAAGATGCCGAACAAGGCACACTGTTAAGTAAATCCAGAAACTGACGGAAAACCAAATCGAAGTGGCGTGTTGCTAAGTAGAATCAAATATGGTGATGTGCCGATAATAAAAAAGGGCGCCAAATGTGGCGTGGTTGCTAAATAACCAACCTTATAGCATTAGCCAGCATAGTGACGTTTCTGCAAAAAATGTTAAAAGATTAGCATGGAAAAACAATCTAAATGAATAAATTAACAAAGCACAAGAAGAAATTTAAACTAAGCAACGGGCTGTGTGGCTTAACAGAAGGACGGGATAATTCATTGCCAATCCGAAGCGACGATAAAGAAAAGAAAGAAAAAGCAGTATTACTGCATCTTCCCGAAAAAGAAGATAAGTTGAGAAGAATGGAGTGTCTGCGTCTTTACAAGAAGGAGTAGAGCAAAACAAACAAAAAGCGGAAGTCGTTTCTACTACCTTCAGGTAACCCTTCCGGTCGGAGAAGCCTCAATACTGTCGTAATGACAGGACCACAGATATGACACGGGAAAAACCCGAAGGAAATTTCAAAAAGCTCTGTGTATATGTAATATCAGTACAGTCACTTACCTTGACTCGTCTTCTCCTATTTCTTTACTTAAGAAATTAAGCAGATGATTTGAAATCACCCTTTCTATAAGCAAAGGTTCTTATGAATAAAGGTTTTATGTATCTAAAATGCATATTTCCGAAAAATTAAAGGTTTTGCCAGAATTAAAAAATACTGATACTAAAAAGTACGTGATAAAACTATTGTCGGACAAGGGGGCTAATCCACTTCCGGTTGTCAAGCTGCTGGTTGCGATAATTTCATATAGTAACGTAATATAATACGTACTGAACATTTCTTTTGAATCGGATAACTCCTTGATTTTCTGCATTTTCTTTAAACAGGGGGTAGCGATATTTTGATTTCATATCGAAAAAAACCGCATCCATTTTGCTGGTATCTAGGTTCTACAGAAGGATGCTGAGAATACCATGGGCAAACTATGTAGGCATCGGGGAAGTTTTGAGGAAAATGGTAACAAAAAAAGCACTTAAACTTAGAATCAGAAACAGAGAGTTTAAATTTCTGGGGAAAATTGGTACACTCACAGGATATACCAGAGAAGCAGAAAGAAACAGCGAATAATCTACCTAATGAGCTTGTGAAATTGAATGGTGGTACCTGTAATGGAGCATTTGAATAGTAAAAAGACAAACATTGCTAAGAGCTATAAGGATAGGAAGGAGTGGGAAGCTTGAGGGACGCGGCATGTAAATGAAGAATTGAATGGTTACGATAAACACATGAGCTGGAACATTGCAGTGTATAAATAGCACTTTCTGTTTGAAAGCCGGTGTCTTTTTCTTGATCCATGGTTGAAAGTTGATCCTTGTAGATATAGCGTCCATTGTATTAAGCTGTTATATAAATTCGTCCGTTTTTATCATTTATTTTAATATTTATTATTTATTAATAATTCTGATGAATCATTCAACAATGTCCATTGTTTACGGACTAGAAAAATTTGTCAAATAACGTTTTATGGTCGATATCATTGCTGAATGAAACACCCCTCAAATCGTTAGAAAGCAACCGAAAAACGTAGTTGTCTGAAGGGGATAAATGAGGAAAATACGGTAGGTGTAGCAGAACTTCCCAACCGAGCTGCATGTTTGGTCATATTAGTGAGCAATGTCATGTTGAATAATCACACTGTACTGTGGGTTAGGTCTTTTCAGCTGAATTGCCTTTTTGGGCCATAGAGCTTAGTATTGGCCGTTTGGTTGTTCTGGATTGAGTAAAGATGGTGAGATTACCATCTTCTGAGTCATTCGCAGAATATCAGAACAAAAACAAACAAATACATGTAACAACCTAATAGTAAAGTTTTTCTCCATTCCATAAAATACATCTATTAGATGCTTTAGTACACATCATCAGCGATGATTCTAGCCGAGGTTCATTAGTGGTATCGGGTCTGTCAACATCATACCCACTCTCCACAGTGACCCAGCCGATACTGATCGGTTATCGACTTGAGTACCTTCCGTCAGCTACAATCTATTCCATCTTCCAAACTACACACCTTGCGACTCTTCTTGGAAATTTATTGTCCAATCCCAGATGACTTCCGGTTCACCAGCAATGTGCGCTCTTCCATAAAAAATGAAGTAAAAGCAGCCACAATTTCCAAATGATCAGGAATATGGCGGCGTGCTTGGCTTGAAATGGTAAGTATCAATTTGATTCCCTTCACTGAGACATATACACATACATGCGCACACAGAGAAATGAGCTCAAGCCTCACATTCTATAACACTTATCCCATTTTCATTCATGTTAATCATCCGCCGAAGAAAAAGAATACAAAAAAATTATTTCCTTTTTTTCCCTGCCACTTTTTTGCCCTTTGACCCTCCACCTATATGAGTTACACACATGCACAGACATATTAACGCCACACACACACACACACACACACACACACACACATCTAAAAAATACCGTAACACTGGTAGGGGGTGCAAACAGGTGGTAGATCTTAGCTAAGGATCACATTATTATTTAGAAGAAACGTAGTTAGTTTTACTAGCATTTAAATTAACAATCGGTAAAAGAGTCAGTGATAAAAACATGTTAATCTCTCACCCAATAAGCGGGCAAAAAGTGCAATATCAAGTCGATTGTTATCAAGAAATGGGGAAGCTTGGACCTCCATGCCGGCAAAAACATCGAATGTCAAAAGAACGGTTTTTCCATTGACACTACTATTATTTTAACTACCTTCACTATTCAGTACTGTTTATTGTTTCAAAAAGTGATTATTAAAATTGTCATAAAATTTAAACATATTGTGCAAGCGAATTTTTACGTTTTTATTATTGAGAATTTACAACAAAACTATTAAACACTTTTTATTTATTAGATTGTTTATTTACAAGAATAAATGTATATTTACAAAATTCTACAAACTAATATAATTAAAACTAAAGCAATATTTATCATTTACCAATTTATAAAAAAATAAATATGAAAATATTTTATTCATGAATTTATAAACATTTATAACTATAACGAAATCATTATTTAGCATTTTATAAAGTTTGAATGTGCTTCACATTTTTAAGCATTTACTAATTTATTAGAATATGTAAAGCAACTATAAGGAAATCCTTATTATTTACCATTTTATACAGTTCGAATTGATGTAAACATTCCAATAAACAATAATAAATAGTGTAAATAAAAAATAGAAAAACTGTCTATTTGACACACCATTTTTGTTTCTGTTTTGTTTTGTTTTTTGATGGGGTCACGATGGTGCCATCTGAATATATAAGAAATCATTGTATTGGCATATCAGATAAAGCTGATATCTCAATTTTCTCTATCGACTGAATAAGATTGCATGTGACACTCATTCACAGTGGATTGTTAGAAGGATATAAAATTACATTAATTCGAGATTAATTCGAGTATAGTCTGCCGATGTTAGGATGAGCCCCGTCGCTAGTGAGGTTCATTTGACCACCCTCTGTGAAAATGATGTGAATTAATTTTTGTGTGCAAATACTTATTTACACCCTCCTACTTAAATGCCAGCACACTACCACTTAAAACCCTAGTAACAGGCCTGATTACGGTTCAAGGTTTTGTTTTGTTGTGTTTTGTTTTGTTGTGTTTTGTTTTACGGCATATCAACCTCAATGGGTTATTTAATGCCGATAAGATTTTACAATAGATTTGTATGAATAGAATATATATTCTTTGTAAGGAAAGTGTAGATCCGACCTCATTGATATACTTTTGTAAAGAGTGTTGTTGTGGAGAGTCTTGTTTCATTGATGTATTCTTTTCAGATACACGGTTTGTAAAGAAATTAATTTTGACATTCTCATTTGGTTTATACTTTTTGGTAGAATCCGACTGTTTTGAGAAATTATATTATATCATCCACTTTTTACTTTCTTCAACAGCTCATATATATTCTTTATATTATAATATTTATATCTTGAGAGAGCAAGATCTAAGCACTCCGTTAATATATGTTTAATAGGAGATGTTGTTTTATATGCCTGGCATACTGGTTGGTCATCTTTGTTTAGTAAGTACGAGTGGGTTATTCTCGAATGGCCAATGCTTACGCGGCCCAGTACCATTTCTTCCTTACAAGATTTTCTGGGAGCTTCCATTCTCCTAGTTTGGGTTGGATTGCGAAGCTTTTATTGTGTTCGTTATCGTCCCAGTACTCTTGCCATTCCTTTTGAATGTGTTTATTAATAACCTCCTGTGTATGGGATTTTGATCCTTGTTTTCCATATTCCCATCTAAAGCTGACTTGACTGCTAGATTGGCTTCATTATTGCCTTTAACTTTCATGAGTCTAGGAATGCAGCATAGCTTGATGTCTTTATGCATGTTAATAGTCCTCATTTTGCATAATATTTCATAATAATTGGGTTGTTGGATTTTTTTCCTTCAAAATCAGTAGAACGGATAGTGAGTCCGAAAAGATTAGAATTATTTTGTTTGCTCCCTGAGATAATGTTGAGACCTAGCTCAATTACATAAAACTCTATAGTGAAAATAGAGCTTCCCTTTGGGAGGCGCCTTTCTTTTTTGGCTCACTGCTGCAAATCCGATCTTGTCCTCACATTTTGACCCGTCTGTATATATGGTGTATGGCTAGGGAAGTTTGCCAATATGTCCTGAAACATATCCTGGAATGTAAGTATGTTATTTTTTTTATTTATTTATTTTTTTGAGGATATTATGTAATTCTAGCAAAATTTCGGATTGCTTCATAGTCTATGGTGGAATGCTGGCTGCAGTCGTTTCTTGTATATTTGAGTGTGTGGGGCCTAGCTTTTCAGTAATGGATTTCATCCTGAGTCCGTAGGGTTATATAGTATTATCTTTTTGTCGGAACAGACCGCAATAATTCGGTTCAAAGGTCCTACTGTAATCTGGGTTAGTTGGGCATGATTTTATTTTTATATAGGACTGTAGTGCCAGTTTAGTATAAATGTTGTGGTGTTTCTTTAGCTTCTGTGTATAAGATCTCCACTGGGGATGTTCTAAAATCCCCCAGTACTAAGATTACATTACTAAGAAGTATCTAGATTACATTGTCATCCTTTTCCCGGTTTTGGAATAGGGAAGATGAATGACTGCCTCCACATATCTGGGAAGTTGTCACTTTTCCATATGTTGTCATACAAATTTAGTAACAGTTGTAATGATTTGTTGGGCAACTGTTTTATGAATTGGTAGTCGCTATCATCTGGCCCCGCAGCTATATTGTGTGCTTTCTTTAAAGATTCATTTAGTTCCTCTATAGTGAATGGTAGGTTATAGCTGTCAGCATTATTTGATTTAAAGTTTAATTTTTGTTTTTTCCGCTTTTTGTTTGAGCTGCAGAAAGTGTTAGCTAGCATTCTTTGCAGATGAGTTTTTGGGGATTGTTTTGGCTAATTGACCAGCGATATCCTTTCTGTTGATTATTGTATAGTTATCTATCAAGAGATGTTTTATAGCGTTAGTATGATGTTTGCCCCAATGAGGGCTCTGTATTTGTCAGGTTGACCGGCATTATTTCGGTTATTTTTGCGCAGTAAGGGTCCTTCATGTAACCATCTACCGTGGGAGGCGACCCGTAATGCTTGGAGATGGGATCCTGGTGGTTGAGCAAATCATGACCTAAGTATAAAGAGGACATGATTTAGCAACACACCACTTCGGCCCTTATCTGAACTAGACAGGAGGTTGGAGAGGCCTGATCCAATCAATCGGTTGGTCATGTCAAGCACTAAATCAAACAGACCAAAAAATACACTCACACTCTCCATATTTGACAATAAACTGATTTAGTAAGCGGTGGCTGTAGGGCCAATCAAGCTGTGATTAAGGAGACTGACAGAACTGATAAAAATTTAAGAGATAGTCCATACTTGGGTGGATAAGACCTAGTATCACGAATGCTCACCACCCCCCACGCTTGAGTATATCAGCCATGTAACCTTGGAGAAATGAGGCGAATGGGATTTTCCCCCTCATCATCTCCCCCATAAGCGGCTCCGAGGTGGATGGGGAGCACGGCTGACGAATTAAAAATAAATTTATTATGAGTAAAAAAAACACCAAGAGACTTCACATAGAAACAGATTCTGATAATGAAAATGATGTCAAAACCTTCCCACACTTTATTGTACTGGAATCCACGAATAACAAACCATTGACTGAATTATCACCCTTCCTCGTTCAAAAAACCATATCGAGCAAGATAACTCCAAAAAATGTTAAAAAATTAAAAAATGGTACAATACTAATAGAAGTACAAAACAAAAAACAAGCTAAAACTCTACTACAGTTACAGAAATTTCATGAAACAGACATCAGATCCTACCCCCACCAAACCTTAAACTGCTCCAAAGGGGTCATAAGAAACCGAGAGCTCTCATTATGTACTATAGATGAAATCAAAGAAGAATTGAAACATCAAGGGGTCACAGATGTAAAAAGAATTACAATAAAAAAAAACGGAGAAGCAATATGAACAAATACATACATATCAACCTTTAACTCTCCTCAGATACCAACAACAATTGAAATTGGGTATGAGAGAATGAAAATAGAACAATATATACCGAACCCACTTCAATGTTACAGATGCCAAAAGTTTGGACATCACAAGGACCAATGTCGAAGCAACCAAACATGTGGAAATTGCAGTTTAAAAGATCCCGATCATGAGGAAAGGGATTGTCCGAATAAAACCAAATGTCCAAACTGCTCAGAAAATCACCCCTCTTACTCCAGAAACTGCAAAATATACAAGCAAGAAAAAGAAATAATAGAAGTCAAATATTGGAAAAACATAACCTTCCAAGAAGCCCGAAAGGAGGTGACAAATAAAAAAGACACACACGCAATAATAACTAAAAAAAAACAAATAAAATACACAATGAAAACCTATCAAGTAATCCTCCAGAAACTCCAAACTTAATAAGAGAATTAAAAACTATACCTGAAGAACTAAAATCCCTCATATTTGGACTCAGAACAGATTTCAATATCCAAGAAAAAAAGTAGAAATGAACAACCTAAGTCAAGTGAAGTTAAAACTAAAGAAACTAAAAAATCACACAAAGAAAATTCTGAACCAAACACTAATGAAACTGCATATCCCCATCTCCAAAAAAATCACAAGATCCAAATCACTCCCTAGACAAAAAGCAAACAACACTGAAAATGGATCCACAATACTTGAAAAAATGGAAACAGAGCATGAAAGCAAAAACCCAAAATCAAAATATAAAGACTAATAGGAAAACACAATAACCTAAAATAAAAACCAAATACATCAAAAATAAACTAAGAACAGGAAAAGAAACAGGAAAATCAGAAATCATGAACAACACCACAAAGTACGACACTTAAGGAAAAACCTAAACAAACCTTAAAATGCAAAGCAATCCAATGAACCAAACAGGAAAACAATGATCACAAACTCACATAAGATACTTCAATGGAACTGTAGAGGAATAAATAAAACAATTATTACCAGAAATAAATTTTTGAAGGAAAAAATATTACCAGCAATACGTTTTTGAAAAGATATCGCCAACTATACATTTTTGAAAAATACTATTACCAGCTATACGTTTTTGGAAAAATACTATTACCAGCTATATATTTTTTAGGAAAAAATATTGACAAAAATAGATCTTTAACAAAACAAAAATATTATCAGAAAAAAAAGACCCATTGAGGTTGATATGCCGTAAAACAAAACAAACCAAACAAAACAAATCAGGCGGATATATGTGTCAGTTATAATTGCTTCCTCTTTTCTTTTAATTGAGATTCTATGATAATCGCTGATACCTTGGCTTCCTAAGGCAGATGTAATTTACTCAGGTGTGGCCAGAGACAATTCTTTACTTCTGATGACTCCTTTAGGAGTATTCAGTTTTGCATAAGGGAAGGTTTTAATTTTGATATTATGAAAGGTCTTTATCTTTATTATATTTTCTGTGTGTTGCTTTATGTCCCATCTCAACCAGCAAATTGCCATCTCTCAACTTTCCTACTGTTTTATGATTAATGCTACTGGATAGTACCTTTACGAACAATAAAGGGGAGAGATTTGCCAGCGGGGTTTCTTCTAGAGACGTGGGCACAAAATGTTTTCGAAATTCCATATTAATTTCTTTTTCAGAATCAGAGTCTTTTTTATTTTGATTATTCATAATTTTGTGTATTAAGATTCACTGCCTCTGCCCACCCGCCGTGGAGCCCAAACATTGGGACGTGTCAAGGGAGGAAATCAGTCGCCTTAACAGTTCAAGGCTACACAAACCAGTATGTTCGTATTTGAGAGAGACTCTGAACACCCATTAAACCATTTGTTGCACTTCCCAAATAAGTGTACAAACTGGCATGTTCACAGCCATGTCTAATTCTAGATCTCTTCGAACCGACTGACCCTCAGCCATCGCTTTCTAATGTCTGTAAATCGGATAGAGGTGTTATTTTATCCCCGTGTCTATTTGGGGTATTGTATTCAGTTATAAGGAGGCACGGTGGAGTAATGGATAACGGCTTGGATTGAGGAATCGGAGAACCGAGTTCGAATTCCAGTCGATTCCATTACATTCACTTACGTGCTAATACCCTTGGGAAAGGTGTGAATCCTCTTCTTCTCCCTCCAACTATGGGTAAAATAGCAGGACCGACTGGGTTCTATAGCCTTGGATGACAACTGGTCTAGGAGAAGGACAACTCTGAATTCAAAACCTGTGGAGGGTCGTTTGGGGACCTTGTGGCATCCGTTGCACCAGGTCCCTGTATTCGTCCCTCCAAAAAGTGTGGATGGCCCTGCACAAAGCCTTCACCACTATAATCAAATCCTGTGTGGCTGTCGGGCTTTCAGTTTCTGGGAACTAATCTGTCTGACCCTCATACGTCGAGTTCGACGGGAGAGCGATAATTCAATTATAAAAAAACTCCAGAAATTGATATAGTTATAGGCGCTATGGCTTAGCATGACCAGCCGACTGATCAGATTGAGCCTAACCGACTGCTCGTCTAGTTCAAGTAAGGGCCAAAGTAGTGTGTTGGGAATCAGAAGTAACTAACCCTGACTCCTGAAGCCTCCAACCACTAGGATCGCCTCTCCATACACTACGGATCGCCACCCACAGCAAACAGGGGGGCCCTATTGAGTGGGGGTGGAGTGTCAGCGTATTCAGCGACAGGGCGGTGGTTTGCGTGTTTAGCTGCATATCAACTCCTTATGGGACATTTAATGCCGAAATTTTATTTTCTTGTGGGGTGGGGGTTCCAAAAATGTATTGCTAGTATTTTTTTTCTTTTACTATGAAAATGTATTGCTTGTAATCATTTTTAATATATTTTTATATTTTCATGTCTTGACCCCAGTTTAGGTGTTCACTATTTACCCATAGTTGGGATGCTAACCAGGTTGACCCGGAAACAATAGCAATTAAGAGGTGGTTCCATACTTCTCAAAGTTTTCTGATCAGAGGCCTTGCTGCCGGATGTAGTTTATCGTCATTATAAGGACGGGCGATCTAAGAGATTTAAAAGCTTTTTTTCACATGTTCATGGGATGTGTAATCCTAATGCTTCGAGAAAGAGAAAATTGAAAAATAAGCTTTAAAAAATTGCAAAATTAACAAAATATGTAAATGAGCTGCAATGCTATATTTATTATTTACTATTTTATAAATAATTTATGCGATATTAAGTAATAGGTCACCATTTTATAAATAACTATGAAAATAAGGTTGCTTTTTTTCATAATTTTATATCAATTTATGACAAAATTTGAACAAAGATATGATTTTCTGGACATAATATATTTTCTTCACTGATTACAAAGACTGTTTTAAATTTTTTTAACTATACAGTTATACAACATTTCACTTTTGCTTATTATCATTTGCCTTGACAAAGTCGGATGACTAAACGCGTCGGCAAAAAAATAAATTCGGTTTTCCTGTCGTCTCTATTACTCAAATATATATATATATATATATATATATATATATATATATATATATAATATCTGGATAAAATAAATGAAACAAAATCGGGTGTTTTTTTTAAAGTATTTATTTCTGTGTTTTTTTGTATATATTTAATATTTCAGACCACCTCGGTCTTTCTTCAGAAATCAAATGAGATACTGTGAGACATATGAGATACTTAATATCGCATAAATTATTTATAAAATAGTAAATAATAAATATAGCATTGCAGCTCATTTACATATTTTGTTAATTTTGCAATTTTTTAAAGCTTATTTTTCAATTTTCTCTTTCTCGAAGCATTAGGATTACACATCCCATGAACATGTGAAAAAAAGCGTTTTAATCTCTTAGATCGCCCGTCCTTATAATGACGATAAACTACATCCGGCAGCAAGGCCTCTGATCAGAAAACTTTGAGAAGTATGGAACCACCTCTTAATTGCTATTGTTTCCGGGTCACTGTGAGACAGTATCTCATTTGATTTCTGAGGAAAGACCGAGGTGGTCTGAAATATTAAATATATACAAAAAAAAATACTTAAAAAAAAACACCCGATTTTGTTTCATTTATTTTATCCAGATATTATATACATATCAAGAAAGTATACGTGGCCTCCCATTATGCTATATATATATATATATATAGTCATCTACAGACATACTGCTTCACTGTATCTCACCATATCAGTGTGAATAGTGTGAATAGACGTCTGGTTGCCTCTAGCTAGAATCGAAAATTGGCTGAATTGGCGTCAGTCGAAGATTCTACACCTAAGCCGTTGGCGCACGGCAGAAATGAAGGCAAATTTAAGCGTATCTATTTTTAGATAAACACACAGTGACTGAGAGAACTCGATTTAACGAAGAGTCTTGCATTATTAGCAGTAATAGTCACTGTTTACAAACTCACACTTCCTCCCCAGAGAGCTCAACCGAAATAAATTTTTCAAGAGTACATGTGTGTGTGTGTGTGTGTGTGTGTGTGTGTGTGTGTGTGTGTGTGTGTGTGTGTGTGTGTGTGTGTGAAAATTGAAAGCAATATTCAAACACGATTTTTGGAAGCAATTAATACAGTTTTTTGTAGGGGATAATCAAATCACCCCCCTAGCAAGGCAATAAAGCCACTAAGACGTAAGGGGTTGCTGTGTGGATATGAGAAAAAAAACATTATCAAGGAGAGAGAACAGTAAAAGAACAATAACTAGGAAGACTGTAGATAACTATTGACATTACATTTTTGAAGACCAATGAAGACGAAAGAGAGTTCCACAAGCGAGAAGAGCAATAGGAGAAACTGCTAGCATAGAACTTACGGTTATATCACGCCATTTCAACTGTTAAATGATGAGAGCTTGCTGCCATTCAAGTACTCCGCTTAAATTAATAAAATCTAGGTACCATAGGGTAGAGTTCCTCATAAAAATTACCATGAAAGTATTTATAGAAAATGCACAGGGAAGCTACATTAAGCCGAGATACCAATAACACTGCAGTTTCTCCTTTGGATTTTATCAACAATCTGTAAATATATAACAGGAACACCACACCATATGTAGCAGCAATATTTAAAGCATGGACGAATGGGAGGCTTATAAATATGCAAAATAGATTCTGGTAGGAAAAATATCTAGCACGAAACAGTAAACAATGTTTCGTAACAACGGAACTGTTCAATATAATCTTACCACTTCATGTCAGCGGAAAACGTTAGCTCGCGAAGGCGCAACATGTCAGTCTCCAAGAGGCTATCATCAGCCATGCTGATGGAAGGCAGAAAGGGTTTTCTCAGAAGATTAAAAGTGAGTAGTTTCTTTTTCGAGGTGTTAAAAATAACAAGTCGTTCCTTGTCCCAGTTAACAACAGATTTTAGTTCATTTTCTTTTAGATCAGCTGCCAATTTGACCATATTGAAGCGATTAGACTTACTATTAAGACAAGAGGAAATAGTTGTGTCATCAACATAGATACCGAGTTAAGAATTGATGACATCAGGAAGGTCGTTGATGAAAATTATAAACAATGTAGGTTTAAGGAAAGAGCTCTCCGTGACATCTGCATTAATGTAAAAAAAAATAGACAAATGGCCGTTCAAGACAAACTTCATTTCGCTATTTGATGAGAAAGACTGAATCAGTTCAAAAATTCGCCCAGAAATACCATAAACTTTCGACTTCTGAAGAAGACCAGTATGCTAAACTCTAAATGATTTCCAGATGCCCAAAGCAACAGCCCGAGATTCACCATTCTTATCTAAAACTTTATAGACCCTTTCAGCAATAATCGTTAATACGTCAGCAGTTGGCCTAGAGACTCGAAAAGTAAATTGCTTATCTGAAAGAATGTCCTGCGATGTGAAGTTCTTAACAATTTCAAAGTTCATTAGGGTAATACTTTACCAAAGAGGTAGAAGTCTAATAAGATCGCTAGTTAGCAGCAGGGCCGATGCAAGGATCTCATGGTCCCATCGAATCTATGATATGCTCCTCTCGAATCTATAATATGGAGCACTCACTATACTTCATCTTAATTTTCATAAGGTAGTATTCATATAAAATGCAAATTTTATTTTTGTTATGTACAATAATGGATCTTATCCAATGCAGATGAACAATTTAACTAGAAAAAACTGAAATTAAACACACTGTATTTAAATACAAATTAGAGACATATCATAATAGATCATTCCATCTTTCTTGTTAAAGTTGAAGAATTCTAACACATTGTGTTTGCCTAGTTAATGTGAGTAATTGTTGTTCCCGGCCTGCTTCCGACATTCTCTTTTGTTATGATGCATGTTAAGATTCCTAACCTCTCCAGTTTATTTTGTTTCCCCGCCCATTTTTATGTTCAATGGATTAGCCTTTGATAATTCTCCACTTACAGAGTGGAGAATTATCAAATTTATTTATATTATTTATTTTGTCTCTTCCTTGTCCCTAGCGAATGTACTGCTTGGTTCTGCTTAGCAGCAGAATACAATGGGCGCACTTATTTTTCTGTTAATTTTAGTTTGAATGTTTTTATTTTTGTTATTGGGTACATCCACGCCCCAACTCATTTCATAAGTTATATATTTCTTTTATATATTTAACAAAAAATAAAACAATTGTTTATATTTTCATGTCATGGGTTTTTTAGTAGGATCCCTGGGATATATGGTATTATGGCATGTGTTGGATTGAATGGCAATGAATGAGTTCTTGTGGTATATGAGTAAATTGTAATGAAGCAATAGGTCGGGAACCAGATTAACTAGATGTAGGATAGTCAACGGCGACACGCCCCCTTTGGCCACATGAAATGTAATAATTAAAAATAAAAACATTATGGATAAAAAAGAAAAATAATGAATTTTATATAGTGTTATTTCGAAACTTAACATGAGCAAAACAAATATATAGTGTAATAATTCTAAGTGGTTGAGGACGGGGTAATTTATTACTTAATAACAATAGAAAACCGATCCCCCAATTCCTGTCCACTAGAAATTTAATATTTAACGTAAATATATCTCTAAAATTTCCCCCAAATTAGTTGGGGCTTACGGCCAAATAACGTTGAAACACCAGTTCCTGTACAATCACCAAAGTTGAACAACGTCGATCCTAGATGGGTGACCGCTTGGGAATACCAGATAGTGTAATCTTGGATATGCGTGTGGTGAAATGGATAACGGCTCAAAATTAGAAATCGGAGGGCCGAGCTCCAATTCTAGTCGGGTTCGTTATATTCAGTCACGCGCAAATATCCTTGGGAAAGGTATGACTCCACCTCTTCTCTCCCCAGCTATGGTAGAAGTTGTATAAGCATATCATTATTATCTCAAAAAAAATTCTTACAATTTAAAAATATTTCCTGGCTTTAAATAACCTTAAAAAGGGCAATAAACTGTAGAAAACAAATCAATAAAAACAAAAACAAATCGATTGGTTAATATTAATTTTATTGTGAAAACATTGATTTGCATAATAAAATCTGACGAAGTGTGATAACTCTAAGGGGGACCAATTTATTACTTAATAACAATAGAAAACCGATCCCCTACTTTATGTCCAGTAGAAACTTATATTAATATTTATAATAAATATAAATTGGAATTTTTCCCAAATTGAGTTGGTTAAAATGAATTTTTGGTGAAAATATTGTCTTGCCTAATAAAATCTAACATGTGGGTGTGCACATTCGATTTACGGTTCATTTGAGGAATGGATTATGTTAGCGAACGTGATTCATTTTTTTGCTGCTCCAGTTCAAACGTCTGTGTTTGCAGCGTCAGCAAAACAAGTGAATGAGTGATTCGTTTTCTATGTCATATCAACTCTTTGCAGGTTATTTAAAGCCAGAAAATATTTTTGAAATAGTTTAGTTATACAAGTCTTAATAATTAACCCAAGGACATTTCCGCGCAAATGAATATAACGAAGTCAACAGGAATTGGAACTCGGCTCTCGGATTAAAACTTCCGAGTCATTATCCATTACACCACCCGCCCATCCAAGCTTACAGTACGTAGTATTTCGAAACGTTGGTTATCGTACGGGAACCGTTGTTTCAACATGATGTGGCCATAAACCTAGGAGATATATAAAAAAAAAAACAGGAAATTGTGGAAACCCATGATTACCCAAGTCCTTAAGGGACACGGTATTATTTTTGTATTAGATTAACTTCAAGCATTTTGAGCCTTTCCTGGGAAGTTTTATACGGTAATATCACGCTGAAAATAACGGTTCCCGTTCGATCATCAAATTTAAGCAGCATTGAGCACGGTCAGTATTTAGATGAGGCCCTCTTGGAAACACCAGACACTGTAAGCAATTTCCTACAGTCTGAAATATGTTTCCGCTTGAAATAACCCACAAAGGGTTGATAAGCCGTAAAAAATTAACAAATAAGTCAAGTATAATGATCAACATCCAATATCATAACTAAGTTATTAATGTATTAGGTAGGCATCCATTTATCACGCGAGATCAAGGCAGCGCCCTGTTTGGTCAAAATTCCGCCCTTTGGTTATGAAATTGGAGTGACCGCTCTAGGGTACAGGCCTGGGCAATGGTATATGGAGACCGTGCGTTGCCCAGATTAGATGGTCCCACACTCTCGATTCCAGGGGAATACAGGGCATTACATTTGGGGGCGGCTTGGCTGCAGGATAATATTTACATTATTCCAACTATTGTCCTCATCTTTGTTGCCATATTTATTACAACGTTTCGGCCGTTGTATGCTCCGGCCTTCTTCAGGTGGTTAGAATGTCGAACTGAACCTTTTATTTCACTCGCTGGGGTAGACTGTTCTAGTTCCACGTACCATGTCTAATGGATGCGAGTTAATTCACCTCTCCAAGTTTTCCACTGCCTTAACCAGGTATTGAACTCACAACTCCTTGGGTCCTGTCACTGGATCTAACTAACGCCTTTATCCACTGTGTCATGTGTCCTTATTCCTTATATAGACAGATATTGACTGCAGGAGTTACCGAAAAGTGTTGATAACCAACTGCCTTCAGGGATCCACTCCGGATTTTCTGTCTAGATTTACTTTCATAGCCTTTTCTGTGTTTCGGATACCCCCGCAAACAGGGGTTTAAAATCTGCGTTTTCCTTCCCCTAGGTGCACTGACGGGCAGAGGTTTGGTGATGTTTGGTGATACCCAAGACCAACTTCTTGATTCTATGCCCCTAAGAAAAGATTTCTCGAATATTCAGACCGTTAGATGTAATTGGATAAGAAAAATACTGATTAGTTAAAAGACAGAGCTTCTACTGGAATATGAGTATCCATCAGAAAATCATTTAAACAAAATAAATTAAAAATATGTATCTATGAGCACGCGTGTGTGCGCTAGCAAAGTGTTTTGAATGCTGATTTTTATTGCTTTGATTTCAGAACCACTCCTGCGGTTAAGCTTAAATTGCTGAGAGTGGTCTGACATTGGCGCGTCCCCAGAACAAGTACAATAACATGGCAACGTTATCTGCAGAGAAAAAAAAAGTCTGGTCGCTAACCTTGTAACTAAGACGTAATCTTTACTTTTCACTTTACCAGCGAAACATAAAACACCTAAGAAAACAAGTGTCGAAACTTACCTCGCTTCCACTCCCTTACCAGTTTTCTTTTTCCACCCTACACACACACACACATACATATATATATATATATATATATATATATATATATATATATATATATATATATATAGGTATGTGTGGGGGGCGTGTGTATGTGTGCATACAGGGTGATTGAAAAGTAACTCCCTATTTTAAAATACTTATAATTTATTTATTAACTATAATTTTTACAAGACAAAAGATATGAGAGGGAAGCTTTTAGCATGAGCTTTTATTTAAAATTCGATATGGGCACCCGATTTCGCTACCAGCTTAGTGATTTCACCAGGAACTCTTGTGGTATGGAAGACAAATCTTGGTTTGGTAGAGTAGACTTGCGCCTTTAACGAACCGCAAAGAAAAACGTCATAAGGTGTTAAGTCAGGACTCTTGGCTGAGAGTTACTATTCAACTACCTTATATATATATATACGAGATTGAGCCACTTCTCAATTTTCCAACTCTGACAAAGACCAAACATCATCATCATTTTGGGATGGGAAGCTTTCTTCGTCAGAATGAGTATTTTTTAATCCCTTATATATATATATATATATATATATATATATATATATATATATATATATATATATATATATATATATATATATATATATATATATATATATATATATATATATATATATATCTCCATCCAAAGCAATAGAACCCTGTCTGTCCTGTTATTTACCCATAGCTGGAGGGAGGATCGGATTGAGGAATCGGAGAGCCGAGTTCGAATTCCAGTCGAATTCATTATATTTACTTAGGTTAGCTAATATGCTAATAATAAGGTCTTAAGAGGATTAATACCTTATTATTAGCATACTGGAATTCGAGCTCGGCTCTCCAATTCCTCAATCCGAGCCGCTATCCACTACTCCACTGTGCCGCTTTGGATGGCGAGTGGTTTAATAGTCTAGGAGAAGGACAACTCTGAATTCAAAACCTTCGGAGGGTCGTTTGGGGACCTTGTGGCACATAGTGCACCAGGTCTCTGTATTTGACCCTTCAAAAGTGTGGTCGATTCTGCACAAAGCCTTCACTATAATCAAATCATATTTGCTGGTGTCTGTGCTATCGGTTCCTAGGTACTGATCAGCTTGAACCTCATACGTTGAATACGACAGAAGAATCCACCATATATATATTAATTTGTTAATTTGTTTTGCTTAAACGTTATTTTAGATGGATACTCAAATTCGAGTAAATGTTCTGTTCATTTCCTTAAACAGTATTTATATTTAAATATATTTCCCGTTAAACAAAATCCGAAATAGTGTCTTGTGTAATCGACTGTCTTACGTGGCCGAACTAGTTAAGCACTTCAGATGTAATAATGGTTCCTCGTAGGGGATGCAGGTTCGAATCTTGTTGGAGGACGCATATTTTTGATAAGATATCTGGAATATTCAGGCCGGTAAATGTAATTAAATGAATATACTGTTTACTTAAATAATCAGAGCATTTACTCGAATATGAGTATCCATTTAAAATAACTTTTTAGCAAAACAAATTAAAAAATATGTCGGATTTAATGCATTTCATAAGATATATATATATATATATATCATTTCACCTCAAGCAAGGTAATAAAGCCACTAGGACGCAAGTGGTCACTGTGTGTTAGAGAATATGCGAAAAATACTATTAAGGAGAGAGGACAATAAAAGGACAAGAATATATCGCTTGACATTGCATTTAAATTTTGAAGATCAAAGTTGACTAGAAAACAAGAAACCGGAAGAAAGTTCCACAATCATTTAAATATAAACACACACACACGCCCCCCATATATATATATATATATATATATATATATATATATATATATATATATATATATTACTTAAGTGTTGTTTTAATGGATACACGTATTTATTAAACAGTATTTATTTTCGTCTACCGGCTTGAATTTTCGAGAAATCTTATTAGAAAAATATGCGCTCTCCGGCAGGATTCGAAACTGCATTCCCTTAGAGAAGGCATGCCCTAAGTCCGGCCCAAGGGCCAATTACGGCCCACGTTTAAATTTCATATAGCGCTCATCCTACCTCATAGACTGTATCACTTACGGCCCACCAGTATTCTCAATCAGAGTATGTAAAGTACACACCTAAGAAATAGATTTTCATATTTTACTAAAAGACGGCTGTGTGGCTGTCCTCTGGAGGTGTGAGCCTGACCTTAGCCTTTTCCCGCCAATTTCTAAAATCACTGTCTTTGAACCAGACCTGCCATGAATACTGCAGTCCAGATCTCAGTATCACCCTGCACATTAGTGCAGGCAAGTTATTTGTTTTGGTCATCTAAGATTAATAAATTTTAAAATCTTAGCGAATTAAATTTGTTTTGTGTTGGCCAAAATCAGTTATAAATATATTTGGACAGTTGGACTTTAGTCACTTTATGTTTTCTACTTATTAAGAAGATGAATGTTGGCGTTATGTTCCTATTCATATAAACAATATCATACGATATTAATTTCCAATAATAAGTAAGGTTTAAGATTAACCTGAGATATATTATAGCTTCCTGGAAGTTCTTTTTTCTCAGACATATTTTATTTCATCTGGGCTTCAGATATGACAGGCTGAGTGATTTTGGTAAGACCTGTTTTCGTTTATTTGTTATCCACGTGAAGAAATGAAAATGTACCATTTGCAATAAAATTGTCATAAGATAGTTCATTTGCATTTTATTTTAATGGTTCAAAAATACCAAGTAGAATGGTTGGCCCTCTCGCATATTCACCTGATCAAGTCTGACCCTCTTTGAAACAAGTTTGGACACCACTGTCCTAGAGGAAACCGTTATTACATCTGAAGTACTTTGAACTCTAGGCTACAGAGCGCGTCGATAGCCAAGCATGTCTGAATAAGGAAAGGCATAAATATTTAATTTTTTAATAAATGAACTGGACGTCTAATCAAATATGTGTATCCACAAAAATAATGTTCATGTGTCGGATTAATAAATAACAAATTCATTCCTTTCCTTATATATATATATATATATATATATATATATATATATATATATATATATATATATATATATATATATAGTAATTGTCTATATTTTTGGGATGAGGGGTTTTCACTATGGATTTCGTTAATCGGACTGACTTCCTCATCTTGGTTGCTTTCAAGCAACCAAGATGAGGAAGTCAGTCCGATTAACGAAATCCATAGTAATATATATATATATATATGTGTGTGTGTGTGTGTGTGTGTGTGTATATATATATATAGTCAAACCTAATGAGCCAGATTTGTCTGGCTTATTAGGTTTGACTAGGTTTGCTCTACGTTTGTATCGAGCTCTTTAGTTAGTTGTTTACTCGTATCGGGTTTTTTTCTTTGGGCCTTGAACCTGTATCTGTGCGATTATTTTCGACATACTTTCATGTTCCTGGCTCTTTCTTTTTTAAAACCTTTTTTCCCTTCGTGATTGATTTGGCTATTGTTAAATCAAGAATTCGAAGGTTTTCCGACACGAGTATAGTTACCTACATATATATATATATATATATATATATATATATATATATATATATATATATAAAGGCAAAATGAAAACTTTTCTTTAACAATGCGTTTCGTTCCCTGAGGGACTTTATCACGGTAAATATACAGGTTTTATTTTGCAACTTGTATTTATAAACAGAAAACGAAACACATTGTTAAAGAAATGTTTTCCATTTGTCATTAGAGATATATTTTGTCTATATCTGATTTCTTACATAGACATACAAATGTGTCATAAAACACAACAGAAAGGGCGAGATAAGGCAAGTGCTCGAAGTTTCAAGAAAAACAGTTTTATGCAAATAATAAAAAAGTGGGTACAATATTCATTCAAATAATAGAAAATGCATAGCAATTTTTTCCTCAGATCACCGACAGTACATATATATAATCGTATTAAAGCAAATGGAGATAGATAGATAGATAGATAGATAGATAGATAGATAGATAGATAGATAGATAGATATTTCTAAGGCATCAATATTAATTACTAATACTGAGCGCACATTGCCCAAAGACAGAGACGCAACTGAGAGATGATAAATAAATGTGTTACAAACCCCTCGAAGGGGGGTTTGTACTTACTTGACTCCCCACAGAGTCAGGTCGAGACACAAGGTCGGTTTTTAACGTGGGAACTTGAGTGTCTTCACTCGGGCCGCTGGTCATAGCTTGTCTAAATGTTGTGGATTTCGGGATTGGAATCCTGCACAAATAAATAAACAACGCCAGTAATTGAAATAGAAAAATAAGTGTATTAAACGGAAGAATACACACTTGAAGTGAAGATTAGTAGTCCAGGAATGTGGGTTAGTAGAAAGTATATGTACAAGTCTCTGTAAGTGAAGCCGTAATTCTCTCTCTCTCCCCCCCTCTCTCTCTCTCTCTCTCTCTCTCTCTCTCTCTCTCTCTCTCTCTCTCTCTCTCTCTCTCTGGACTCTACGTATCTCAACCTTGTCTCAACGTATCTCCACCACGTATCTCCAACTCTGTCAGTTTAGACGAGTCCATCTTGTGTAAAAGGGGAGAGCCCCACAACACCCCCTCCCTAGCTTCTTTTTTGTTAATATTTTTCCGCTTATGGTCTATTATTAGCGGTTCTGTGAATTATCTTTTCGTGCTTGTTTTTCTAATCTCCGTGGCTACTTGTCGTCTTTGAATTTCAAATGCTTCAAAAATCGCCTACATTGAGTCTTCATTTTCCGAAGGTGACGAGCTTGGCTCCTCTACCCGTCTTTTTTGTATCTGATTGATATGTCTCATGTGAGTGAATTTTTCGCCTTGGATCGTGTACAGAACATTCCCCAATCTGCGTATTATCGTTCCTGGTTCCCAGTATGCCATATTATTCTTGAACATTCTAAAATAGACCCGTTCGCCTGGTTTGAAGGATCTTTTAGGCACTATCGGTGTATGCCGGTTTTTATTTTTTATGGGTAATAGTTTATCAAAAGCAGACCGTATTTTGCGGGCAAACATCACTTCAGCGGGCGAAAGGCCAGATGGTGTGTTTCCGTTCGGGGTGATCTGTAGACTTGTAGGAACTGTTGTATGGCTCATTCTGTTGGTACGTCCTCTGCTTTTTTCAAGGCTCTCTTAAGCGTGTCCACAAATTTTTCGGCTTGCCCGTTAGATCGTGGATGGTATGGTGCTATTTTAATATGTTTGACTCGATAAGTCGCACAGAATTCTTGAAAGTCGCTCGAGGTGAATTGGGTACCATTATCTGTTACAGGCAATCTACCACGCCGAATCTTGCGAATAACTCGTGTAGACAATTAATAGTGTTTTCCGTCGTAGGGTTTTTGTATCTGAAAACTTCTGGCCACTTGCTAAAGCTATCTACCGTTATCAAGTAGTAATATCCATCTATGGGTCCTACATAGTCCGCATGGATTCTAGACCAAGGTCTGTCCACCTTAGGCCATGGTTTTCGTATAATAGGTGGTGCCTTTGATGCCGCAGCACAGCCTCTACATTTTTCTACCATTTGAGTAATGTCGTTATCCATATATATGATTTTTCCCTGGGTGTCCTAGATGAAAGTCCTTCAGAATTCGTCTTTGTAAAGATTTGGGTATGACCACTCTCTCACTATAAAGTAATACGTGATCACAAATTGAAAAACTGTCCGCTAGATTTCTTTCTTTTTCTTCTATTTTTTTTTTTTGTACTTTGTATGAATTCATCCATTTCAGCTTCTCTTCTGATTTCTAACAAGGTCACTGGTAATTCCCTTACTGTATTGTTTAGCACTTTACTAATTTCGTCTTCGGCTCGCAAAGCCGCTATTACAGAGTCTTCCAGAGGTTCGCATTTCGCAGGTACCAATCTAGATAATCCATCCGCATGACCAATTTTCTTTGGCGGTAGGAAATCTAGTTTGAAATTATAATTCAATAATATAGTTCCCCATCTCAGAAGTCTGTTGGCTGTGTAAATTGGTAGTCCTTTTTTCGATCCGAATATAGTGAGAAGAGATTTATGGTCAGTTTGAAGAGTAAACTCTCTTCCATATATGTATCTGTGGAAGCGAGTTATGGCGAATATTATGCCTAACGCTTCTTAATCAATTTGCGAATAATTCCTCTCTGCTGGTAACAACGATCTAGATGCGTGAGCTATAGGTGTCCTTGTGCCATCCTGCATCTTGTGTAATATACAAGCTCTTACTCCGTGTGAGCTTGCGTCACTAGCAATGATAATGTCCAGTTTGGGATCAAAATGCGTCAGTGCTAAATCAGACGTTAATTTCTTTATGATCTCCTTAAAAGCTTTCTAACAATCTTCCGTCCAGTTCCATTTGTTCTCTTTTTCAATAATTCATTGAGGGGAGCCCTCCATTTGTGCATGTTTTCAATGAATTCACCGTAATAGTTCGCTAGACCAAGAAAGTTTTGCAACTCTGCGACATTTTTCGGCTCAGGCATATTTTTTATTGCAGATGCCCTATCTGGATCTGGTTTTCTGCTACTTTCATTGATTATATGGCCTAGATACTTGATTTCGCATTTTTTCTCCTTCACTTTAAAACCAAAATCATGAATTCTTTTAAAGACTTCTTTAATGTGTGTTGCGTGTTCTTCTACATTATCGCTTTTGATTAAAATGTCGTCTAAGTAAGCAGTAGCAAAGTTCTGTCCCATGAGCATGGTGTCCATAGTCTGTTGGAAGATCGACGGTGCTACTTTTATCTCAAATGACAATCTGTTAAATTTGTAAAGTCCTTTGTGAGTATTGATACATAAAATTTTTGTACTTTCTTCTTCTACTGGAATCTGAAGATAAGCTTCACTTAAATCAATCTTAGAAAATACCTTACCAGCGTTAAGCTTGGTAAATATTTCCTCCGGGATTGGCAATGGGTAGTGATAATCCTTGATAGCCTTGTTTAAACCAGTCGAGAAATCTGCGCAAACACGTTTTACGTTTAGAATTACTTCACCTTCAAATTTGATACGCTTCCCTGTAACAGACTTAGCGATTTTCTGTGTATCCATCATGGTCGGTCTATTTAGCTTCCTCCATGTTTGTAAATTAATTATAGTTAGATCCGAACCTGAGTCTAACTGTAATTTTACCTTCTTATTTAAAATCTCGAGTTCCACGTATTTTCTTGTGTTTAGTTTGTCTTTGTAGTCCATTCTAGTAGTTCTTACCCTACTAGTGTGTTTTTGTTTCTGCATTGAGATGCCTTATGTCCCATTTTTCCACAAGCTAAACAGTTCTTGTATTTGAATCGACAGTCTTTATTCCAGTGTAATCCACCACATATGTAACATGCAGATTGGGGGGGGGTTATATTTGCTTTGATCTCTGTCATTAATCGCCTTATACCCTGTAATTTTTCCTTTATCATGAAATTTTTGTTTTCTTTCGGGAGGGGGGGTCCCCGCGTGAGTTCGAATCTCATCCTCGTCACCAAGTTGTTATGGATTCCGGGGATGGAATCCTGCACAAATAAATAAACAACGCCAGTAACTGAAATAGGAAAATAAGTGTATTGAACGTAAGAATACAAACTTGAAATGAAGATTAGTAGTCCAGGAATGCGGGTTAGTAGAAAGTATATGTACAAGTCTCTGTAAGTGAAGACGTAATTATCGCTCTCTCTCTCTCTCTCTCTCTCTCTCTCGCTCTCTCTCTCTCTTTGGACTCTACGTATCTCAACCTTGTCTCATTATTTATTCGTACAAAAATGTACAAATTGTGGCACAAGGCCGAAAAAAGGGAGGGGTAAAGGCTGGTCTTAACTAACTATCCTATACCTAGCTAATCAGATTCGCGACCCATTCATACATTACAATTGACACATTCACCACAAGAATTCGTCCGTCACCATTCAATCCTCCATACATCATAATACCACATCCTCACCAGAGGGGACATACAAAAACGCGCCCCACACCATAAAAATTTGATGATAATAAAATATATAAAATTCTAATCATGAAAAGATGAAAGGGGAGGCAGATGAACCCCATAACAAACTAAAATTCAACAAATTTTTAAACTAAACATAATTTATGTTAGTAGGGCCCGTCCAACCCTCAAAATAGAGAGGCCGCTGTATTCTGCCCAGAGGACAAAATCAAGAAGCACTCTCGCTAAGCGAGTGGGAAAGAGATAAAATAACTCGGACATGGGGAAGTAAAAGGCTGATCCAGTTGAGATGAAAAGGAAGTCAAAACAAACTAGGGAGGTTGGGAATCTCGACTTGGATCATAACTAAAAAGATGGCCGGGAAACAGGCCGGGAACAACACTTACTCATATTAACTAGGTACACTTAAGCGTGTCTAACCTAACCAAGGGGAGGGTTCCACAGGAAACCACCCCGATGTGACTTAGGTTGACCTAGAAAAGAAAATCAAGACTAGCCTCGTTCAAACGAACCAAGCTCGCCTCTTTTACCCACCTTTCACTGAAGACTGTCGAATGCAATCGTTTTCTATCAGTTCTAATCTTCATCCTGAGCTGATGCTCAAAGAATCGGATCAGATCCTGATGCGAAAGACTATTGCCTCGCAAGACTTCCTCCATTCGCGTCGTCCATATCACCATTCGAGCCGTGGCTAGCAGCGTCAGAAACACCATTCGTTTCACCCCGGAATACGGGGGCGACACATTGTCACACGCGTATGCGCGATCAATGGACACGAGTTCTTCGGGAGCGAGACGAGCCGTCAGCTCGCCGACATGGTCCCATAAGGGGCGGATCCGGGGGCAATGGTAGAAGGCGTGCGAAGCCGTTTCTTCTAATCCAAGGCCACACCGTTCACAGTCTGGCAAATCCGCCAAGCCCCATATGAAAGCCTTGTCGTTGAGAGGCAGCCGATTCCGAGCCAATCGCCAGGTAAGCGAAAACTCAGGGTTACTGAGATAATCCGCCGCTGGCGCCCAAGACCAGTAGGAGCGGTACTCCTCCTCCGAACAGCAGAGCGTATCACGTAGGGGATCCTTCGCGCGACCCTCCACTAATCCCCGATAGAAGGCCTTCCTAGGCCGTGAAAGGTCACTGGACCGCGGAATAGCCTTCAAGGCTAACCGACACTCGCGGAGGAAATGCGATTCATCCCGGGGTTTACGACCGCGCTCAACCTTGTCTCAACGTATCTCCACGTATCTCCAACTCTGTCAATATAAGTATACTTTAGACGAGTCCATCTTGTGTAAAAGGGGAGAGCCCCACAACACTAAGCTGGTCAGAGCTGGTCTAAACTAGTCATAGCTGGTTTTAGCTGATCTAAGCTGGTCAGAGCCGGTCCAAGCTAGTCATAGCAGTGAATCTACCAACGCAGGGACGGATCCCTGTGACAGGCAAGTATCCGAATGTGTATACCTCTCTCTTATTGGCATTATTATATCCATGATATAATGACACCTGAATATACAGACGAAATTACAAACACACTTTGTCCTCAAAGAGTGTTTTATAGCACTAATTCATACACAAAATTATATATACATATTCACACGTGTGCCACATAGAGAAATTATAACAATGTATACTACACAAGCAGTGCGAAAATTGCAGAGACTGAGTAATTGTAATAATTCCTAAATGGAATTTGAGATGCTGGAAATTTTTTCTGTGTTCCTGCAGAAGCCATATTGATTCCCAACAGAGATTCGAGCGGGCCGGATTTATTTCTATCTCACTAGTGAGGACATATTCCACAAGCAGTAAACAGCGAGTCATTTTTTCTAACAAGAGGACTGCGAGTCTGAGATAATTTCCATCTCTGAGAAAGATATGTTTCCAAAGTAAAAACGGCTCCATATATATATATATTTGGCAGCTTCGCTGGGGAGGTGTGGGGAATTTGTCCGAGCCGAGTAGATTTAGCTACGGCTCGTATTGAAAAAATATGGCCACTTTCATCATTCTATGAAGTGACGTCACTAAACGGTCATCACGTGACTTCATCTCAAACAAAGGGAGATAATCGCCTTTTGCATCCCTACAAACGGATCGACAGCTACCTGAAGAAAGCCGAAAGGCACAATAGTCAAAGTTCTGTGGTAATAACAACAAACTTTAGCCTGACTGTGACTGTCCACAATTTCTTATCTTTCGTATCTCTTAACATTTTTTGTACTTCATTGTCCATTTCTCTCACTGTTCTACCAACCTTTTACAAAAATTCATTAGGTAAGTTACCTACTGCTTTTCTCTTGTCTGTGAGTGTCAAATTTTCCAAGCCATCTTTTCTAACTGTGCGTCCCAGAAAATTCAACTATATCTTTCTGATTCTAGGTGCAAGTGGTTTTTTGCTTCTAATTTATCTAAAACTTTCTCACTATTCATATGTTCAGTCCATAGTATGCTCAGCATCCTTCTGTAGAAACATATCTCTATCAACTCTGGTTTCTTCTTCAAGATTGTCCAGCATTAACTGCCCTATAGGAAGATTGATATTACATCGCAACTATGCAGTCACTTGTTTGTTTCGTTATATATATATATATATATATATATATATATATATATATATATATATATATATATATATATATATATTGGCAATATTTTAAAGGCCTTTGACTGGGTGTGGCATAGAGGGTTACTGCGGGGGGTAAATTTCATCGCCCCCGACTCAACACCGGCCAACTCATCACCGTGAAAACTCACCATCAGCCTACTCAGCTCGAAGATGCTGGCTTCGAATTCACATGAGGACAACGTCGAATTCATAGCTTCAGACCGGTGTTAATAATTACTTTTATTCGGTTTTAAAAAGTTGTTTTCAAAATGATCCTTAATAAGATTAGTTTTATTCGGCGTTAAAAATATGTTTCGAAATGATTCTTAATAAATTACTTTTATCCACTTTTAAAAATGATGCTTAATAAGTTACTTTATTCGCTTTTAAAAAGTTAGGTTTTTAAAATGATCCTTAATAAACTACATTTGTTTGTTTTTAAAAAGTCGGCCAAAAATTTTATAGTTTACATGTCGTTGAGTTGTCCTCACGCTGAGTAGGCAATGGTGGTGAGTTGTTCTGGAATTGAGTTGTCACATAGATGAGTTGGCGGTGTTGAGTCGGCGGTGTTGAGTCGGCGGTGATGAGTCGTCCTGCACTCGTCTACTGCACAAGATCTCTTGCTATGGAATCACTGAAAGAGTCCTTCCTAAGGAGTAAGTCCCTGGAGGTAGTTGATAAAAGCCAGTCCTTCGATGCCCAAGCATCCCCCAGGGTTCGATTCTCGGTCCAACTATCTTTCTACTTTGAATAAATGATCTGAGTATACTCGAATCATCTGTGAATATCTATGTTGATGATACATCGATATATGGGTGTACCTCAAAAGCTCGCAAAATGCTGATCTCTCCTCTGACTTAGCTTTAACAGCTCAGTGAGAGAAACACTGGCTTGTTACATTCAATACCCCGAAACTCAAACTAGTGACGTTCCATCATCGCAGAGCGGACCCTGAGTTTTCACCTATCTCTGTGAACGGGTTTTCTTTTCGCGTGAACCCTTACTTTGAGCGCCTCTTGGAACTTAAGGTCAACCCAGATCTCAAGTAGAACTCGTATATACGATCCATCATTAAAGATGCTGGAAAAATGTTGGGTTCCCTGTATCACTCCAGTAAGTACCCGACTCGTCTTGTTACCTCCTACCTTTACAAGTGCCAAATCAGGCCGAAAATAGAGTGCTACTATTATATATGGGCAGGAGCTGCCCAGTCTTCATTTTCCAGTCTCTATAGAATCCAAAATAGTATCTGCATCCTTGTGGGTGATGAATTATTTTCCATCCTACAATCCCATTCTCACATACGAGACGTTGCAAGCCTCTCGCTGCTCTATTGCTATTTCCATGGAAAGAGTCCAGAAGAACTACATTCCTTAGTTCCACCAGTTCTTACCACCATGGCTAAGATTCGCCATGCCATGCGCATTGTAGCGAATCACCTTAATCCCCTTCGTATTACATTGGGGAGATGGAAATGGCACCCGAGTCGTTTCTTCCCACGGACAGCTGCTTAAGAAGATGATTCTGTAATCACTAAAAGTCTAGGATCAACCGTTATCTTCCCACGTTTGTTTGCAATGTTGATGCCTGTGTGCTGTCTAACAACTTTGTCGTCTATTCAGCACCAACTGGCCAGAGGCGTCTGCTTGCTAGTGAAGCGTACTCTGAATGCGAGGGTGGTCCTTGTCCACGTCGATACGGAGTGCCCGTTGATCGTGGGCGATATAGCCGTAAAAACTGGTTCGTTCCGGATCCTTGAGGTTTATGCGCCCAACGACCAGGAGGAGCGTGTCTCGTTTTTTTGTCAGTTTGGACTATTCCTCGTGGATACGTCGCGCCTAGTCCTAGTGGAAAGCCGTCCTAGACCCCAAGTTAGACAGGGATTGGGGAGCTATCAGGAGGTCGGGCGATCATAGCCTGGTTGATCTGATCGGCGAGTTTGGTTTCGTCAATAGATACCGGGTCGATTACCCGGCGGACCGGGGGGAGGTGTGGACGTTTGCCACGTAGTAAACCGTCTACCCAGATATCTAGCTACCTGAATAGAATGTTAGTCAGAAGGACCGATGTAGATCTGTTAGATTACTTGTTCTTTTTCCGTAGTTTACTAGTGGAAATGCATTTTAAGCAGGCAGACTTTTGTCATAAAGTGCTCGATATCAAAACGTAAGGATAGAGCGTTAATAGAATTAATGCGAAGAAACTTGTCACTTAAGTGAGTGGTGTTATTTCAGTCATGCCGACTTCGAAGTTTCGTGAGCGCATTGTTGTAATGCCTTCACTCTTCAGGGCTATTGGCTGCCAATCTAGTCAGCTAGTTAAGTGCCATACGTGATACAAGCTTGGGCGTTCTTTGATTTATGACTGACAAAGCAGAAGATTTTCTCCGCAATAGGTTGCTATTTCTTTCTGCGGTAAACTTGTTGTCAACTAAGTTGATATTTAACCCATATCTGGGGGAGAAGAGATGGATTCATAACTTTCCCAAGGGTATTTATGCATAAGTGAATGTAACGAACCCGATATCCATTATGCCACAACGCCAATCTAATACTGCACTTAAATTCGTAAAGTTCAGGTATCAAAAAGGTAAGATTGTCAGAACAATCACCATGAAAATATTGATAGAAAAGACCCATGGAAATCTTCTGATTTTCTTATAATTCCTGCCGTGTATAATTTTGTGAAAGTTTTCCTTGCAAATATCATTACTAACGCCTTTTTCGATCTGACTGTAGTTTTTCTTTGACCAGAATGTCCTTATAGCTACATGACAATGGCATTTAGAAAGTTAATTGGCTAGTAATGAAAATTTGACTTCGTACTTGCTAAATATAAAGGAAAATATTTGGTGTGTTGTTCAAGTACACCATGGAGGCACGGTGGAATAATGAATAGCGGTTCGATTAAGAAATCGGAGAACCGAGTTCGAATTCCAGTCGGATCCATTACATTCACTTACGTACCTTAGGAAAGGAATGAATCCTCTTCTTCTCCTCATCAGCTAAATAGTGTGGGTTCTAACAGACTTCACTTGACTCACTTTGAGTTCTTTATTTAAGGCGACTTGCCTAGTTCAGTTGTGTTACCGGGGGCGTCTTATTTACTCCCCAACAGTTTTTATCATGGATCTCTAAATACATAACAATAAATAATTTGTAAATTTCTTCTTTTTTTACGTAAATGTACAGGGTGGGGGGAATGTCATGATACTAATTCTGTCCTTAAGTCTCTGGTTGAGAGTCAAGAAGAAATTGGTATATATCATCGTCGTTGACAAAAATAAAGAAGAAAAAAGCAAGAAAAGGCTTCCCTTCTGGACTTGGCTGTTACTGGTGGCCATAATATCAAGGTCAAAGAAAACTGACAAATTTAAGAAATACACTGACCTCTGGATTAAAGTTGCCAGACCACTAGTTGATCTAGTTATTATTGAGGCGTTGAGGGTCTCTACCACTGAACTTAAAGTCGAACATGGAGAAAATCAGAATAAAACTTAGTATCCCATCACTTCAGAAGTCTTCGTTGCTTTGCACAGCAAATATTCTGCAAAAGGTTCTCTCTATCTGAGTTCGTACAAATTGAAGGAGAATACTCATGATACAAGATCTCTGTTCGAAAATGAAACCGTGTAAAAGAAGGTAATAATAATGATAATAATAATCTATGTCAAAGAACATGAAAGAAGTAAGAAACTGTATTCAGTAATAAAGGAAAGCAACAATTTCAACATTGGAATTTCAAGAGGGTGAAGAAATGCAAGTAAAACATGCAAATAAAACATGCAAGTAAAACATGCAAGAAATGCAGCGGCAAAATCCTTAAAAAGAAAGCAAATTCAATGGACCGGATACGAAAATAATGGCAAGACAAACCTCTTTACGGTCAACATTCTGCACGTACCAAACAAGCTCATGTAGACAAACCCCGTACCCATAAGTGGCTACGTAGAGCAGGGTTAAAAGCTGAAACCGAAGGTTTTATTCTTGTAACACGCGACCAATGCTTGCTAACTAGAAATTACCAAGCACACTTACTGAAAAATTGTGGCAGCCCAGAATGCAGATTCTGTGATAAATATCCAAAAGCAATTGACCACTTTATATCAGGTTACTCAGTACTGACACCCACTGAATATAAAATATGTCATGACAAAATGGGTCAATATCTGAATTTGAAAATACGCAACTTTTACGGAAAGGAAACAAGAAATTAGTAGGAAAATCATCTAGACCCGGTTACAGAGATATGACCTATAACAATTTTATGGAACTTTACAATACACACAGACAGAACAACGAAAAATAATCACCCAAAGATCTTCAAAATCTATCAAAATACAAAGATCTTGAAATGGAAATCTCAATAATTGTGGCACATGAGAACATCAACAATTGTGACAGAAAGAGAGTCTGGGAAACACACACACACACGTATTTTTTTGTGAAATTGGAGTAGATTTGAATAGCGAAATTAAATCAGAGCATTTTGTTTACTGATGGGGAAATCTGATATAGGGCAGAAGTTGTACCCATTGAATCTGGGTCATCAGAAGACAATGGAAATGGTTGAAATAATTTTTTAGCAATTAAAAATTGAAATAGAGCTGAGTAAGCTAGAAGGAACTTTGGAATTCACATAATTTTGGCTGAAGCCGCCAGAACCCTGTGATAATCCCGTGCGAAGTAGTAGGGCCGAGGGTCAGTTATAACCAGCAGGGTTTATCTACATAAACGCGTAGTTATGCTGAAAAAGGCAGACATGAGAAAATTCTTGAAGAGAGAATTGGCCCGGGCAAGCGTTGGGAGGAGGAACACCACTATAACTTTAAGCCCCACACAGAAATCTTTATCCCTCCATCGCAAGAGTCATATATCGTTCTGAGACGATTTAACAACAAGTTAATCACACAGTCTCTCTCTGTCAAGAATCCAGTGTATGAGTTTTTACGTTAAATACTTTTCTTTTCTGTAACCCGTTTCTTTTCTCTACTATTCTTATCTGCTATATAAAAGACATTAACAATTCGACCATTGAATTATTTGTCCGGCTTTCAGCAGATTTTTTTTTTTTTTGCTGCATTCTAAATTTCTTAGTGCAGACTCCCCTGCCGTGTCTACATCTTCAGTCGACCGTGAATGGACGGACATCACTTCTGCTTTCTGGATCAAACAAATCACAACGTGGGCAGGAAGCAGGATTAAACCAGCGGACCGGTCGAATAATCTACGGATGATCAGGGGACCTACGGCCACTCCCTTAAATTCGGTTAGGACCGAGTAGACACCTCAACCCAGAGCGTAAGACGCCGGAGGTTGAGGGGCTGATGCGAAAGTTTTAGACAATTCCAGTTGTAGTTGGAGCCCTTGGATTGATTGGAAAATGTTTCGATAGACTCAATGAAGGGATTCCTGGTAGCCCATGCCTTAAAGAAATACATAAAACTGTACTCGCAAGTACAGCCCATACCTTACTCAGGGCTTTATCTATGTATTTGTGTGATCTTAGTTTTTTTTTCCTCAAAAAATGTTCAATGGAAAATGTCATGATACCATGATGTGACCTTAGTTCTCTCGTTGGGACCAGGAAAGAAATGAGTATATATCAGAAATCAAAGTAAATAATAATAATAATAATAATAATAATAATAATAATAATAATAACAACAACAACAACAATAATAATAATAATAATAATAATAATAATAATAATAATAATAATAACAATAATAATAACAATAATAATAATAATAATAATAACAATAATAACAATAACAATAATAATAATAATAACAATAACAATAATAATAATAATAATAACAATAACAATAACAATAATAACAATAACAATAACAATAACAATAACAACAACAACAACAATAATAATAATAATAATAATAATAACAATAATAATAATAATAATAACAATAATAATAACATTAATAATAATAACAATAACAATAATAATAATAACAATAATAATAACAATAATAATAATAATAATAATAATAATAACAATAATAACAATAATAATAATAATAATAATAATAATAATAATACATAAAGACAAACAATGAAAACATTTTCAGTCATTATAATATACAGAGTCGGAGTATGAGCTTTTAGGACTACCTAGCTAATGAAATTTTGGGGTCCCCCTCAAACGGAGCTACCTTCTAACTCGCCCGCACCCGTCTTTTTTTTTTTTACTCGTGATATATTTTAGCAACATTTACATAACTTGAAATAAACTTATTGCAAATTCTTTAAATAAACTAGGATAACTATCTTTTTTTGTCAATAAAAATATTATTTAATTACTATTTTACTATTTATTGCAAACCAAATAAGCACAACCGTAGTAAAAAAAAAAAAAAGAGATTTTTTTATAACCAGTATTATAAAAATATAACAATCAAAATAAATATGAGTTTGTCATTGATATCATTTCAGTTTATGAAACTATTTAGAAGTTCTAACCTCTAGAAAATTCAAATCATTGCTTTATAAATACTTGTGGGTCCCTAGGCTACAGCCTATACTAGCCTAAAGGATAATCCTACCCTGGTAATATTCAGGTCAGGAATACGTAATATAAATAATGATATCATTCTACATACACATATATTAATATCACGAACGTCTTCTGTTCCTTTGTTTCTCTGTCCCTAACAATAACCTCGCTTGTAGAATAAGGATTAACAAGTCGCATTCACTACTGATAATGAGATATGTTATGACAATACGAGGCCTGTTCCGACTGTCGAGGGAGTGTCACCTAAATAAAATTGACCGTTTATCTTTCAATGACATCATCTACTAAATAAGTAAAATTAGAAAACGAAATGCATTAGTTTTAAACATTGGTTTTCGTTTTTCCTTTCATATTTCTATTGGAATCTTTTTATATTCTACGACTGTTAAGACCAACTAAGTTTTATGTTTAAAAAAAAAACGAATAAAAAATTTAAACGAATAAAAATTTAATGTTTTCAGTGCTTCCTATAAGGAATTCAAAGATTATTACGATCAATGATTAAAAATGGTTGATTTATTCATTTTCTACGATTTATCAACCTTTTATAGGTTATTTAAAGCCATAAATGCTTGGAGATAATAATGATTTAGTGATACAAGACTTACAAATTAACCCATAGATGGGGGGAGAAGAAATGACTTCATTATAAAAAAATTATTCTCGACCAAATCTAAGTTCTTGTGTCAAAAACAAAAATCTATTTGTCTATATTTCTGAGATAAGGTATTTCTTGTAACCTAGGGAAGGTTACAGAACAGAATAATCACACAAATGTTGGTAATGAACGATAATACTTAGGACAAGAACAACACATATAAGATTCGCCAGTACACAAATACTAAAAGTGAGTCAAGTGAATTCCACAATAAATCTCCAACTGCAAGATATCTAGCAACCGCCCCACGCGGTCAGATGTAGCACAACGCCGAATTTAACGTGGGTTATCCGAGCCCGTAGGCTCAGCCAAAAATTACCCGTAGTCACCGTATAAAACGGGGTCGCGTAGCTGTTTCCCGAGACGAGACTGCCCTTATACATAGACTCGTCTGGGGATCCTCTCTGTCCGGAGGCAAAGAGTTTGACCAGCACTGCTGGAAACACATCTCCAAATACAGACCAACATACAGTATTTACTACTGTATTTATGTGAATGAGGACATACCCATTATCGCCCTCAGATCCTCATCTTTATTGCAATATTCATTTCAAAATCTGTCTATATTTCTGAGATGAGGTATTGTAATTATCTACATTATTTACAATGTTCGGACTGTTGTCCTCATCTTTATTGTCGTATTCTCCTTCAAAATCTGTCTATATTTTGGACATGAGATACTGTAATTCTTTACATTATTTACATTGTTCAAACTGTTGTCCTGATATGTATTGCCATATTCACATGGCCCAGTGGATAAAAGCGTCGGTTGGATCCAGTGACTTGACCTAAAGAGTTGTGAGTTCAATACCTGGCTACTGTAGCGATGAACAAAAACTTGGAGAGTTGAGTAAAAGGGAGGTAACTGAGACATCTGGAAGGGGCATGGCAGGTGGAACCAGAACAATCTACCCAAGTAGACGAAATAAAGTGTTCAGTTCGAAATTTTAATCACCTGAAGAAGGCTAGAGCGTACAACGGCCGAAACGTTGTGAATATGGCAATAATGATGAGGATAACACTCCGAACAATGTAAACAATCACAAAAACCTACTTAGTATGAATAGCAAGTAATAACAGGTGCAAAGTAACAAACTAAGACTACACCAATGCGTTAAATTTTAAAGGAAAAAATGTACAAAAACAAAGTTTGTACAAAAGTTTCCTTTTGTGCGCCAATTAATAGGATAACAATTTCTGATTTTCTTAGCACCGAAAAATGGAAAAAAATACGATTTCAGTTTAGAAAAGACAAGGATTCGATGACAAAATAAATAAAAAAAAACAATTTAAGAAGGCAGAAAAACAAAGGTGCAACCCACTTTTCAGTCAGTCAGTTATGTACCATGCGTGATACACGCTTAGGCGATCATGTATAATTCGATACATGACTGACGAGGCAGATCTTTTTCCCGCAATAGGCTGCCATTTCTTTCTGCGGTAGACCAGTTGCCATCCAAAGCTATAGAACGCGGTCTGTCCTGCTATTTCCCCAGAGCTAGAGAGAGAAGAAGAGGATTCATACCTTTCCCAAAGGTATTAGCACGTGGGTTCGACTGAAATTCGAACACAGCTTTCCGATTCCTCAATCCGAGCCGCTATCCATTACTCCACCGTTCACCTTTTAGTCAAAACGAAAACACTTTCTTTTACTTCCCCACGAGCGTCGCTGGGACATATACTAATTTTAAATTCACAGTTCGGGCTTGGAAAAATTTAGTTTCGTTCTTTGTTGTCCAACCGCAGAATTTTCACTTGAACTTCAAATTTTTTTAGTCTCTCTGCAGTTGGCCGGTAACCTTGTGCCTTCTTGATGCTCTCTTCTTGATGTCAAATGCCTCTGCTCCTTATTGTTGATTTGCCTTGTCCCCTTGCTGTGAAAATGTCTTCCATCGTCGTCCACTGAGCTGCTGAGTTCTATTTATTCAGAAATTTAGACTCACAAAGACCACGTCTTTCATTGGTCAGTATATACGAAAGAAATAATTTTCTATAAATGGATCCTTCACAGTTTTGGCGGGTTTTAACCGCTGAACCGAAAAAGATATACAAGTGTAACAATTTTTTACCCAAACCGTCTGGCATTCATAAAAATACACTTCTCTCAAAAGAATGTGTACTAAAACAAAACAAAACAAAAAAAAAACTACCAATACAAACATTTTTATTGAAGGCTGACATTTTTGAAAATAAATGTTTTATATCATACCTTTCCCAAGAGTATTTACGCGTAAGTGAATATAACGAACCCGACAAGAACTGGAGCTCCACTTCTCTGACTTCCAATTTCGAACCGTTATCCATTTCGCCACACGCACATTCAAGCTTAAAGCACCTGGTATTTCCAAGCCGTCACCCATCTAGGTACTGACCAGGCTCAACGTCATTACAGTGATCGTACGAAGATCGGTGTTTTAACAAGATGTAAGCCGATTAAAAATGGTTTCAGAAGAATAAATCCTTTAAATCTTAAAGAAGACGATCCTTTCTCAGAACCTATAGATTAGCACAAAAAGCTTTGCCAAATATCAGAAACCGCGTCATTCAAAGACTTCCAACAGCAGCAACAACAAAAATGGGTAGCACCTGTAACTAGAAGAGAAAATAATGATATAATCAAGACGTTGACTTCCCACACTACCTTAAGCAAAAGGTTAGGAAGGAAACTCCCGTCAGTATTAGAAAGATCAATAAAAGCGGACTTATGTTTAAATTCCTGCAAAAATCTTTTTTATAAATTTCAACTAATACTAACTGTTCGGTTATAATGTTACCTGTATGGAAACGGTAAATTTCACCATGACAATTCTTCGTCATGTGTCGTGTCGCTTAAGCACGTCGGTAATTATGGCTCCTCACAACTATCTATACCTTATAGCCCCAAGCAGTGTTTTTTTTTTATTACTAACCTTCTCCTTCTCTGTTCTGCCGTTCATTTACACAAGATCGTTAGGGAGGTTATTTGCTGTTTTTCTCTTTATGTTTCCCAGAGATCTCTGCTGTATTGCTGATTCTATATATGAGTATCGTTTTTATTTCTACTTCTCTTAGAACTTATCCATTATTCATGTGTCCCAGCCACGGGGTTCTCAGCTTTCTGGAAACACTGATTCTTGTTTGATCACTGAAGTTAAGCAGATCCTGGTCAATGTTTAGAACAGTGGATACTGTAAACAACATCCTGCATTCCGAAGAGTGGATAATTCTTAAGCATCAGATCGGTCAACCTCGGCATACATCTTTTGAACCAAATCTCTGTTGCCCATTCTTCTTCTCTGTGGAAATTCTCCAGCACTCAATGCTTTATAGGGGGGTTGACATTATACAGCAGTTGAGGACTCTTTTCATTGTTTCTAATGAACCATCATCAAAAAGATAAGTTTACATCTAATAAAGCTTGTAAAAAAAACTATTTCATTTTGTATGTGATGCAAGGCTATTAAAAAAAAATCGGGCACCCACTTGTTTATATCAGTGTGTCAAATAAAAAAAAGTTTTCAGGTCCTCCGCCGACTATTAATCTGATATTTATGTTTTTGTAAAATCTGCAATATAAATTTTTTTAATTTATAATTTAAAATCGATCCAAACCGATTCATACAAAAATAGAACTTGATTGAATGATTTGCATTTTTTACGGTTTATCAACCATTTGTGAGTTATTTAAAGCTGGAATATATTTTAGACTGTAAGAATTTTTTTACGAATGAATATTCTATTAATTTTTTGTTTTTTAAAACTACAATAATTTTTTTAGATATCAGTACTACCTTTTAACCATGGCGTGGGGGGGGGGCGTCATAGCTTTCCCAAAGTTATTTGTGTGCATGCTTATATAACAAATCCGATTGGGCACCTCGGCGAGGTGTAATGGTTAGCAAGCTTGTCTCGCTAGATCAGTTACGACTGAAAAGTGAGTTCGGTCCTCACTAGGTGCCCCATACTTTCGGCCTTGTGCCACATCTAAGTTACGCTTAGAAAATAACATAAGAAACCCGATTGGAATTCGCTATTCATTATACCATCCGCACATTCAAAGTGGGCGTAAATTAAAGTCTTTTAAAATAGGAAATGATTTGAATTAAATAAATGGCCTTTTGATAGCGTTGGATATGAAATAAAATGCCTGCATGAGTACGTGTGGATTAAATTGTGCGTTTATATACATAGTAAGAAAATAGTTCCTTAAAGTTTCAGCTGGTGCCCTTGGTGTCAACGTCGGCAAAAACGAGTAGGCGATTGGTGCCGATTCTTTTGAAGTTGGTGGGAGCAAGCGGATCAGGATATATTAGGTTAAATTATTTCCGTTTAAGAGAACAAATGGTAATGACGAATGTATTATCCTAACTACTAGTCATACGTGGCAGTTAAGAATAAATTTGGAATACCCTGGCATTATTTTGGGGTTTTTTGGGGTTTTTTACAGTAAGGTTCACTCTTTACAAGGCCCGGGAGCCACTTGAGGTAGAGGTTTAAGGTAGGAGGCAATTTGTGCGGATAGACGAGGAAAATAACGGTTAACCCTAGCCTTGAACAAGTTAAGATTGTATTGATCGGAGAATTGTTGGTCCCATAAAGCAGTGGTTCGCGGCAAGAAGCTGCTCGAGTGGAACTTACTTCTCACCGATGGAATACGGTGGGAATACGGGTGGTTTGCTACTATGTAAGGGGTATGGTGTGTCCCTGCCGTGAAGATTTGAACTGGTGAGACCGAGGAATGTAGCTCGTCCGAGCACTTTCCATGGAAGTAGCGATAGTGCAGCGATAGGCCTGTGGGAGAAAGGCTGGAAGGTGGAGAATAATCCATTACCCATAAGGTTTCGGGGATTCTTTTGGACTCTATCAAGGCTGGAGAGGGAGGTCTAGGCAGCTCCCGCCAAGATATGATAACAGTACTCCATTTTGGGCCTAATAGGTAAAGTATAGCAGGAGGAGTCAGGTTCATACTGAAGCGGTACGGGGATCCGACCATTTTATCTGCATCCATAGCAATGGATCGTATATACGAGTTCCACTTGAGGTCAGGTCGAGTTTGTGGCCCAACAGTCTTTCAAGGCATGCTGCCTCCCCGAGAGGTCATCCGTTCATACCCAGATTTTTGCTTGTGAATTAAAGAAAAATGTTATTTTCCTATTTGGCAAAGCAACCCGATTGGCCTTTTCTACCCCGGCCGCCATATTCACCTGACCTTGCATAAACGATTATAAACTTTCCGATAGCAGCAATTCTGTTATTGCTTTGGCTAATGACATTTGCTTGGTGTAGATTTGTGGAGAAGAACTGGCATACTTAGTTGACTGGCAACAACCTTTTGCAAAATCTCATATTTATCTCTTTTGTTTCTGTCTATATCAAATCCTATAGTTTTGAAAATATTTGTGCTTATTTTTCTGGTTTCGGCAAAGATATAGTATTTGACATACACATAAAACAAATCTAAAAGAAGCAGATTTCCTAGATATCACTCTCAGCCTAAGAAAAAGTAGATATTAACAAAAAAAACAACTACAAACTACTTTATATGCACACACCTTCCAACCACTCGCCAACAATACATCAATCCGATGTTACAATCAATTAACCATAAGTTATCTGACAATTCTCTCTATATATAATAACATGTATACAGAGTGCCCACAAAATTATTAAACAAATAGAATAAATATTAAAATTCCATCGAAACTGAATACTGTTCAAATGTTTACATAATATGAAGTAAATAGTGAAGTTTATATACAAATAGTTAATAAATATCTATATGGGTCACATTCGTTGCGCGAAGGACATCTAAGCGATATTCGATTCTGCTAATTCTTTAATTTAACGCTACCATTCGTCTATGCTTAGAATATTGCTACTACATATGGCCTGATGCCCATGTTATTTACCTTGAGCTCCTTGATAAAATCCAAAGAAGATTCAGCAATATTATTGGTCCTGATCTGGTGGCTCGGCTTCAGTCACATTCCCACCGCCTTATGGTTGCCTCTCTGTGTCCTTTCTATAAATACTTTCATAATAATTGTTCGGATAAGCTCTTCGCTGTGGTACCTAGATTTTTTAATTTAAGAGCAGCACTAGACTGACGTCAAGATCTCATCAATTTACAGTTGAGCTGGCTAGATGTAGCCGTAACTTCTATACTAACAGTTTCTTTTCTCGCTTGTGGAATCCCCTTCCGGTTCCATGTTTTCCAACCAACTTTAATCTGCAAAAATTTAAATCCAATGTCAATTGCTATCTACTGTCCTCTAGATTATTCTTTCCTCTTCCCACTCATTATTAATATTTCTGTTCCTAATTCTTCACGCCCTGTAACCCCTTGTGTCTTAGTGGCTTTATTGCCTTGCATGGGGTAATACCAATTAAAAAATTGCGGCCTGAAACATAAAAACATAACATTAATAAAATATTAATATCGTTAAATAAAATTAATAATAACATATTAATATGTAACTAAATTTAGCTGCCACTTCTAAGTTTTTTGTAATGACTTTTTTTGAAATTGTCTAAAGATTCTGAGGACACACTGTACATATATATATATATATATATATATATATATATATATATATATGTGTGTGTGTGTGTGTGTGTGTGTGTGTGTGTGTGTGTGTTTGTGTGTGTGTGTGTAAAGAAATATAGTCTTAAAGTGTGCTATATTTATGGGATAAAGTGCTCAATATCAGAGATAGAGCGTGTGTAAATATATGAAACAGACTGTCGCCTCTAAGTGTTGACTTCTATGTTCACTTTTATATTTATATATATATATATATATATATATATATATATGATTAATATAAACAGTATATATATATATATATATATATAGAGAGAGAGAGAGAGAGAGTGAGTGAGAGAGAAAGAGAGAGAGAATTATTATAAATACAATTTGTCATAAAGATTTCTTGAATCACTTAAAGAAGAGAGAATATCATATACTAATATCATCCACCGACAATATTATTAAGAGTTACTTTCCCTTACCAATTGCGAGCAATTCCTTTGAAGATGAGATTGGAAACCACATAGATGTGGTTCTGCAAACGGATCCTGTGAATACTATGGGCAGAACAAAGAAGAACGAGGAAGTTCTAATGAAAATTGGAATGAGAAAAGCACGTACTTAAAATCGGGAGGTGATTACTTCAATTTCTGAGATAGATTTCTCTATCTTAACTCAATTTAATTTCAATCAATGTGCTACTATAGCACTTCATATAAAACATCCCAGCCATAAACAAGACGAAATGGGCGTTCAAATGTATTGTGTCAGTAAATTATGTATCTAATTTTTATCATTAATTATAAAGAAAATACCAGTCGGGTATCGCAACTCAAACAAGTGTAACCACTAAAAAAATAACTTTAGTAATAAAAATGCTGGACAATAACCTCAAAGATAAAGAAGATACTTGAAGCAATAGTAATTCTACAGAAGGATGCTGAGGATATCCACGACAGCTATGGCAGGATATTCACATCCATTTGAAATTAAACATACCAGATCAGACATGATATTAAATATAAAATGTTCTCATGATTTTTTTTAATCATTTTTCCCCAAGCAAGATAATAAAGCCACTAGATACAAGGGGATACTGAAACAATATCGGAAAATAAAACACTATTAAGGAGAAAAGGCAATAAAAGAACAAAAGTTATGAACACAGAAGATAACGATTGACATTGTATTTTTTTTTTGAAGATCAGTTGACTGGGAAACAAGAAGCCAGAAAAGAGTTCCACAAGCGAGAAGAAGCTATTAGCATAGAACTTACATCTAGCCCTTTCACCTGTAAAAGATTGAGACCTTGCAGCCAATCTAGTACTGCACTTAAATTCATAAAGTCTAGATATCATAGAGGAAAGTTCATCAGAACAATTACCATGAAAATATTTATAGAAAAGGCACAGGGAAGCTACATTGGTAGGAAAGTGACTGAAGCCAAGATGCTAATTCAGGACCAATAATATTGCAGATTCTTCTTTGGATTTTATCTATAATCTCCAAATTTATGAGTGTTGGCTGAAAAGTTCCTAGGCCAACCAAGATATTAATGTAAGTAGACACACCAGTTGGTAGGCTAAAAGACATGCAAGTGTAGTAGAATACAACATCTGGTCAACCAGTTGATATATTCTCGTACAATTGTATGTCTTTTAGCCTACCAACTGGTGTGCCTACATATATTTATATCTTGGTTGGCCTATGTACGTTTTAGCCAACTCTCATATATCTGACAGGTGATGTGAAATTGTTAATATTTTAGCTGAAAGGAAATTGATTTTCAACAACAGCAACATCTAAAATGGATATCACAAAAACGAAGGAAAAATAATGACATAATCAAGACGTTGACATTTTTTTATCATTTCTCCCCAAGCAAGGCAATAGAGCCACTAAAATGCAAGGGGTTATTGAGTGTGAGAGAATAAGAAAAAAAAACATTATTAAGGAGAGAGGACAGTAAAAGAACTAGCATTAAGAAGATAGAAGATAATGATTGATATTTGCATTTAAAATTTTGATGATCGAAGTTGGCCGGAAAGCAAAAAGCCGTAATAAATTCCCACAAGCGAAAGGTGTGAGAGAAAAAAAAACTGTTAGCCCAGAACTAGCCATTCCGAAAGGGGCCTGTTGATAGATACGGCCTGATCTGGAGATCATTACATTGCAGGTAAAGAAGTTGAAAAGATTGCAAACTACTCACGGTTGAGGGTAGATGTTGAGAGAATGCGGAATCTACCAGCCAAGGTTGTACCAATTGTCACGGAAGCACTTGGATCGGATCAATTCCAAAGAACCACCCGAAACACTTTGATACCATCGAAATTACACCCAGCGTAGCAAAAACAAAAAAAAACAAAAAAAACAATCATCTTAAGCAGAATAACTGTTCTGCGGAAAAAAATGCTTACCGCCTGAGTCATTTGAATTACTTCCACTGTTTGAAACCATTTCCCGTGCAAATTTCAACATAAATAAATAATTCACGACAACGAGTTTGATAAGCTCTACACTTATCAGACAAGTTATCATGATGAATGTATTGGGCTTCCCTGAGGTTACTTTGTTGACCTCTCAGTTATAATAAATACGCTACATTCTTAGTGTCATATCGAAACTTAATACAATTCGTACACACATTGTTCAACACATCACACGAGACAGGAATATGATTAATGAACAAACACTTTGCAATTGTTGCTGAAATGTATTTTAATACTTTATAGCACAGGTTGTCAAGATTGATTTGTCAATTTTTTACGGTTTATCAACCCTTTGTACGTTATTTCAAGCGAAAACATTTTCGGGCTGTAGGAAATGGCTTACAATGCCCGGTATTCTCAAGAGGACCCCATCTAAAAAGTGAGCGGGCTCAACGCTGCTTAACTTCAATAATCAAACGGGAACAAGTGTTTTCAGTGCGATTTGACCGTATAAAACTTGCAAAGAAAGGCTCAAAATGCTTGAAGCTATTTTATACAAAAATAACTTCTATGTGCCGTGTCCCTCCAGGATATGGGCGATTATGGGTCTCCACAATTTCCTGTCCTCTGTGGCCCTTAGTAAAGTTTGTCTTATTTTTATATATCTCCTATGCTTACAGCCACATCACATTGAAACACCGGTTCCCGTACGATCACCATAGCAACGTTGAGCCTGATCAGTGCCTAGATGGGTGACCGCTTAGGAATGCCAGGTGCTGTAAGCTTGGATGTGCGGGGATGTAATGGATAATGGCTCGGAATTGTTAATCCTAGAACAAGTTTCTCAACGTGAACTATGTCCCCCTTGAAGGGTATAAGATATTTTCAGAGGCCACAAGGCCAAGTTTGAAAAATGGGAAGCCACGAGATGGCACAGAACATTTAAGACCCATAAAATATATATATATATATATATATATATATATATATATATATATATATATGTGTGTGTGTGTGTGTAGTATTTTGTAATTAATAATTATTATTTAAAATAAAATATTAAATTTATTATTAAGTTAAATATTAAATTAATCTAAGCCATTTTGTTAACATAAATATTTATTTATTGTAATTTTTTTCATTTGACCTATGCAAAGTAGCCGTTTTTAGTTTTCAATTTCTTAAAATACATAATTTAAAGTTTAAATTAAGGTTGTTTTCACCAATTTGTCTTTCAATTTAGAAAAGCTAAATGTCCTGGAACTCCATGGAAATAACTCCACCCTCTTTTCCTGCAAGGCGGCCATTAAAGCATTTAACGGGAAACTAAAACTGTTCTGGTTGAACCTTGGGAGATGGGAGTTTCCTTCCTTAGCAAATATATCCACCGAGCTGCTTGGCTTGACAGTGTATGTTGATCATTTGAAGAAGTTGCATAATGACATGAAAACTCGCTTCTCTGATCTACTCCAAATGACTGCTGCACTGGTTTGTGGATCACTTCATTGATGATGCAAAAACTCAAGTTGGCATGAGGGGCCATAAAGAAGTGGGGCCCAACCAGAATAAGGTCGAGAAACATTGCCCTAGAATGTCTCCTTCTGACGCTACGTATAAGTGTCCTTTTTGATTCCATTTTTTCAAAACTTCTTCGTAACTCATGCGTTCATTTCATGGTATCCCCAGTATCCTTTATATATATATATATATATATATATATATATATATATATATATATATATATATATATATATATATATATATATATATATATATATATATATATATATAGCCTGGTTCTGGTCCTCGAATGTGATAAGGTAATTTGATTTATGACCCCTAAGAGATCCCAACGTATTTTTTTACATACAGTTTTGTCTTTTATTCTAAGCTGAAGAAGCCGAAAACAACAGACGTTCTTAACGCGTCTTTTACAACTTTAAGATTTAATGGAACTACTTTAATCTGCCATTTTTAAACGTTCTCCGACAGGGTTCGAAAGGAGTATGCAAGTTCGATCCCTGGCGAGGAACGCATTTTTCATTACTAAGTTTTCTCGAATGCATAGACCAATAGACGAAATGTACACAGTTTAATAAATAAATAATGAGACGTTTATTTCAAATACGGTGTATCCAATGGAATAACGACTGAAGTAATAAATATATTAGCATATATATATATATATATATATATATATATATATATACTAGTTGTAATCTTATAAATATAAGAAATTATACTCGTCCGGAAAACCTTAGGTGCCTTGATTTGTGAATAAACAAAACAATACCAAAGGGAAAAAATGGTATAAAGAACAGAGAACATGTACGTCAGCTGAAAATAATCGTCTAGCATTTAAGTTCAGGGTCCAAAGAAAAAAAAACCGATACGAGTAAGTAAAATAACTAAATAAAGTGCTCGATACACTAAGTAGAGCAAACCTAAATTAAACTTAAATTATATATATATATAAGATTTCCGGAACTGAGTGGATCAGTCATTGACTTTGCTCATACAGTATATATACGTCCAGGTCTGCTATGCAGTGTTCGGTTTCCGTCCACTTTGCAGCCTGTGGCTCCAAACCAATATCACTTTTATTCGCAACGATTTCCATCCTATCGGTCATTCAGTTTATTTATCATGCAATAGACCGAAATATTACAACACAGTAGCTCCTCCTCAGTTCTTTAATCCTTCAACAGGGGTCTCTCTCCCCTGACTATAAATACTGGCTGACCCTTCTCTCTCTCTCTTTTTCTACTTAGGCCTTGGGCCGCTACCTCGCGCGGAGGCGAGGTAAAATCTCTCTTTTTCCACTTAGGCCAATATGTGACCTCTCACAGTTACAGCGTTTCCCAAATTCTGGGAACGCGCTAAGAACAATACACGTACGTACGAACACTTACAACACACACACATAATTTCTCCATACAAACTCTATGTAACAGTCCATGTCTTTGTTTAACTTGTTTTGTTATTAATATATATTTGTTTACCCATATGTATCGGTCTTGTTTGTTTTCTTTGTCTTCTTTGGACTTAATTAAAGTCTGACATTCCCATGTAGCTGGACCGGCCAGCAGGAAATTTTAACCTTCTGATATCTCTTCACATCTTCACCCCCACGGTCCGCTACAATGTCATGGGATCGCATTACGAATTTACGACCTGCGTCTGCTATTCCGCGACCGTTATCATCGCATAGCAATCTTCTATGTCAACATAACAGGACATCATCTTTTATGGTGAATATCTTTGTTTAATGTCCATATAACCACTCTGAAGATAGCCCATGTAAGCCGAAAGCTTAGATCAAGGAACAGCAGAATAAAAATATCCAAATGATGGAAAATTTTCGTCTTTATTTATCAAAGATAATATACATTCGTTGTCTGTTATATCTAAAAATATATGTTTTAATATAAATCCTAAAAAGTGAAAAACCCGACAATGAAATCATAGCTTCACTTGATGTTGAAAACTTATTTACCAATGTCCCTGTTAGTGAAACTATTGACATAATTATAAGAAATATATACAGTAACTCATCTTAACCCCACTTAAAATTAATCCTAATATATTACGGAAACTACTATTAGCTTGTACTACTGAAGTCCCTTTCTTAGATCATAATAATAATATATATATACAATGTGATGGTGTCTCTATGGGTTCAGTACTGGGTCCGACATTTAGCAATTTCTATATGTCGAACCTTGAAAATAAGATATTTACAGACTTTAAAAAACCATCCACCTATGTAAGATACGTTGATGATATTCTTATGTTAGTTGAAAATACAGATGAAATACTTCAACTACAAAAATGTTTCGAAAATAATTCTGTCCTCAAATTCACGTATGAACTCAATACTAATAATAAAATTCCTTTCCTTGATATATTGATAAACACAAATAATAACAAATTTACTATTTCGCCATATAAAAAACCTACTAGCATAAATTCATGTACACTTAACTACAAGAGCGAATGCCCATATTACTACAAAATAGCAATTATAAAAAATCTAATACATCGTGCAGAAACTAATTCATCCACAAAACAGATTTTTTACAGTGAACTAAAGAACATAAAACAAACACTTGTTAATAATAGTTTTCCAAACTATATAATTGATGAACAAATAAGATGCTTTCTTAGAAATCTCAATACTAAGCAAATAGTACATAATACTGCTTCTACTAATCTCAAACATATTAATCTCCTATATCGTAATCAAATGCATACTAATTATAAACAAGATGAAAATATACTAAAAAAATTAGTAAATACTAACATATCTACAACAGATCCTAGCAAAAAATTTAAGTTAATTATATACTATACTAAATCTAGTATATCCAACTCAATTATTCGCAATGATTCTTCTCCCCCGGTTAGCGATTTGAAAAAAACCAACATAGTTTACAAATTCAGGTGCCCTTTGGGAGATTGTATCTCCAACGAACTAAATAATATCTATATTGGTCACACCACAAACTCGCTTTCACGACGCTTGACACTACATTTGAATGATAACTCTAACATTTTTAGGCATTTAAAACAACATGCCTGGCCGCATACACAATTCCGGAAAATCCTCGTCGAAACTATACTTAAACATGAAAACAATAAAGAAAAACTAAAAATTCTTGAAGCTATATACATAAAACAGTTGAAACCTAACCTGAACAAAATAAACTATGAAATCTCCACAAATCTCCGTAAATGCCTATAATTAGTAACAGAAGCCATTGGTTCATACCAACAGCTTTCCATACTCAATACTCATCGGATTCACTCTCGTGTGTGACGTCATGAGCTGTGGTGCGATTTTCGCTTTCAGCGTTTTATATGCACGTGTTTATCGTTGCTGGGAAATCATCCATGTAAACAAAAACAGACTATCATCAATTTCTTGTTCGTGTATTGCTTAATATATTGTGTAATTGTCATCTTTGATAATGGCTTATGTAAGCCGAAAGCTTAGACTGGATTAAAAAATATGTATCAATATTGTGATTTTCTTTCATTGTTTAATGATAATGTTATTAAGCTTATCAGACGATATGAAAAGAACTTACATAAAATATATAGACAACACTTATCTATATTATTTAATGAAACATGTATGAATATATATATATATATATATATATATATATATATATATATATATATATATATATATATATATATAGAGTAATGTTCAGCGGCTCGGATTGAGCCGCATTCAAATTCCAGTTGAATCCATTACATTTACTTAAGTGCTAATATCATTGGGAAAGGTACGAATCCTCTTCTTCTCCCCCAGCTATGGGTAAATAGCAGGACAGACTGGGTTCTATAGCCTTGGGTGGAAATCGGTCTAGGAGAAAGTAACTCTAAATTCAAAACTGTATATAGCGCTGGTGTAGCACATACTATACATAAAGATTCGTTCGCATTGGTTTGATGATGCCGACTGCGGTCGACAGATGGTGATGATGATGATGATGATGATGATGATGATGATGATGATGATGATGATGATGATGATGATGATAGATATATTATTATTATTATTCAATAAGATATATACGATATAAAATAAAGTAAGTAACAAATTTGAAAACCAAAATAGAAAATCAAAAGGGGATATAAGGGAAAATGTATTATTTACAAATGAAACTGTAAGTCAGATTCAAATTTCTCCACAGACAAGCCACCATTACCAAGACAAATTTGCAGTCTTTCATAAAAACTTTCAATGGCCTTTTGACACATTTCAGGTATTATTGAATCTGCCTCATCTTCAATGATTTTTTAAAATCTTGATGTGTTTCTGGGTTTTTTTTTTGTTGTAAACTGCATTTTTCATATGTCCACAAACCGCCACAAAATCTAGCGGTGTGATTTCAGAGGAGCTTGCTAACCAAATCGGTGGTTCTGCTCTCACCATCAATTTTGATACGTTTCTCTTCATAAACTCTCTGAAGAATCTGAAGGAGATAGATAGATAGATAGATAGATAGATAGATAGATAGATAGATAGATAGATAGATAGATAGATAGATAGATATGAAAAGACTGATATAAAGAGCGAGAAGACACAGAAATCAATACTGCATAGTAATCGGCAGTGTTCCATGCCTTAAGCGATCAGACACAGTATTGATTTCTATTTGAATATATATATATATATATATATATATATATATATATATATATATATATATATATATATATATATATATAGTTTGAGTATCCTTTATCCGAAATTCCTAAATCCAAGTCCTGGGTATGACGATAAACTACACCCAGCAGTAAGGCCTCTGATAGGGAGACTGTAGGTTTTGAGAAACCACCTCTTAACTGCTGGTGTTCCACCCTGACCCGAGGTGGTAACACCTGTTAGAATCTTCGCTGTGGGCAAATAGTCAACGCCCAAACAAAAATCAACAGTACAATTTTATTATAATAAAATGAGCAGCAATACATTTTTATAGCAAGATGACAATCAATGGAACACTAAATAATATAAAAATACATTTTTATTGTCAAATTACCAACAATATATTTTATGACCTATAAACTATATATATATATATATATATATATATATATATATATATATATATATATATATATATATACATATATATATATATATATATATATATATATAAACATACATTTACCCAAAGAGTATGAAATTATGTACAAAATATCTGTAGTTGAAAGCATAAAATTACGTACAAAATATTTAGATTTCGGAATTAAATAACCCATAAAGATGTTGAAATGCCACTAACCAACCAACCAAAATGCGAAAACTTTCAAAGTCCGAAAGTCTTTCAGCTGCTGACATAACTTGCCACAAATGGAAAATTTCAGAGATCATTGGAAAGTTTCCTAGGTGATATGCATTTGTTGTAAATGAGCTCATCTGCCTTGGGTGGAGGTTTCCCAGCCACGTAGCCTAAGTTGGTGCCAGTGTTTTGCTTATATATTTTTGTAAGTACTGATCATGTTGTTTGTACATAAACATAACGTACAAAACATTATTTTTATGTGAAATCGTAATTTCACCACAAAAATCCGTGTGAGCATTGTATGATTTCCGTCACTATGTAAACAAAATTTATTAAATATTATATATAACTACTTACTTATATGAAACAACGTTCAGGGTATACGTATAAGCAGTGTTATGATATGTAAAGGGATGTCGTGTTTATGCTTGGGTTCTATTCTCAAGGTTCCCCCATTTTATATACAAATTAAATAGACTGTATTCCAGAATCTGAAAACCGAAGCACTTCAGGTACCAAGAATTTCAGATAAAGGTTTCTCAACCTGTATATATGAAAATATCTTCAGACGATCTATACTCAATATTGGGAATTTTAAACATTATATATATTAATATATATATATATATAGATATAGATATATATATAATTTAATTAAAAAAAATTAAAAAATGACAACCTTAAGTGTCCATTGATTATATTTTATTTCCCTAGGAAGGTGTTTTTTTTCCTGGTTCCTCAGATCACATTTCCAAGCATAAAAAGCTTTTATGCTTGGAAATGTGATCAAATTAATATTTGCTCTGGATTGACATTAGCTCTCTGGATGACATCCTCCTTAGGATTATCCATATGGATTATCAAACTTTTCATTACCTACTTTTATATATATATATATATATATATATATATATATATATATATATATATATATATATATATATAATTCTAAGGTTTGAATAAGCACCTCTAAATAGAGTCTGCCCAAAATTAGCCTTCTGGCATAAAAGTGGTCTATGCCAAAAAAGTGCCAGAAAATTTGAATATTAATTCAATAAACAGATAGGCAATGACTGGCCACTAATTTAAGTTTCATGTGTTTACACACAATCTTCAAGTAGCCATTCCTACCTGAAGATTTTGCGTGCAAACACATGAAACTTAAAGTAGTGGCAAGTCATTGTCTACCTGGTTATTGAATATATATATATATATATATATATATATATATATATATATATATATAGTTTCCCTTCGTCTTTGCGGTTTAAATTTACGAATTCATTTATATCCGCTGTGTACATTTTATTTTTAATGATTAAAGGGAAGGTACTCCCACCGAATCTTAAGAACGTACACGAAAATCGTGACATTCATTATTAACTGTTTTTTTTTCAAACCATTCTTTCTTAAAATTTGTCTTGTATTTCTTCAATAAGTTTCATTTTATTAACTTCTTTCTCTAACAGGACGTAAAGTATAGTAAATATTCACGAGAAGGAAACTCTTTGAATTAATAATCAATTTTGCATGTCACAGAATTGAATTTTTTGGAAGTACCGTCATGGACATTCTAAAAAAAAATAGAAACGCACTTTTAATATTTTAAATTCCTCCTTTCAATTTAAATTTTGTTTCTATTTTAAAGATAATTGTCTAAAGCTGATACGAATTAAAAGAAAAAATAATTTCCGTACAAATCTTTTAAGCATTAAAACTTTTTTCGTCACTCAACAATACATCGAGCCGCCATTGTATACGAAAATGTAAACAACAATTTTAAAATTCTCTTTAAAATCCAATATTTATCCTGGAGATGTGTTTCAAAGTCTATTAGCAAATATAAGGATTAATTTGAATTTTCTAAAAGTAATGCTTATCTTTTACTTAAAACAGGAAGAAATCCGTAGCTAAGTTTTGTTTATATTTGGGAATCTTTGAAGAAAAGATTTCGTGAGCTTCGGTAGAATTCCGTAGCTAAGATTTGTGAAATTTGGAAGAAAAGCTTCGGTAGAATTCTGAAGCTAAAAGAAGTAATTTTATTCCCTAGAAGGGGAATTATTTCATTTGATTTATTTGTTTGTTGATTCGGAGAATCAACGTTTCTATTTGTTTGGCAGAGTCATTCGATGCAGGGAATTCTGCCCCTATTCACGTTCTTTATTTTAAAATAAGATTTAAAAGAATTCCAAAGCTAAAGTTTTAAAATAGTTTGAAAGATATTCTTCATGGAATAAGATTTTAAGATCCTAGACTAGGTTAGGATTCGTGTTTTTCAATTTACCCTTTCACCTCCAGAAGAAGTGAAAAAGAGTTTCAAAGAAAGAAAAGAAAATATTTGAAGAAAGAAGAAACACAAAAGAAATTGAATTGATTGTAAAAAAAAATGCTTTAATTGTTTGTTGTAAAGAAAAAGTTGAAAGACGTTTGCGTTGTCTGCTTGCTGACAACATTGCTTTGTAAGTAAAAATCCTTTTGTTCATTTTTGTTTGTTACCCACTTAGCATATGGACCAATATGCATGTAATTATGATTTGTTGAAATAAATGTTTAATCTGTGAACACTAACGGTATAGTTGTTTATAAGATCGTCTGCTTCATCGAGTGGGTTTGTTGTTGATTTCCTTTGAAGAAGCCGAGAAAGAATTGGGAGTTTAATCCTGTGTGTTTAGTGTATTAAATTGTAATTTAAATATATTAAGATCGTATACGGGTAAAATTTAAATTTGATTGAGAATTTAATTTTTAATTTAAATTTTGGTCTTTGACATCACCCTACACACTGATGCACAGGAGACACTATATCTCTCTCTAGAAAAAACTTTATTTTTTCTCCACTTTATTTCTTCTCCAATTTTTATTTTTCTACAATAGACGCGATATCGAAAGTGAGTGTGAAACATACACACCCTCCCGCAAAAAACTTTCTCCGAGGTTTTTTTAATAAAATAACCTATTCAGTACAATATTCATTCATTGGTGCTACTTTTGTACACCCGCAAAAAGAGAAAAAAAACACAGACTTTTAGGATTAAATCAACACTTAAAAAAAAACGTTATCACTTCACTACCTGAACATTTTCGCTAGAATATTTTGATTTTTGACAAACGTAAAAATACTTTCAGGAACGAACGAAAAAAACCGTAGAACTTCAATTTTGTATTCGCGCTTTGAAAAAAACATACTTTAAGCATTTTTTCTTGTTGATATGCTAACGAAATTCGCTGATAAACTTATCTAAGTGGTGGGAACTATAATTTTATGATTTGTTTATTTATTCTGGCTAATGTTGGGGAGACAATCCTATAGTGAGTGGCCCCCCTTTATCAGTTTTTGTACTTTTTACTTGCACTAGTTTTGTTTGGATAAGTTACAAATGCGAATTCCGAGTTCACGAATTAAAAGGGTGCAGACATAATTTCATTAGCCTAGAGTCCGCAAAATACTACCTTGTATAATATATATATATATATATATATATATATATATATATATATATATATATATATATATATATATATATGAGATTTATTTGAAAATTATAACATAAATATTTATAATAAAATTTATAATATATTATAATATAAATAAATTTATAATATATAAATAATAAATATATAATAAATAAATTTATAATATATTATAATATAAATATTTTATAATATATGTTATAATTTTCGAATAATTTATATTTACTCTACTCTGTATTGAGCACTGTTTTAAGAATAGTATTTTTTAGTTATTGGAATTTATTCCGTATACACCAATCCTGTACTTGGGTGTATATATATGTGTGTGTGTGTGTGTGTGTGTGTGTGTGTGTGTGTGTGTGTGCGTGTGCGTGTGTGTGTGTACAGATATTGTATTAATGGAGTGAGAGAAAGAAAAAAAGAAGCAAACATTCAAATTTATGAACATGTAAGGGGTTTTAATCGTCTTTTCCCCCACTCCTCCACCATTACATGTTCATAAGTTTGAATCTTTCCTTCTCTTTGTCTTTCTCTCTCAATACGATATTTGTATCTCTTGAATTTAACCTGGAGTAATTTTTTCCGTTTATATTTGGTTTGCAGGTCTGAAAGATTGAAGGCTATTTTTATAGCTTTCATGAAATAAAGATTATTGCCTATGGTAATTTAAGTATTTGATATTCATTAAATAATAATTTTGCTCTATCTCCGACATATAGCTCTCCTCGGATCCTTATCCTCTTGGAAATTCCATAAGGATTACCATTTTAATTTATTATATATAACTTATTATTATATACTTAGCGTGTCGAGCACTTTAATTAATTATTTTACTTACTCGTATCGGGTTTTTTTCCTTTGGACTCTGAACTTGGATTTAGACGATTATTTTCGTCTGACGTACATGTTCTCTGTTCTTTCTTTTTTTTGTACCATTTTTCCCCTTTGGTATAGGTTTTTTTTACTTTTTTTTGTTTGTTTTTTGTTTTGTTTTTTTTGTAGCTGTCGCAATTAAATTTCTAATTCTGACACGAAGGCTGAATAAAACTGACGAATTTCGTCGGTGGAAATAAGCCTATTCCCCATATAAAGTAATTTTGGATTTTTCTTGTGTACTAATTATTTGCTCTGTAATAATAAATACATTGAGCTCTTTTTGTGGATCAGTTTTAATATTTTATATTACTTGGATTATATACCAACGGATTTATTACCATTACTCTCTCTCTCTCTCTCTCTCTCTATATATATATATATATATATATATATATATATATATATATATATATATATATATATATATATATCAGTATCTATAAATGGCATTCTGTTAGTGTGTCTGTGTATTTGTCACCTTGTTACCTCATCCTGAGCAAACCGTTCGTCCGATTGGCATGAAAATTCGCACACAGATCAGAAATTTACGGCATTCGTACTTGACGTCTTCGGATTTTTTTTATTGTTCCTCCGATCACATTTGGACATCTGATTCAAATCCAGTCTAGCTGATTTTTGGCTATATTTTTCGCAAATGGCGAAGAATTTTCAGCAAAATTCCTGTTGAGCATAATATTTACCGACAGTATTGAGGTGCTGACTTTCGTTTTCAATATCGGTTTCAATTATCGGATAAAAATCGATGAAATCATACCCCTTTTGACTTCCCATTCAAATCGAGTTTACCTGAATTTGGCAATGTTTTCGCAGCTTGGGATTTTGATTAACTTTATCGGCTTTAGTCGTGACAATTAAAAACTTCTGTCCTGTGAGTTCCTTTGTGACCAACTAATACCCGAGGGAAGTTAATACAATCATGTCTTCATCGGAATTTACGAATACACCAATCAAACGTATGTTCCACTGAGATGTCTACACTACAGACTCTACAGCTGATTGTTATTCACACACGCGTGACCATGCTTCACATAGCGGTCTCTCATTGGCTGAGTGCAGTACGCGGTCGCTGATTGGTGTTCGAGACGCTTCGCATTTGAACCTGCTGTGCACAGCTGTGGGACGAAGGTCTTTCTTCTGCTCATGTTACGCCGCCACCCGGTTGATACGATAGGCTCCTTCAACTGATCATTTCTCCTACCGCAAGTTGTTTCTTACGTTTTTGTTTTTCGTTTTTCTATTTAACTACATTTTTCCAACTACCATAAACAATTTATTCAGCTGTTTTACTTAAATACCTGCCTTCCCGATTCTGGCTCACGCTTTGTGATACTAAGTTAGACTTTGTATTCCTGCAATTGAGCAACCCTAATCAACCACTACTAGCATCACTTTTCCCCATGCCGCCAAAAAGGAAGGTACGTCTTAGCCTTCGGTCTGCAAGAGCGTCCGCTATGAGGACAAGAACGGCCCGCGAGTCCCAGGAGCAGACTACAATGCGACTATCACAGGTCGCTCAACGCAGCGCCCTCACGCAGGCCATGCAGTCACAAGAGGAGCGTGCCACCTGCTTGGCTGGGAAAGATGCCTACATGGCTTCGTTGCGATCAAGGCTCAAGAATGCACAACGGTCAAGAATGAATGCACAGACTGCAGCAACCGCCTCTGCATCACAGGCTTCCGAGACTCATCAACAAAGGCTTCTTCGTAACGTAAGAAACGCTCCTGCCACTGCGAAATCAAGAGCAATAGAGACACTTGACCGCAGACACGCGCTCGTCAATCCAGGGACGCTGCTGCAATAGCGGGCGCTAAGGCTGCTGAGACACCGCTCCGTCGATCTGTGCGAAATGCTACGAATGCTGCCGCCATTGCCAGGTCGAGGGAAGCTGAAACATTTGACCGCAGGCGCGCCCGTCAATCCCGGGACGCTGCTGCAACAGCTTCGTCGAGGGAGTCCGAGACAGGGCTGCAGCGGGCAACCCGCAATGCTCGCTACGCTGCAGCGACTTCTGCTGCCAGAAACTCCGAGGGTCCACAGACAAGAGCAAACAGACTTTCAAGGGCTGCTACAAACATGGCCGCTGTGCGCTTATCTCAAACTCCCCAAGCTTACCGCATACGCCTCAACGGCGACATTGAGCGCCTTGCGGCCGCCCGTGATATTATCTGTCCCAGTAGCTCTTTTTGGTCATTAACTTAACTACGCGTGACGACATCAATGTAGGGTCCATGACCTGCGTTTACCAATTCTGCAACGCCCGCAAATGGGCCGGGGAGCCTGCTGGTCTGTACTACTCCTCCAGCAAAGTTCGACTGCCACCTCTGCATGAACCACCTACCCCGTTGAGGGAACTAATAGCCGGCTCCCATCCCGACTCTAACCACTTCCTTAAAACAATTAGGCAATACAACAACTCCTTTCAAATGAGCTCATTTGGGGCTCAGGTGGTTCGAGAATAGGGTTGGATGCCCACTTTCAAAGTACAGGGGCAGGTAAACCACCGCATTGGGTCTCTGCTGCCTGAGGAGACCTCTACGCCTAAATTCCTTCAACTGTACTTTATTGCAGACTACAACCTACAGGCCGAAACCCGGATTGGTATTTTGCCGCCGTCGAGAAGAGTTCCTCGCAGGGACGTCATGCTACTACTTCAGGCCATGCTTCACGCGGTTAACAGCTACATTCGCAGTTTCAAATATGCTTTGGAAAATGTTCCCTTTCCTTCCTTCAGCATTGTAACTGACGCTGACAAACGGCCTCATGATGAACACGAACGCCGCTACAATGCTCCTGCGTGCAACGAAGTGGCCGCTATTATACATGGGAACAAGACGGCACTCACGATATTGACCTCAAATCAAGAGGCGTCGCTCTTCGCAGGATTTCAGAGACCCATCGATCATATGACGCATTGCAGTATCCTTTCCTTTTTCCTTATGGTGACGATGGCTACCACTTCAGCATTCCCCTTCATACGCCGGGTGGCCAACCTACAACGTTATCCAAATTCTTATCGTGCAAGGCCTTCTACTCATACCGTTTCATGGTTAGGGATGGAGACTTCAACCTGCTTCATAGATGCAGGGAGCTTTTCCACCAGTTTGCGGTTGACATGGCCGTCAAGATGGAATCGGAGAGGCTTTGTTTTATACGAAATCATTAGAAACAGCTGCGCTCAGACTCCTACGTACACTTACGCGACAGCCTTCGAAATGAAGTCAATCCCCGCGACCTAGGGAAGCTGTGCATTCTGCCCTCTACCTACACGGGGGGGGGGGTACATGCATGAACGCACACAGTACGCTATGACATACGTTAAGCAATAAGGGAGGCCAGACTTATTTATAACGTTTACCTGCAACCCCAAATGGGTTGAGATAACGCGTGAACTCCTACTCACAGGCATGACATTACCGCCCGCGTATTCCGCTTAAAACTGGGAAAACTTAATAGTGAAGGGGCGAGTCCTACAGTGAAAACTCAACCGCTATTTTACATTGCCAGAATTAAAAATCTTCACCGATTATGAACGAGTGTCAGTCTTCGGGTTAGCAGCCACCTATTGCAACCGGTTGCCCTTGATCTCATTGATTTTGTTACCAGTGAGATTCCCGGCCTATCAGTGACCTCAACAACTGCGGATACGTGCGTAAGTTCAATAATTCAAACACCAAAGCAATTTAACTACATAAAACCCCGAGCAACGCCGGGTTTTACTGCTAGTATATATATATATATATATATATATATATATATATATATATATATATATACATTGAAGTCAACACTCAGAGAAGACAGGCTGTTTCATGCTGAACGCGATCGTCAGGCGGTCTGAAAATTGCGTCCAGCATGAAACAGCCTGTCGCCTCTGAGTGTTGACTTCAGTGCTCACTTTTATATTTATATTTACATACGCTCTATCTCTGATATTGAGCACTTTATCCCATAAATATAGCACACCTTAAAACTATATTTCTTCATATGCAATTTTTATGTATATTATTTATATATTATATATATGCGGGGTACTTATTGGAAAGCGCTCAATTTACTTACCATAGTTTTATACAGACCCCATCTTAAGTAATATAAAAAAACAGACGGAATCGATCACAAATTGTTTGAAATTTAGATTCAAGGGAGATAATGTATATTCTTCAGTAGGAATGAGTTGAGTCTATGATGTAAGGGAGATAACTAGCATGCATTTTTTTCACGATTCCACGCCGTTCATTTATTTATATCATTATTTAGTTGCAATATCCTTTATTAAATTGCAGAAGAAAACAACAGAGCTAGCAGCTACGAAAAAGGATAATTTTCGGATTTTGATCTGAAAATCATTCTTGTCATATTGCATTTTATGTATTACTAGATTAAATTGTGATTGAATGTGGATTCTAAATGTAAATTAAGAGATTTTTTAAATAAATGTATACAGTACACACAAGTACATATATATATATATATATATATATATATATATATATATATATACACAGTGTGATATTTACATATATATATATGAACACAGGTGTATATGTTTATATATGTATACACACAAGTATACATATATATATATATATATATATATATATATATATATACAGTGTAACCCGGATATAAGAGAGTTGTCGGGACCGGCTAAGTCTCTTATATCCGGGTTTCTCTTATATCCGGGTTTTGTCTATTTTGTTTAGGTAAGTATGGCTCTAATTTGGGACCAGAGAAAATATATCTTATATCCGGGTTTCTCTTATATCCGGGTTTCTCTTATATCCGGGTTAGACTGTATATATATATATAGTATATATGTATGCACATATATATACATAGGTATATAAATATATATATGTATATATATATACACACATGCACAAATTGAGAGTCCATAAGACACAAAAGTATATATATATATATATATATAGAGAGAGAGAGAGAGAGAGAGAGCGACAAAAGTATATATAGACAAGTCTATATATATACATAAGTATATATATACTTATAGTCAAAAGTATATATATATATATATATATATATACACACACACATGAGTATATATATATAAAATAATAGCTGGCCACTCATATTCAAGGATACACATCTATTAGGGCGGCTAGCCAATCCCTATTGCAGACTCTAGCTCAGGCACATTTGTGTTTGTTCAACACCCACAGAGGCAACCTGTGGTTTATGCTTTAACTATGCTGACCAGACCTCAATTACAGGAGAGGGCATGTTATCTAGCATGATCAACAATCTGAGCAAGACCAGCACATTCAAACCTTCGGTCACGATGACTTTAACTTCCTGCTAGAACAGCTATCAACCGTTCCCCAAGTGTTCCGTCTACCCAATTTCACTCACAAATTATATATATATATATATATATAAATACACACACAATTCGGCCCAGACAAGGCAACAATGCCACTATGATGAATGAAAATACTTTAGAAGTATTTTCAACCACACAGACATTATCAAGAACCAATGTGATGTCTGTGTGGTAATTAAAATTCATTTGTCTCCATCCCCGTATTCTTTGGAAAGCTAAGAGTTTGAAACAATCTACGTCATGTGTAATGTTTGAAAAAAAATGAAACGCAATATTTTTTTAAATTATAAATATACACATAATTATATCATATGCCCTTCAAGATCCTATCTGCTGTAGTGAATGATATTTTAATGTTAGTTGTTTATTTTGTATAATAATAGTTCCTATGGCTTTTAGTCTTTCCTTGGATTGGGTGCTGGGAAGTATTTTGGTGTTGTCAGCTAATATTGGTATTATGTTGATAGTTATAGCCCGGTCGTTTGTAATGCACTGATTGATATGAGCACATATAAATGGATATATTTAATGTGCACATATATATATATATATATATATATATATATATATATATATATATATATATATATATATATGTATGTATGTATGTATGTATGTATATACTTTATTATAGGATATTACATTCAAACACGTACAAAAATGCTACACAAATGCACTCATGTTTCGATGTGTATCAAAACAGGCGTTAGTAAATGACTAATTAGTACAATTTATTAGAATTTCAGTCTACTAATTAACTCATAGCTGAGTATTTGCATGTAGATAAATATAACGAACCCAACTAGAATTTGAGCTTTCCGATTTCCAATTCCGAGCCGTTATCCATTACACTGACTACACATCCAAGCATACACCACCTGATATTATGGAGCTGTCACTCATGAAGATACTGACTAGGCTCGACATTGCTTAACTTCAGTGATCATACAAGAACTGATAAGCCTTTTAGAGATAAGAGATGTCCTTATCGTACATAAGTATATGTGATGTTCTTACAAAATATTGTGAGGGACTTACACTTCAAAAGAATTTGGCAATCTTTAACTTCCATGTTCGCAAAACAACTATGTATCGTAGCCACTTCTCCATTCAGGTGATCAAGGGCAGACATTATATATCTTCATGACCTTGACCTTTTCTTCAATTTAACATAGCAAGTTCATTTAGATTCATAATAAACTTAATGTCTTTTTTGTTGTGTCAGTATTACGAACTTAGGCTGAATATTCTTTGTGACCATTTTTATACCTTTTATACTTTATGGCATTCTCTAATTAAACACAAGAAAAACTTTTTTCCATCCAATGAACAGGAAAATACACACTCAAAACATTGAATGTTTGTGATTTCACCTAAAATCTAAAATTAAAAGAATGTTTGATTCAGAAGAATAGATACTTTCAATCTACTTGAGTGAATTTATGTGGCAAGAGCAATTGAAAGAAAAAAAACGGAGAAATGTATACTTATGTGTCATGTGTTTATTTAAATATTCTTGTTCACAAACATTTTTATAAATTTACGAATAAAAAAATTCCTTTCGTATTCATTTCTTTATAAAATGGTAAATAATAAATATTTCCTTATAGTTGACTCACATATTTTTATAATCAGGTAAATATAAAATTATTTTTGTAAATAAGCAATCTAATAAATAGTGTTTAACATCTTTATTGTCAAATCTCAAGAATAAAGAAAATGTATAAATCCACTTTCATATGTTTAGCTTTTATTAAAAGTCTAATCATTGCTTTTTTAAAGCAATAAACATTGCCAAGAGAGTCAAAAAAATGATGTAATAGTGGTGTCAATGGTATAACTATCCTTTTGATACACCATTTTTTGCAGGTACAAAGATTAAACAGGGCCAAGAGTCCTTTATCCCTTCATTTGGTAGATTTACAAGATAAGCCTGGGTGTAATCATGTAAGTTTTAGGGAATTGTATACTATGTAATATTCGGTGTTGTGCTCAATGAAACATAATCAACGCTTTTTAAAACAATAAACCTTGACGAAGAGTGATGGAAGTTAAAATAATAGCAGTATCAATGGAAAACTGTCCTTTTGAGATTTGACACACCATTTTTTGCGGGCATGAATGTCCAAGTTTGACAGATTTTTTCTTAACAAAGGAAGAATGCAAGAGTTCTGCATTCTTTTCTTAATGAGTGCATAAGCATCCTTTTTCTATAACTTATCATCTGAGGGTTGCTACATTCATTAGAAAGTCATTGACTTTCACAAGAAGACGAATAGAGTTTGTTTTTTTGATCGATATCACCCCATGCAAGGAAGTAAAGCCACTAAGGGTTACAGAGTGTGGAAAAATTAGGAACAGAAAGGAAAGAGAAATCAGGAGGACAGTAGATAGCGATTGAGATTGCATTTAAATTTTTGAGGATTAAAGTTGGCTGGAAAGCATGGATTCAGAAGGGAGTTCCACAAGCAAGAAGTGCAAGAGAAGAAACTGTTATAGAATTTACGGTTACATCTAGCCAGCTCAACTGTAAATTGATGAGGTCTCAATGCCGGTCTAGTTTTACGATTAAATTCTTACTGTCTACGTACCATAGTGAAGACCTCATCTGAACAAATGAAAGTATTTATAGAAAAGACACAGAGAGGCAACTTTACGGTGGTGCCAAAATGCCTGAAGCCAAGACCAATAATAAAAAAAAAAAATTATTATTGTTCAAAAAAATTGTCATGGATCTAAATTCTTGCCTGATGGCTCAATGATAATACAAAATTTATTTTAAAAACATTAATAAAATAATTAATATCAAAAGTTAATTAATAAAAAGTTGTTTTTCTGGAGGACTTGATTGATAGCAATTCACTTCAGTTTACACAGGATTGAAAGACTATCTTATATTTTCCTAGCAATTACCTCCCTTGTCACACACTCGTCACCCATTTTGGCAAGGGGAAGGTTGAGGTTATCAATTTGAGGATTAGGGTTAATCCAAAGTAGATCAACAAGAGATTATTGATTCAAAAGGATTTTAACTTCTTATAAGTCACCAGGATATCTCACTCTCTTTCTCTCAACACATACACACGTGCTATTATACATTGAGAACTATTTTATTAGTACCAGCACACAATGTTCAGTATTTGTGTGTGTGTGTGTGTGTATGTATGTATGTAACTGCACATATCTGTGTATGTGTGTGTAATATAAAAAGTGGTGATATTCATATAAATATAAAAAACATGCAGTAATGCATAAACAAATTATGAATATATACGTATATGTATACCTGTATATATAAGGCGGTACTGAGAAAATCAGCCTGACTTTCCCCACACTACAAATTCTGATGTTTACTCACATTTTGAGAAGTAGGTCAGAACAAATACTTTTATACATTTCTTCATATCTCTCACTCTCTCTCATATATATATATATATATATATATATATATATTAGTGAGTGTGTAGAACATGCTTGAGCGCATCCAGGTGCATGACCAGCACACCAATGTTGTTAAAAGTCCTTAGTCTTCATTAACATAACCAATTAAGAGAAGGAAAAATCTGATGGCTTGACAGCATGTTACTCTTACTTCAAGCGTGAAAGTGATTGGGTGTAACATCACTTTCTTCACTTTAAAAATTAAATGCACTGGCATCACTTGATATCGTAAGACACAACCGAGTTTTGCAACAATACAATGGACATCTATCAAAAATAAAGTGGTCACGGTGGTTAGAATTGAGTGGCGACAGTCTGTTTCTTGCCTGACTGCAATCTTCATTCCATTACATTCAAGCATGAAACAGACTGTCGCCACTCAGTGTTGACATCCATGTCCATTTTTATAGGAACATGTCCGCTTTAAATTGAATATATGTACCTCATGGCAGAGAGAGCCACCATTTAGCCCAGTGCACCTCAAACACTTGATCATGAAGGACAGGCTGTCAGGTGAAATTTCTCCTCTCGTAGATCTCTCGAAGATTTCAATATCTGAACAGTTTTGTATCCGAACATAAACAAAGATTTTTTTTTTATCCACTAAAAATAATGTTTAAAGTGATAAAAATTGCAGCAATATTCAATGCATAAATAAATCGTAGGCATATTTATAAAATATGTAAGATAGATTCCGACAAGAAAACCTGTCTAGCACGGTGGACCAATTTTCCTAGCAGCAGACCTGAGCTGGCAATTGATTCACTATAATCTTTCCACTTCATGGCAGCAGAAAACATTAGCCTGAGCAAGTGTAATGAGTCACTCTCCTGGAGGTTAGCATCAGCCATAGCCAAAAGGCTTCTCACAGATGATTAAATCCTCTTGTCATATTTGTTGTAATTAAAAGCAAAGAAACAAAAATAATGCCTATTATTATTTTCTCCTGATTCATGGGATTCCACCTCTGAATGAGGATCCAGACCTTTGAAGAGCCAAGAGGCTGCAAGAAACTGTAGCCACTATGTTGGCTCACCCGTAGTCTTTCACAGAATTTTGTATTTATGATGCTTTTGTCCACTAACAAACACATCAACCTATTTTATCCAAAGTCAACATCATCATGACCTTTTGACTTGAGCTCAGATCAGACATTAATAAGGTTGATCAGTTCCATGAGGTCAAATTGGCAGTTGATCTCAAAAATGACCTATGATCTGCTATTAAAATGGACGAGGAACGACTTATTAATTCTAACGCTTCCAAAATGAAACTGCTCTTTTTTAATCATTCAAGAGAACCCTTTTTTGCCTTCCATCAACATGGCTGATGCTAACTTCCAGGAGAGTAACTCATTGTCTTAATATTTTATGTTGGCATGAAGTGGAAAGATTATACTGAATCAATTGCTAGGTCTGCTGTTAGGAAAGTTGGTTCACTGTGTCATGCTAGACAATTCTTCTCACCCAAATCTATTTTACACATTTATAAGTTTATCATTTATCCTTGTTTTGACTTATCTGGTGATACTACAATGTATTTAGAGATTCTTAATAAAATACAAAGAAGAATCTGCAATGTTATCAGTCCTGACCTGGCATCTAAGCTTCAGTCATTTTCCCACTGCTGTAACATAGCTTCCCTGTGCCTTTTCTATAAATACTTTCATGGTAATTGTTCCGTTTAATTTTCCTCTATGGTACCTAGACTATGAATTTAAGCGCAGTACTAGATTGGCGGCAAGGTTTCATCCTTTTACAGTTGAAATGGCTAGATGTAACCATAAGTTCTATGCTAATAATTTCTTTTCTCACACTTCTTACTTGTGGAACTCTCTCCCAGCTTCTTGCTTTCCAGTCAAATTTGATCTTCAAATATTTAAATGCAATGTCAGGTGCTATCTTCTTAATTCATGTTCTTTATTGTTCACTTTTCTTAATGTTTTTTTCTCATATTCTCTCTCACATCTTAGCCGCCTTGTTTGGATTGAAATTATTAAAAAAAAAAAAAAAAAAAAAGCAGTTGAAATCACATAGGCCCATGTCAGTATGCATGATTCTTACACAGTTGCTGCCAGGTCTTCCTTCCTAATCACTGTGTCCCGGCTGATAACATCAGGGAAGGTTAGTTTCTTGTGTCTCCTGTCATGCAGTTGACTGTCTACAGAGGATGAGTGATGAGATGACTTCATTCAGGCAATGTCATAGAGTAGACTATGACACTGACCTGCAGAGCAAACAGTTCAAGCTTTCATTAGAGAAAAGACATGACATAACCTGGCATTTACATTATTCGAACTATTGTCCTTATCTTTAGTCTTATCCACAATGTTTCAGCTGTTGTACACTCCTGCCTTCTTCTGGTGATAAACCTTGGAATTTTTAACCTAACCCTTTATCTAATATGAGGTCTGGTAAGAAAAATGATACTGAAACATTAGGTCAACAAGTCCCCACAATTCACTCACATGGCCTAGTGGATAAAAGCACTGGTTGAAACAATCCAAAAGTGACCTTACCCAAGGAATTTTGAATTCAATATCTGGCTACAGCAGAGGTGAGCAAAAACTTGGAGAGTGAATTACTAAAAGGAATTAACTGAGACATCCAGAAAAGGCATGGCACTTGGAACTAGAACAATGTATCCCAGTGAACTAGATAAAGACTTCAATTCAAAATTCCAATGTATATCAGCTGAAGAAGGCCAATGTGTACAACACCCGAAATGTTGTGGATATGACAATAAAGACAAGGACAACAGTCCAAACAATGTAAATATTTACAATAACTCATCTCAAGTATATCGACAGATAAGCTGACATATCATTTCTCTGCTAGGATGTCTCCAGGAAAGACTTTTAAGTTTACCTTAGAAGTATTGTGTAAGCAACATCTGATCTTTTCTCAAGTTTGATTGACATTGTCTATACTTCAGAGCCATACAGGTGCATTGGCTCAACTGTAGACTTAAATATTTGTAATTTAAGCTCAACTCTAAGATCAGAGCCCAAGTATTTGTTGTCATCAACTTGATTAAGAACTGTTATTTAATATTTTAAATTCATAGAAAACGACCTTCTAAGTTCTTAATCCACTGAATGTTTAGATCAGGCAGAAAAACAATATTCGTCCACAAAGTCATACAGATCAGGCAAGAAACATAGGACATTTCAAAACTCATCAGGAGTACAGAGAGAAAACGATATCCCCATTCTATTTAATCTCTCTCTAGAGTAGTCGGAATATATAGAAGCACAGATATGGAGAGATGGGCACTGATCATACCACATCCCGAATGCAGGAGAATCACATGCAGAAACAGTAATCCTGCTTCCATGCCAGAGGCCAGATGATGAAGTGGGCTACGATGACAGATATCCATAGTTGGGAAAAAAGTGATCTTGAAAAGAAAAAAAAAAATGAAATCAACATGCTCTACCAAGTGTTCTAAGAAATAGGACTCAAGATAAACCTTTCCAAAACACAAACTATGTTTTGGAATTGGAATGAAAGCAGTGATGGCACCTATCCCGAATCTATAGAAATTCGGGAGGTGGAATTATAAAATACGAAACACTACAAATACCTTGGCGTATGAATCAATTATAACGAATTTAGCATAGGAGATAAGGAAATTAAACATAGAATAGGCTGTGCTAGAGGTAGTTTCATTAAACACCAGAAGTTGCTATAAAACCAAAACATTAATCCCAAAACTCTAATCTAGTTCTACATTTCATCGGATCAAAACTATCATATAGTGACAAACTCATTCAGAAATATCTGTCAGTTGTATACAACCACTTTCTCAGATTAACAGTTAAAAATGGCTTTCAATGAGTGAAGCATGTAGGTCTTGGCATTGACCATCTTTCTTCAAACCTTGTGGACTGGCACTACAGAAGCACAAAGAACTCAGTGCATAGCTGACTTGAGCTTGACCATTATAACCATTCTTATCATTACTTACGCTAACTTACTTCTGAACCAGAAAAAGAAAATAGACATGACAAAGAGACAATGAGAACGTTGCTTCCTGCAGTTGCTACACAAAAAATAATCACAAAGAACTGTATCAGATAACAGAAACCACATCACTTGAGGACTGTCAACAGCAGCAACAACTAAAATGGATTGCACATGCAAGTTGAAGAGAGAATAATGACAATAAAAATGTTGATGTTCCACACTACTTCAAACAAAAGGTTAGAAAAGAAACCTTGAACAATATGGGAAAGAGTGATAATAGCTACTGGATATGAGAAACCTATTATAAATTTCAAACAACAATAGAACTGGATGTCAATGAATACTGAATGATTACTCATAAGGTAATTACCATTAGAGATGAGAACAGGTACTACACTTTGATAACAGCCAGGGAATGAAGAAAAGCATAACTCAAGTAGCACTGGCTGCTTGGTCAATGAATGCCAAATGTTTCCTTATAAGGAAATGACTAAATTATAATTACCATTAGAGATGAGAACGGATACTACACTTTGATCACAGCCCAATGGTCAGGGGATGAAGAAAAGTGCAACTCAAGTAGCACTGGCTACTCAGGTAATGAATGCTAAATGTTTCATTACAAGAAAATGACTAAATTACCATTAGAGATGAGAACAAATACTACATTTCAATCCCAATACAATGGCCAGGGAGTGAAGAAAAGTATAACTCGAGCTGTACTGGCTGCTCAGTCAATGAATGGCAAATGTTTCCTTATAAGGAAATGGCTAATATTATCATTTCTCTTATTTTGAAAATGTTTCATATTCTTGGTTTTTGGGGTCATTTAAATAAAGGCCAATATAGGAGCAGATTCAAGAGAATATAAAAATGTATTTTTCAGAGTATTATCCCAATTATAGGCCCAGCTAACTGCACGGCTTGTATCTCTGATGGGAGAGAAGTATGTTAGTTCTAAATGACTAATAACTGGCAATTATTGAGGAACTTTTAGCAAGGGATCTATTAGCAGGATCCAATAATTAGCTAATTAACAACTCTACCTAATAAGAGAAAACATGTATTATTTTTTATTGATCAGATAGTAGAAAAAAATGTGGAAATCAATCAGAAAGTGTGCATGTATATAACACCTATTGGTATACATAAAATTAGACAATTTAATGTGTTGCCAGCTATACGTTTTTGAAACAATGATGTTGCCAGCTATACGTTTTTAATATGTTTAGTAAATACTGGATCTGGCATTAAATAACCCATAGTGGTTGATATGCCATAAAACACCAAACAACCAACCAACAATTTAATGTATGTCAATTTGAGAAAAATTTCAGCAATAAGAATGCTCAATAAATAACTGCAGCAATAATTATCAACATTTATCTATAACCAACTAAAAGTTTCATGATTTTGTTGTCTATCAAGGGCAGCCACGAATAAGGAGCTATTGACAGATGATATATTTATAGATACTTAATAAACGTACTAAATCTTCAAATTTAAGATTTGTCTATATTGAAAACTTCTCTTATCTCAAGATAACATTACAATAATACAAAACTTAGATATTCAATTATATAAATTATTTATGTAAAAAATTAAATCCAATTTTCAAAACACTAGAATGTTCAAGAATTAAGAACAGTGAATGTCTGAAAAACTGGACATCAAAATTGCTACATCAGAAAGTTAAAAAAAAAAGAGAGAGAGAGAGAGAATAGTGACAAGAAAAAACCACAAAAAGGATAAATAACCACAATATTCTACATGTATGCACACCCAAACATGAAAACACAAAAGGAAGAAAAAAAAAATATTCAACCTTGCATCAATGAAATGTGCATATATAAAAGAAAAATAAGAACTATAAACATTCAATTGCTGATACTCCCTGACAGTGGATAGAATGATTGCTGGAGGGGCCATATACAAAACTTAGTCAGGTTGCTGAAAGTAACACCAATTAAGTGACAAAATTTTTATTATAATTCAAGTCGAATCCGTTACATTCACTTATATGCTAATACCCTGGGGAAAAGTGTGAATCCTCTTCTCCCTCCAGCAAATAGCTAAATGGCTGGACAGGCTGAGTTCTATAGCCTTTGATGGAAACTGGTCTAGGAGAAGGCCAAAAACCTGTGAAGGGTCATTTGGCAACCCTGTGCACCAAGTCTCTGGATTCGGCCCTTCAAAAAGTGTGGATGGTTCTGCACAAAACGTTCACCACTATAATCAAATCTCATGTGCTGGCGTTGGGCTGTCAGTTTCCTAGGAACTGATCTGCTTGACCCTCATACGTCAAAAATCGACGGGAGAGTTGAGTATATATATATATTTTATCCAACATTATTTCTGCAAACCTTATTTTTCATGGGTACACGTATTTTGTATTTGTGAATTCTTCCTTTAAGACTTCTCAATTTAGTCTGGTTGTCATTAACTTCACTTTTTGAGAAAATAAACAAACCAATAGCATCTCATATGTGTACCCACCAAAATAAATATTTATAGAAATAAAATGTGTGTGTATGTATATATATATATATATATATATATATATGTATTTTTAAAAAATTATATGCTTGTTTATTCTTAGAGAAGTACTGTGGACATTTTATTGATTCATATAAGTGGGCACTAAGGTTAACACCGAGCATCGACAGTCTGTCTCATGCTTGACCACAACATTCAGGCCATCTTCTATATTAGCATACATTCTATCCTTGAAACTGACCACTTTTGCCCCAAAATATAGTGTACCTAAAAATATTTTTTTTTTGCACTGAAAGATTGCATGAAACTCTGAGTCATGCTACAATATTGGATATTATGTATATTCAGTAACATACTTCTAGCTCTGTTTCTTAACATTAGGTACCCCCAGTAGGTCACGTAAAAAACAGCATAGCATGATGAAAAAAGCTCCAAACTTAATAAAAACAAAGCTTTGTCATCAAAATGTTTATGTTATTATTAAGAGGAAAGACCAAAGGATTTTTTTTTTTTTTTTTTTACTCCTGTCTAGCTCATTCAAAATTTTGGTTAAAAATCGTTTTTTTATGACAGTAGCAAACTAGAGAAAAAGAGTTTATTTTATTTTACGCTTTTTTCCAAAGAAAACATTAATTTGGAAATTCTTGCAAAATTCAAATAATTGTTGGATTTTAATGAAACTTTCAGGACATATTCAGAAATTAAGTTATTTTTTTAAATTTTTTATTTTTAGAAAATCTTGGTAAATTGTTTTTTACATATGTTACAACCCACTTACATAATTTCATAAAATTTTGAGAATTAAATTTTTAAGTGGGGGATTTTTTTTTTTATTTTATTAGTTAAAAACAGGACTCTCTGAAGAAAGTAAATCAATTTTTTTTGTAAAAGTTACCTTTTTCATTGAAAATCTGCTCTGAATTGTAAAATAAAAAATGCAATAAAACTATGACATTATTTAATTAAAAAAAGCTTTTAATTGCTTTTGTAAATAAGTTTTATTTACATTATTGTCTGAAGAAATAAAATTACTTAAATTAACTAATATTTTGTTTAAGGTAGTAAAGAACCTAGAGATGAAATACAAATTTCATAAAGCTTCTTAAAAAACCTAACTAAAGGTCAATAAAATATTAAATATTTGCTGAAAATATATTAATTTGTAAAAATTACTAGGTAGTTAAAAACTAAAAATAAAATTAAAAAAAAATGTGTTCACTTAGATTTCATAAATTTGTCATTTCTGATCATCCATAAGAGCTGTTCTCACCTTAAGTCCGTCTCCATAAATCAATAAAGATCAAAGAAGAACCCATCATTAAGAAAGGCTTTTATGCTATGAGTAATATTTATTTCAAATCAGATTAATTTAACTTTAAATTTTCTAATTTTACTCAAATATATCTATAATTTAATTTTCAAAGAATTTAAAACCCGATAAATGTTTGTTTACAAATTTTTTTAAAAATTAAGAAAATGGCCACTTTTAAGAAAATTAAAAAAAAAAAAAAATTATTTGACATTCCAATCTATATAATTTCTATGAAATACACTAGAATATTTTACTTACTTGAAATAATAAATTTAATCCTTTAGCTTTCAATTAAAACTAGAATTAAATCTTCAAGAATGCTTTTCATTTTTAAAATTTAATTTTAAAACTTAGATATCGAAAATTCAGTGGAAGTGCCTGCCTACTTAACATTGAGCACTATATTTATAACATCTGAGGAAGAAATTATATTTGTATGTATGTGCATTTTCTATCCTACCCATTCCCATATATATATATATATATATATATATATATACACACACAGACAGAGGGTGCAATGTTGTATAAAATGTCACCATTTTATATTTTTAATTTTGCACATGCACATAGTTTTTGATTTTGTTGAGTTCACAGTATAATAGAGGCATTTGGGCACCATCTGTGAGAAAAAGAGCACCATGATGCAATTCACTCAACCAGAAATTTGCAAACACCATGCACTACTGGGTGTCAATCTGAGGACAGTGCAGAGCATTCAGAAAGAGGTGGATGAGTCTCATGGAGATTACGAAGGCCCAGACCAGATATGATGGCAATATTCAATGCATAGACATTCAAAATAAAAGTTCACGACTGAAATGGCCAAGCAATTTCCACTGACTAGAAATTCAAAAAACCCTTTTAAAATAGGAAGAAAAACCAGATGAGACATGGCTGTGATCAAGACAGCAATGAAGTGAAGTGGACTCTAAATAATTTTATACGAGAATGAAGGCTCTGGTGTTTTATAACCAACAGTAAAAGCCAGGTAAGAGATCTCTAAAGTGGTCACTTGTTGTCCACAAATAGAGAGAAAAGAATTGAAGCAAATAAATAAATGCAAACTTTTGCAATAAGTTTCATTGAACCGGAATGCAAGGGGTTCTAGTTGTGAGTGAATATATTCAGATGCATACTAGAATGGTCAGTGTCTAGTTGTCCATAGAATGTTACAAAATGACAGCCAGAAAGACGCCAGCTGAAAGGGAGTTCGAGGTCATCAGTCAAGACATACAGAAACAATGTCATGGTTAGAGAGGGAAGCCAGTTGTTGGATGATGAGTAGAGTTGCAGTCTCACTCAACATGTACAGACAATTGAGATGAGTAGAGTTGCAGTCAGTTCTTGCTGTCCAAAACAAAAAATCTGTCCCATTAATCCATTTGAGGAGCTGCAAAAAAAGCAGCAGCATTGATGTCCCAAGTGTTATCTATCTTCCTACCTCCCAAACAATATTAGAAAAAGGATTTGTTTCTTGCCATGAAAATATCTTCCCTTACCATTCACTTGTGAATGCACACAGGCATTTCCTAGTTTTTGTTCACACCAATATAAACAAGAATTAAAAACAATGAGGCGATTTGTCCCTATTATGAAAGGCTGAGTGACAGCTTCAATTAGACACTTACACAAGTGGACGTGCAGGTGATGTTATGGATAACAGATCGGCATGAGAAATCAGAGAGACAAGTTTGAGTCAGTCAGATTCATTACATACACTTATATGCAAATACACGTGGGATACGTATTAATCTTATCACTTCACTGCAGCTATGAGTTAAATAGGACATTTATCTGGAAAAAAAAAATCATTATCCAAAATTCTTAAAGCAATATTCATTCACAAGAAAAGAATTATATGCAGAATCCAAATAGGTTTTAGTTTTAAATAACACACAACCTGTAAAAACAACCAATGCTTACACAAATACACAATGAATATAAGGAAAAGAAAAGTATAAGAAATCATGTATAAATTACCTAGACATAGCTGTGCAAATACCTTAAATATAGCTAGTTGCCCCAAATAAATGCATCGGAACAAATTATACTTTATTTGACTTAGTCAAACTATTTTTCTCATCTTTTATTATAGAGTTTTTTTCTTTTTTTTTAAAAAAATCAGCATGTTTCAGCAAAGTACCCTTTGGCCATTTTTAGGCTTATATTGGCTAATGGGCAATATCTTGCATGAATGATTTTTGTTCCGTTTTTTTTTGTTTCTTGTTGCTTAACATATCATTCAAAAACGATGAATACCTAAATTGTACTGGTTGGGTCTAGTTGTGCTGGTCTTAACAAGATTTTACTAATTAAAGAAGCTGGGAGTTGAAGAGTGGGGGGGTACACATTCCTATCTATCTTCAATTAGTCTCGACTTACATACTTTGGTCTGGGTGAATGTGGGCTGAGAACTGATCTATGACTTCCTAATTCAAGCTCTGTTAAAGAGGAATGTTTTGCCAGTTAATGGCAGACCACACTACAAGGATGAATATGGACACTTCTCACTGTCTTCATCTTCTAAAGTCTAGTAGCAGCCTGTCTGGTTTTGATGTTGAAGCAGATGAATAAACCAAAATTATTCTTTCAACCGTTTTTGTCGTCTTTGACTCTTCAACAGGACCACTTTTTGATCATGTCGCGTTTCCTGCATCCAGCACTAACAATCAAATCAGGTGATGGCCAAATGCACAACGTGTCATTGGGGAGTGGGTAAGTGGTGGGGAGGAAGAATTTTGTACATCTGAAGAAGTCTGTAGAATAAATCTGCCAAATCATTGTGGTATTAACAAAAAGAAGTTGAATTAGCCAAAATGAGAAACATGCCCTGAGAAACTTATTTTGTAGTAACAACACAAGGAGTCACTGCTAAATTGATTACGAGATCCATGTGCTCAAATAGACTGTAATTTATTTTATTTGGGATTGGAGTGATCATGGATTTTATTGAGACCAAGATTTCAATTTCAAAGTAACCACCTATTGTAGAGAGAGGAAAATAAAAACTTGGGATCAAGTGCCACTCAGCTGGAAGGCAGAGAATTCCATTCATGAGCTTATATAATCAGGCTGCATTTTAGTCAGAGGCAAGTCACAAACTTTCTATAGAGATGGGTAAAAGGAAAGTGTTGGCAGTCAGAGTCATAGGAGGGAGAGATTTATAGTGAGAAGCAAGAGTTCTGACTGGCCAAATGGAAGATCTTGTGTATTAGTCTGTCATAAGAAAAAAAAATGTAAATAGCAGTAAAGATATCCCAAATGTCACTTCCCACCCACAGAGCTTGCCAGGTGAATCTAGGAATGAAGGCTATATTGAAAACTAGATTCAGGTTTTCTTGCCTGTTTATGGTGATATTTCACCTCCCATAACAAATTAAGTAGAGAAGAAAAGTTAAGGGAACATAGAATAGGCTGCACCAGGAGTAGTTTCACCCAACACCACATCCTGAAAACTGTCAGATCGAAACTTTCAAATGCATGGCGCCAGATCCATTCAGAAATATCTAAATTATCAATGGTTAAGTGTCTTTGAACGAGTGAAGCCTGATGGTCTTAGCAAAAACCATCTTTCTAAGAAACATTGTGAACTGGAGCTACATAATCACATAGAAATATAACAAATAGCAGAAAACATAACTTGAGGACTAGCAACAACTAAAATGGATAGCACATGTAACACGAAGACAAAATAATGGCATGTTGATATTCCACACTACTTCAAACAAAAGGTTAGAAAGGAAACTACAATCAATAGTGGAACAAGTGATAACAGTTACTGAACATAAATCTATTATCCTGAAAAATCATTTGAAAAGAAAAAATTTGTCTATATTTCTGAAGTATTGTAACTATTTACATTGTTCAGATTGTTTGTGGTCTACATCTTTGACATATTCATGTTTCAGCTATTATATGCTCCAACCTTTTTCAGCTGATATACATTGGAATTTCAAACCAACACTTATCCACTGAGATAAGTATCCTCAAGGTTGAGTAATCCAAAAAGTGACTTGACCCAAAGCAGAGGGAACAAAAGCTTTGAGATGAGTTACTAATGGGATTTAACTGTTACTGAGATATCAAAGAAAAAAAAGGCATGGCACATGGAATTAGATAAATCTACCCCCATGGTCGAAATGAAAGGTTTGGCTTGAAATCTAGTGTATATCACCTGAAGGTCAGAGCCTACAATGGCTGAAACTTTGTGAATAAGGCAATAAAGATGAGAACAGTTCAAATAATGTAAATCATGTAAATATTTTATATACTTCAACCAAAAACAGTACAGGCTGCTCAGTCAATGAATGCCAGATGTTCCCTTATAGGTCAACAGTTATGACCATTACCATTCCTTTGTTGAACGTCTACTAAGCCTTTCCAAGTTTTTGTTTACACCAAAGCAAACCGGAATTGACCAGTGTGTGTATGTAGAAGAAGCTGACCAATCAGGAAATAAGTAGCCAAAGAGCCTGACCATATGTTTACAGCAACATAAAAATCCTTAGTAGGTTTATATACCTAGCAAGATTATCACTATACTTTTCACTAATATTTTTTCTTGCACATCTTCTGTTTTTTTTTTTTAAAAGAAAAACAACAAAAAGAAAACAAGAAAAACAAACAAATTTGTACAAATTCAACAAAATAACTATAAATGCATCTGAAATGTGAGGACAGAAAAAAAAGTGACAACTTTTCCCTGTTGTGTTAATTTTATTACTTAAGAAAAAATAGATATATATATGTAGATGGAGATATATATTTATAAATACATATATATATACATCTATGTATTTAAGCAAAAGATATGTTCACATCCAAGAATACATATGTGTGTATGTGTATACACCTAAAAAGAAACTCCGGAGCAGACAAAATACTAGCAATGACAGTTGTGCTAAGAATGGCAACCACATAAATTTTAACAATAGTCCTTGTTTCCTTATTAAATAGGAAGCAACCCCTGTGAGCGGGTAAAGAATTCTGTTCCCTTTCTGGGTAACAATTCAAACAGAGGATATGGGAAGCCAAATAGAGACCCAGTAATTCTTAGCATCCCACTTGGTGGTAAAGACTGATTTGGAGCTATCAAAAAAACAATCTGTTAAAAAAAAAAAAAAAAAAAAAAAAAAATTTTAAAATAAGAGGGTGGGGGGGGACAAAAAGATTTAGCTTGAGGAAACGGAGACGTGTCATGAGAAACAGGTGGTAGAATTCCTCTAAGTGGCATGCTTTTCAATTGCCTCCCATGAAAGAATTATCAAGAAGTTTCAATATGTTCAACCATAAACTGAATTATCATTAAAAGCATCTATTTATAAACCATTTGATGTTTTTAATGATAATTCTGAATATGGTGTAACATTTTAAAATTTATTAAATGATCCTCTTTGATGAGAGCTGATCAAAAAGCTGTCTGATTGAAGAGAACAGATCTCCACTTTTCAAGTGATATTTAAGCTTTTTACTATCAAGTAATTGTTAATAAAAAATTTTTAAAAAATGCAATAAAAAAAAAAAAAGAAAAAAAAACTATTTTATGATAAGGAAAAAAATTTATTATATTTTTCCATGTAATTATAATCCATAAGATTTTATATTTTTTTACAAAAATTAAACATTTTTTTAAATTTTTATGAAGGACTTTTATTATAATTATTTTAAAACTAGTTTTTCTCCATCTTAATATAGAATTTTTTTAGTGTTGGGCGAGGGGTATGAAAATAATGATGATGGCAGCATTTTTGCAGGGTGCTAATCAACTCAACAGTAGGATTCGTCTGTAATGCATTTAAATGCTCAAAAGCTTAACAAAGACATCCATCTTTAACACGGGTTTACTTGTAGCATGAAGTCAGACTTTTTTTTTTTAAAGACTCAAAAAGAGAAAAATATATTAAAACAGCAAAATTTAATTTCATCTTACCTTTTTTAAAAAGACAAAAATGAAAATTAGAAATTTAAAAAAACTTTCTTCAGAATCTCAATTTTAAATTTCATTCTTTATTATAACAAAGTTTATTGCATTTTTTTTAATGTTCAACAAAAACAATTTTTTTTAAAGCTTAATATTAAAATCTACACAAAATAACCACTGATAATTCTGACAAATTTATTCAAAACAATGCATTATTTATTGTAAAAGCAATGAAGTTTTGACCAATGAACTTTCTTATTCGCCTTTTTTTATATATTTAATATTTTTTTCTTGACTATTTTACTTGGCTTAGCAATTTTATATGCAGTGCACTGACCACACTAAGAATGGTTAAAAATAAACATTAATGAAACTAATATAATTATATAAGAAATTATGATAAATGAATTAACAAGATACTGTTATCATTATTAATTATGATATTTTTATTATTAATACAAATATTATTATTAATAATGATAATATGGAAATAATATTAATTATGAAATATTATTTTAAAAAATAAAATTAAAAAAAAAAAAAATCACAAAACTGCATAGTGGATGGACTTTATCAATCTATTTCCTCTCGATTTACTTTTTAGCGAAAATTACGGGTGAGGAAGAAGGGTGTTAAAAGGAGGAAGGGGGTCCAGGTTTTGCTTTTACATTTTGTATTTTGTCTTTATTTTATTTTTGTCATTTTTCTCTTAAGCAAAAAATTTTTTTTATTTATTCCAAAAATTGGGTTAAAAGAAAGTAGGGCATTATGAAAAAAAAAAAAAAAAAAAAAAAATTATATATATATATATATATATATATATATATATATATATATGATTGATAGATAGATAGATGATGGACTCCCTTCCCTATGAAGCCATATCCCCAGTCCGTTGTTTTCGTTTCATTATAACTTCAGGGTCTATCGTTTTTCTGTCATAAACCTGTCCCAACATTGCAAAAAAGTCAATGAACATGGTTGTGAAGTTGATCCGCCAGCCCAACTCACTGGTCTTGTAATCCTGGGGGAAAGTGTGGTGATAATTATGGAAACCTTCACCCATACTGCCAATGCTGACCCCAATGTTCTCAGCTGGGTTGATCCGTTTGTCATAAGGTCGGTTACCCCACATGTGGGCAGCACTGTTAACCAGCCAAGTTGCATTCAGGCCACAACAATAGCGCAAGATTCCAGCAAGAAAGTAAGCATTCCACAGACTTTCATCCCAACACAAATTGGGAACAATTGTTGGGATGATGAAACAGAAGAGAAGAACAGATGGGATATAATATCTGGAATGAGAAAAAGAAGCTATCAAACTTTGTTTTAGAACTATTTCAATCAAACAATTTAGTATGAAGGCTTTGTTAAAATGAAATAAAATAAAATGCAAATAAAAACAAAAAAATCCCCCCCCCCCAACGAAAAAAGAAACCAAACAAACCTTTGTCAAACCGGTATTTTATGTACATTTTTCTTTCACAGTAACTATTTATAACACAAGCAACTTCTTCAGTCGCAGCCCTGGGTACATTAATATTATCCTTTAGCAGGATGTAAAAATCTAGCAGATAATGTAATGGTTATTGGCTCAACATGAGAAATCTGCAAGCTAAATTCCAGTCAAGAAAGACAATTCTGAATTCAAAACTGAGTCACCTGAACCTGTATATAGTGTTAAACATGGAGTGCAGATACTATGCCAGTAAAACAAAAGTCACAATAGATAATCCCAAGGCTCCGACCCTGAAGCCATCATAAAAATTCAGGATATGGAATCAGTAAATAATTTTTATACCTTGATGTATAGATCAGTTATAAGAAATTAAGTACAGGAAAAAAAATAATTTATTTACATTGATTGAACTGTTGTCTTCATCTTTATTGCCATATTCACGACATTTCGGTCAGTGTACACTCTGGCCTTCTTCAGGTGATAATAGTTGGAATTTTGAACTGGAACTATTATTTAGTGCATGGGGGTAGATGGTTCTAATTTATCATATCATGCTTTTGGATATCTCAATTTTAGTTAATTCCAACTAATATCACAACATCTGAAACGTGAATATGGCAATAAACATGAGGACAACAGACTGATTGATGTAAATAGTTACAATACCTCAAATCTCACAAATATAGATAGAAAAATAAATTTAATATAGAATAGGTTGTGTCAGAGATAGTTTTACCCAACACCCCAAATTGCTACAAAACCTCAATCTGAAAACTCTAGTCATGTTCTTAAATAGCCTCATTATATTGACTTTCATATGGAGGTTATGCATGGTGCCAAATCCGTTCAGAAATATATAACGTGTCGGCTGTATGCACCCGCTTCTTAAGATCAATGGGGAAAAAAAATAGGTTTTGAGCAAGTCAAAGGTCATCCTTCTTGCAACATTGTGAATCTGTAGCGTCAGTCCACAAACAAAGAACTATACTAAATAACAGAAACCACATCAGTTGAGGACTATCAAAAGCAGCAACAACTAAAATGGGTAGCGCATGTAACAAAAAAAAAAAAAAAAAAAGAAAAGACAATCAGGATGTTAACATCCCACACTAATCCAAATAAAAGGTTAGGAAGGACCCCCCTCCAATCAAAAGTGAAAAGAGCCATAACAGCTACTGAACTTGAGAAACCTGTTTGCCTAAGAAATTGTTTTAAAAGAAAGATTTTATAAATTTCAACTGAAAGCCGTACTGGCAGTTCGGTCATTGAATGCCAAATGTTTGCTCATAGGGAAACAGCTATTAGAAAGAGATTGTTCAGAATGCTGTTGATGCCAATGGACATTAGAGCCAAGGAAGATGGAAACTCCTAACCAAAACTGAAAAACCAAGACAAAGACTATTCTACCTAGCAAGAATCTAAGTTTCACTTGTCTAAAACAATCCAATTACATAGATATAAATTTCTTTGTTATAAATATAAGACAGAGAAAAGGAGAGGGGGGGGGTCATATTTTATCAGAGTTCCTTGATAGAATTCATTGAAGAAGTGAATGCTCGTGTTTAAAAAATCCTACTTACTTTCTTTGAAACCGTACAACAGGATCGTTGAGCAAATCAGTTGTATCTAATAATTTGCCTTTGGCTCTCACATTAGGATGTTTCCGGACAAGCAACCAACCAATATGGGAGAAGAAGAAGCCACGTTTGGCATTGTGGGGGTCGGCATCTGTTTCTGAATATTTATGATGAACCCTGTGATCTCGGCTCCATTCAAAAATGGAATTCTACAACAGCAAAGAACTAAAAATTAAAAGTACACACAAATAAAAGAAAACAATAAAAAATATGGTGCATTACAAAGTTGCATACATATTTAAAACTGCAACAATGCAGTATATTTCGTAGTATCAGCACTATCATCCCCACCCATCATTTTTGGCTTTCAAGTTTGTTGTTTATTTATTAAAAACAATGCTGATATCACTTCTTTCCTAATGTAAATGTCAAGTCAGCAGCGGCCAAAACTTTGTATGCACACATGCATTGAAGTGTGTGTGTGTGTGTGTGTGTGTGTGTGTGTGGAGAGAGAGAGACTTAATACAAATATGAAATTTGTTACTTAGCAGATTGATGTTAGTATCCAGAGTTTTGCTGACAGACCCTCCAGCAATCGCTCTGTCAACTCCTCAGGGGATATCAGGAATTGACTGTTTATTTTCTCATTTTTTTCTCTCTCTCTCTCTCTCACACACACATACAGAGTGGGTTGAAAGAAAATCTCTATTGAAAATTACTATCAACTTTTGGTACTATCAACTTTTGGTACTATCAACTTTTGGTACTATCAACTTTTGGTACTATCAACTTTTGGTACTATCAACTTTTGGTACTATCAACTTTTGGTACTATCAACTTTTGGTACTATCAACTTTTGGTACTATCAACTTTTGGTACTATCAACTTTTGGTACTATCAACTTTTGGTACTATCAACTTTTGGTACTATCAACTTTTGGTACTATCAACTTTTGGTACTATCAACTTTTGGTACTATCAACTTTTGGTACTATCAACTTTTGGTACTATCAACTTTTGGTACTATCAACTTTTGGTACTATCAACTTTTGGTACTATCAACTTTTGGTACTATCAACTTTTGGTACTATCAACTTTTGGTACTATCAACTTTTGGTACTATCAACTTTTGGTACTATCAACTTTTGGTACTATCAACTTTTGGTACTATCAACTTTTGGTACTATCAACTTTTGGTACTATCAACTTTTGGTACTATCAACTTTTGGTACTATCAACTTTTGGTACTATCAACTTTTGGTACTATCAACTTTTGTTGCATGAAACAAAATATATTGTGATCCCTAAAGTGATAGAATTTTGTTACTATTTTTTTTTATTTCAGAGTGACCAGCGTAGCCCAGATTGGTACAAAACCTGACAGTGCATGGGTGTGTTCAGCCAACGTCCCTTTACGAAGTATGGCAGTCCATGGTAAAAGTGCAGAGATGGTGACAGTGTTCATGGACCTCCTGCTTCAGTAGATGCCAAAACCATCAGAAGCTGATGAGCACAAGATCTGTGGTAAATACCCCCGAGAGCTGGCATTCTTCAACATCCAGATTGGAAGAAAACTTGCAAAAGGCAGAATTTATATATTGTACTTCTCCCATTATACTGTTCAAAATAAAACACTTCATTAATAAGCCAATAATTAATAAAGTTAATAATTTTAAGTAGGGAGTTTTTTTTCCACTGACTATGTGTTGTGTTTGTCTAAGTAAAAACAAAAAGAAAACTTATCTTAGCTGATGCATTTCGTCCTCTGTGGGACTTTTTCAAGGCAAATGCAAGGATTTTTATTTTGTAACAAGTATTTATATACAAGAGCAAAAATGATATTGGTTTTTCAAAATTTTTAAATTTAAGAATGCTCATAAATATTCATCAGGTTATTGGGAAAAACCAGGCAAGCTATGGAGGACACTAAGTGATACATTACTTGCCTGAATTTTTTTAATTTATTCTATTAACTATAAATGACAAGGTATTTAAAAAAAAAAATCCATTAAAAAATGGGAGAAGGAAGGGGAATAACAGGTGATCTGACTTATTCAAAAAGTATACACTGAATAAAGAGTTCAGTTGAAAATTCCCTGAAGGTAACCTAGATTGATAGAGACCTGAAGAAGGCAGAATGGTTGAAATGTGATATATTTGGACTAACAGCTATTTATTCAAGAAATTAAGATATTTATCAATTTTTTTTTTTTTATCTTTTTCAGTAAAGTATTCCAGAAAAGAAATTCAACAGAATTCTGTAACGGCTGGAGTAAATGGTAATCTAAAGTGAACAATGTCTGATGAATACAGTAAATGAGTTAAGTTTTCAAGAGTTACAAATGAAATATGAAGTCTAGTATTATCCTGATGGATTTTTTTTCTTCATTCCAGACACTTGATGCTTTCATATGATCAACTTGGGAGCAGTATTTGCTTGAATAACCCCTGTTTTCTTTTTGTTTTGTTTTTCTAAAATTTCAAAAGATCTCTTTCTGATATCACCATATACAAAATATTCTCCATAGGTGTAGATTGCCTTTTAGTACACTTGGTTATACAAGGATGTGTCAAAAAGCCTTTGATTTAACAAAAACTAAATAGAGATTTTATATATATATATATATATATATATATATATATATAGTAATCCATTGGTATAGTACAGGCAAGTCCTATTAACACAACATAGAATTTGAATTATGTTAAAACTGACTCACACAGAGTGCTCAATGTTTATTTTCATTAAACAGAGCAAATTTTCTTTACAATTGGAATTAAGATACCTTTAGTAAATGACTATTTTCACCTATGAATTCTAATTTTAAAATTCGCAGAGTACACTACAAATTGATACCATAAACAGTTTAAAAAATCCTGTGAATTTTAAAATTAAAATTCATAGGTGAAAATGGTCATTTACTAAAGATATCTTAATTCTAATTGTAAAATGTATATATATATATATATATATATATATGAATGAATAAAAAGAGACAAGAGGAAAAACTATACTTTCATCCTCTATACATTTTGTCCATGCCTTGGTAAAGGCCCTCAAAGGGAGAAATGCATTGACCAAGTATAGTCTTCCATTTTTGTCTTCTACATATACACTCCATCTGAATAATAATATATATATATATATATATATATATATAAAAAGCTTTTGAGATGTAGTCTAGGATTATAAATTTTTCAGCACCTGCTAGCAAAGTATTCACATTGCCTGTCATGGTTATACTTAAATAGCAAGTAAAATCTTTGTTTCTTTTTTCTTATGTGGAAGGCATATATTCAAGTGACTAACATAACCAAGCTAGTACCAACAGTATTCTAATGTTTTCATCTGAAATTGCCATCTGTTTCTGTGAATCCAGTTCCTTTGTCTTTTCCTGACTTTTCCCCCTCACAGAAGTCTTCTCATGCTCTTTCACTCACTGTAATCCCCTGCATCCATCCTAGTGGTATTACTGACTTGCTTGGGATGAAATGATTTACAAAAAACACAAATTTGTTTTACAGTAGATAGGATTTAAAATATCAAAAGCTATCCTAAATCTCTCATCCTTTTAATTTAGATTTTCATAAATCTAAATTTCCTTGCTTGTAATATCTTGCCCAAGTCAGAATTTTGTGCCAAATATAAACAGACAAAAATCCAGGATTTGTTTCCTTAAATTCATATCAAAGGGATTTTAACAGTTTAAGGACATGCCACAGCCAATTGAACAAGCAATAAAGAACCAAGTAAATATGAAAGGCACTTCTAGATTTCACTAAACATTGGACTAAATGAGGCTTGGAACTTTTTGCACAAACCCAACAAAATAAGTCATTGCTCACAAATACACAAATTATATATGAGAGAGAGAGAGTCAAAGCACGAGAGAGAGAGAGTCAAGGCACGAGAGAGAGAGAGTCAAAGCACGAGAGAGAGAGAGTCAAAGCACGAGAGAGAGAGAGAGAGTCAAGGCATGAGAGAGAGAGGATGAAGTGGACAGAAGAGTGAAACCTTTCCATCCCAAAAATGAAAAAAGAACTCTTAGAGTCAGTGAAAAAAAAAAAAGAATGGAATCAATTATCAAACTTATACTTTGACGAGAGCAAAATTTAATCAAATAATGTTTTTTATTTCGTTTTGCCATAATAAAATTTCTAATAAAAAAATAAAAAAAAATCATTTTTTTTTTTTGTTTAACCCCCCTGTATAATAATTTTATCTCATTTAAAATACAAAACAATTACTTTTTGGGCCAATTTATTAACAGCAGTGGCCTTAAACTTTTGAACTGATAGAGATTATATATATATATATATATATATATATATATATACACACACACACACACACACACACACACACACACGTGTGTGTGTGTGTGTGTGTGTGTGTGTGATAAAAATATAATTTTAAGGTATGTTATATTTATGGGTAAAAGTGTTCAATATCAAGGCAAATGTAAGCGCAAAATTGGATACTGAAGTCAACACCAAGCCACAACACTCATGCTTCAATACTATCTTCAGGCCATGTGTTTTTTTGGGTTCAACTATTTATATATGTCGGTCAGTGGTGCATTAAGGTCTATTGTATTCTCGCAATGGTTATGTTTCAAATTATTCTATATGCTATTGAATAGGAATAATTGTGTATCTGAATGCAGTTACTTGTATTTATTGTATACTGTTAACTTTTTACTCGTTAAGAGCCACTAGGATAATACAATAGACCTTATTGCCCAAAATGCCCCACTAACTCGCATATATAGTCAAGTCAAAATAAAACACTCATTGAAGCATGAAAGACTGTAGATGCTTGATGTTGACCTCAGTGTCCAAGTTTTTAAATATATATAATGGTATATTTGGGAAGCAATCCCACTTTTATACAAGTTTCATTAAATACAACTAAACATAAAACTGCAGTTAAGTTTGTTTTTAACGGAACATACGCACGTGTGTGTGTGTGTGTGTGTGTGTATATATATATATATATATATATATATATATATATATATATATATGGTGAATCAAAAATACTTTTACACACATTGAGGGCAGGTTCCTCACACCAAAACAAGGACAAGAGTTTATATAAACATACATCTGCAAATCCTTCATTTTTGAGTTATTAAGTTTAAAGTTTACAGTAAATGCTGTTAAATGCAGAATCCAAAAATACTTATTGCCATAGTTTGTGGTGCCACAGATCCTGTCTCAGCAACATGACAATAAACAGCAGCAAAAATTGGATGACTTGGCTGTCTTCAGCCTGGAAACGCAATCTGATACAGCCATGCAGCCATGTGTAAAATATTCATAAGAATATCCTGCCATTGTTAAACAGAACACTTCTCAGTTAACTCACTACTACACACGTTAAACGTTGAAGGCAGACAAGCCACAAATGTACACGAATGACAAATGTAACCTAGTCTACATGGCAACACAGCACCATCTACCATAATCTATCTTTAAACTTAACTCAAAAACGAAGCATGTGCAGACATATGTTTACATGGACTTTTGTTCGTTTTGTTGTGGGGAAGCCACCCCCAAAATTTGCAAAAGTATTTTTGGTTCCGTTGTTGCAAAATTATTTAAAATAAAATGCTTATATATGCAAAAAAACAAATATACAAATAATACACACACACACACACAAAGAAAAAAATAATTAAGTGACAAAAAAAGAAAAAGCTTGAAATCTCATATCAGGAATTTCATACCTGGAATACATACCTGGAATGCTGTTGACTGCATGGAAGCCAGAAGGGCTCTCATCGGTAATTTGGCTTTGTATGCTCTGTGAGCCCATAAACGGTGTGCACCAGCTGTGATCCCAATACCAGCATACATATACACACCCAGAGCTATAAAGAGAAAAATAAATAATATCAGTCCTCTTATATAGCAGTGAATGCTGGAGGATGATCTCACAGATGAAGAGACTTGATGCAGCAGAATGTGGATCTACAGGAAAATGCTGAAAATATCATTTACTGAACATGTGAACAAAAAACAAAAGAAAATCTAAACAAAAAGGAACATTATACTTCACATCAGAAAGAGTTGAAATTTCTAGGGCTCATGTGAAAAGAGGACTTGGAAAATTTGATACTCACAAGACAGATTGAAGTCAAGAGGGACAAATTAAAACAATGTGTAACCTACCTAGCAAGCTTGAGTAAATGGATGTCAGAATCGGTTTTAGGGGAGATAACATAAAATTTATTAAGAGCTACAAAGGACAGAAAATTGAGTAGGACTGCCAATATCATCACAGGTCAGGGTACATACAAGAATATGTACAATTCAGGCACCTAAGTCCTAAAGAACATTTTTCAATTGAAGAATTTCCATTTTGTGCATAACCCCAAATTCTGATAAGGTTATTTTTTTGCTTTTTATTATACATATAAATAATGCTTAAAACATACCACTTAATCATTAAATTGACAACTTCACTTTTCAATAGAGTCCAAAAAGCATCTCCACGTCCTTGTGGGTGATGAATTAATTTCCACTCTACAACCCCTTTTCCCTCAGACGAAACGCTACAAGCATCTTGCTGCTCAATCACTATTTCTATTAAGTCTTTGGGCAACTATATTCCTTTATTCCACTAGTTCTAACCGTCATATCTAAAACCTGCCATGCCACACACATTGTAGTGAACCATCCTCATTCTCTTTACATTCCATTGGGGAGATGTAAATTCCACTTGTTCAGCTTCTCACAAACTGCCACTTTGAATGTTACAATCTTAACCTGTTCAAGTCTAGGGTCAACCATTATCTTCAAAACACATCCCATAAACTATGCCTCTTACTCTGTAACCCTCACCTCAAATGGATCTTGAGCCTTGTACAGGGTGAATATCATTAAAAACAATTTTAAATAAAGCAAAAGAAATTTTAGTAATTTATTCATGTACATTTTATATATTTTTACATTGATGTTAACTCTGTACAAGGGCTCAAGAACTATTCAAGATTTTACAGACAAAGAGGCAGAGTTTATGGGAATATATTGGAAAGATAACAGTTAACCCAAGACTTGAACTGATTAAGATTGTAGTGATCGGAAAAGCATCCTCTTGGGAGTCAGTTCCACAATACAGCAGTTTGTGAAAAGAAGCTGTTCAAGTGGAACTTACATTGCACGAATGGAATACGAAGGGAAGGAGATTGGTTTGTTACACTGTGTGTGGCATGCCACATCTTAGACATGAAAGCAAGAATTGGTGAAATGAAGGAATGTAGTTCATCTGAACACTTTCCATGGAAATAATGATAGAATAGGGACAGGCTTGCAATGTTTCATAGCATTAAAAAAATTTAAAAAAATATTAATTGTACCATTTTTGGTTAGCAATATCTTCTATGTAAAACTGTATTTGTGTGGTGGGGGATGCAGATGTAAGCTGCAAACACAAAAGGAATTTTTTACAAAACAAGACACTAAATGCCTTAGTTGAATGAACACCATAATGAGTGACCTCAATATCAATTTAAAAAATGCTACTTTAATTAAAGGGGAAAATAATTTACTAACATGGAAACACATAGAAAGTGCTTTAATTGCTAGATCATCAGCATTTAGTTAATCAAGGGAAGGAAGGTGGTATTGAAATCACAGGAAAAACTGTTCATATCACCTATTTTGCAACTTCACTCACACTTGGACATAATTTTCTTGCCTCAACTTAGAATCATTCAATATCACTTATTTTTTTATTTTTTTTTTTTTTTTTTGCTACACTAGAATCCACACACATTTGCCGTTTGATTTGTATCTTTAGCTGGTTTACTAATTAGAAACTAGAAAGTAGCCGAGCTGAATGAACAGGGCATTCCAGAAGTAAACTTGGATTTTAAAAAGCAGTGTTTAATATCGCAGGCTGCAGGCCTCAAACTTCTGAACAGATGTTGTCCTCAAGTTGTTCTGCAATTTATCAATGCATGCACCCCCTCTTCAAAGTATCTTCCACAAAGAAAATAAGGTGGCATCAAATCAGAGAGCAGTGACTAAAATTTCAGAATTTCATGAAATTATCCAGCAAGCAAAAAGTTTTGATAAAACAAAATAAAAATTCCAAGATTTTGGTCCTTAGTTCAGTTGTGAATTTTTCAGGTATATTTTTCCTATGTTAATCCAAGTTCTGAAAAAAAATAATTTAAAAAATATGTCATGCTATGGTATTTTTTAATACCTAGGTGACTTCTGAGACACCCTGTATAAACAAAATTGACTGTCAGTAAAAAAAAAATTAAAATAAATTTTAGCCCTGTTGTGTCAATTTCTAAGACTTAGTAACCCAGAAAGTCAGGGGTTTTGTGCTTACCACCTGAACAGGGTATCCCTACTTGCCCTTAGAAAATGCAGATTCAATGCAATTCCTTTAAACAATTAAAGAAACTGGACACATTTTCTAAGACTGAAATCTGTCATTCTAGCAGTTCACATCACAAGAAACACTAAAATTTATTAGACTAACTCTTTTACAATGTAGACCA
>OZ038484.1:71893417-71965917 GCA_964036315.1 Acanthosepion esculentum
CTTCCCATACTAATTTATAGTACAAGATTGACGAGGATTTTTCAACAAAATTTCAAAGGATTAAAAAATAACTTTTACAACAAAAACCTTTGATCTTTCCTCTTAACAAAAACAAGGACTTTGATAAAACTTTGTTTTTATTAAGTTCTGGACATTTTTTTTAAATCACGTACGCTCATATTTTAGCAAATCTTTGGAGGTACCTAAATACGAGTTATGTGAATTGAACATTATTCAGTAAAAATTTCAGACCAAAATTCAGCTAGTAATTGCTTGGAAACAGATTTAATGATCCAGTCTTGTATAGATACAATGAATTCTGATGTTGGAAGAGGAGCAGGAGTGAAGTGTAAAAATGTAAAAATAAAAAAAATGATGCCCATCCCACCCTTTCCCAATTGACTTCAGTCAGTTAAGCTTTAGCATTCTGCATAATTAATATTACTTTCCTTTTCACTGTATACTTTTTCAATACCTCTCAATTGCAGTAACTTTATCATTAATTTCACTCAACAAAGTGTTTTCTGTTGCCATAGCAGAATATGACAACACAACTATGAAATTCAAACAAATTCAGGGATCAGAGTCATCTTAAGTGGCAGGATAAACCTTTTGTACAGCAAATGAAGTCAAAAACAGGTGATACATGCTTTGTTGATCAGGTCTCTTTAGAGTCATGACAGACGAGGCAGAAGATTTTCCTGCAATAGACTGGTTGATAACCAAGGCTATAGAACCCAGTCTGTCCTGCTATTCAACCCATAGCTGGTGGAGAGAGAAGAAATGGATGCATAACTTTTCCATTTCCCAAGGGTATTTGTGAGTGAATATAACGACCTGACTGGCATTCAAATTCAGCTCTCAGATTTCTTGTTCCAAGCCAATACTTATTGCATCACAACAGACATCTGACTTATTAGGCACAAAAAAGTACATACTGAAAGGTCACGGCATTAACAAAAAACAAAACAAAAATTAAAATGAACTTATTTGTTTTAATTACAATCCTTAGTTCCACCAGCTTGGACCCACCATGTCATGTTCACAGTAGCAAATCATTCACATTCCTTTTATGTTCTTTTGGTAAGTAGTAGTTTCTTCCCCAGAAGTCCTGAAGGGATGCTTCCCTAACCACTACAATCTCAAACTCTTAAAGTCTAGGGTCAATGGATATCTTCATAACAAGCACCTCTTCCACCATCACTACAATCTTAACCTCTTCAAGTCAACTGATATCTATCATCATAATATGCACTTCTTGCTTCCAACACTTACTCAGTAACCCTCTATCTTGAGTGGCTCCTGAGCTTTATATTGGGTGAACTAAAAAAAAAAGTTTAGTGTTTTTTGCATGTAATTAATACAAAGTTCCTCTAGTGAAAACTAAGATTAAAAAGAGGTTTTAAGGAAAAAAAACAAAAGAGCAAAATTATGACAATGTTTAAAAGGTTAAATAACTTGTGTTACTTTGTATATCTGACTTTCATATACTCATCTGTTATTTCCTTCAACACTTTTCTACTGCATATTTAAGTAATTATCATCATACATTATAGAGCAGACATAAGGAAAATAGAACGTTTGGGTTGTCTTGCCAAGAAATGCCATAGCAAAGAGGACATTTAACAAGTTAGTGGCTAAAAAGATAATGACCAACTGCGAGCAACGGGACACACAGTGTCCTTATCAAAATGACCACTACAAAAGCAAAGGGTTTGCTGGGGGGACAGCTTTTACAATGAACAAAAATGCAGACCTCAAAATTTCACTTGCAGGCAACAATAAATTTGGCTTATTGTCAACTGGTTATTTAGCAGGTATTAAAAGATTCCAAGGAATTTGGGAGCAATATAAAAGCTAATAGGAAAAGGAAAGGGGGTGGATAATAAGCTAGTGAAAGAAAAAGTAAAGATCTGATAGGCAATAAAACTTAGCAAATGAGTACAAAAAATGAGGGAGAGAGGGGGGCAGTGTTAAGACAGATCATAAGAAAAAAAATTTCTGAATGTTTTTAATAATTTAAACAAAAGAAATTCTCAAAAGCAAAGTTACTTTCATTTTATTTATTTTGTATTAAGTCCATCAGGTCTGTGACTGGTAACATGTAACCCAGTAAAACCTGCCATACAAACAAGTGGTTTACATCAAAGCCAGCTCCACTACAAGCTTTTCTGCCATTGAGGAGGGTGCCATGTCACCCCCACAGGATGAAAAACAAAACCTGTCAAAAGGGCGGATGAGCTTCTATAAGAAGTTAACATGAAGAGTGGGGGGGGCTCAAGCTGTGAATAGTAATCTTCCTAGAGATAGTGCCTCTATAAAAACACTGAACTTGCACTGCTTAGAAGAAGAAAAAAAAAAGACAACTATGTATATTAAAAGTTTTAATTTTGGCATTTTAGAGAATGCAACCTTATAAAGTACCACATTAACATATGGTTTAAATCAGATCACCAAGGCAGAAAATTATCATTTTTTTTCTGTTCTAACGTAGCACAAATTACTGAAATGTCTTCATTTTCAGATACCAGAATATCTACCATTATTTTCAGCTGTAACAATTTCCCTAAAAAGTTTAATGACTCTTGAGAACAAGCCAATGTAAGAGAGAAGTTTGTCAATATCTTATCAGAAAGATGAAAAGAGAGGAACCTGTTAATGACATGTTTAATAGGATAGAGGTCAGGGATAGAAATTAACATCAATTCATTTTCCCAGGGACAAGAATACGTTAGTTTGGGATGACATTAATTCAAATAAAAGGTTATGAAGGAAATGCTCATCAATACTGGACTTGAGAAAACTATTTTCATGAAAAAATGTTTTAAGAGAAAATTTTATAAATTTCAACCAATAGCAGTATTGGCTGCTTGACCAATAAATGCCAAGTGTTTCCTTGTAGAGAAATGGCTAATATTACCATATATCACACAAGCACTGAATTTTATATAGATTGTTGATAGTAACAGAAATAAGGTGGAGTTATTCAAATTATCTCCCTTGGCCAGCTTCAGGAATGGAAGTGATATTTATAATTAATAAAAGCTAAAGCACACTTAATTCTTCTCTTTGTGAAAAAGAAATGTTTGTCCCCCTCAAATAGAGAAATTGTTTAGTTTGAATAAACAAAAGAGCATAAGAATTACTTTTGTCCATAAAAAAAATTAATTAAAAACCGATTTTTTTTTTTTTTTAATCTATTCAAATCAAAGGGAGAAAAAAAAAGTATGATCATAGCCAACTAAATTATTATGTCCCACATAAATTGATATAGGGATCTAGATGCCCACGTTTACTGGAGATTTTCTGAAAACTTAAAAAAAAAAAAAACTTAAATGCAGAAATCTCATTAATCATAAAATATGTATTAAAAATTTGGCTAACATTTGTGCAAATTGTTCACAAAATGCACCTAATAAGCAAATAAATATACAAATCACATATGCAAGTAGGATTCTTATTTCTATTATTGTGATGCAACCCACTTTACACAGATGAACTTAAAAAAAAAAAAAAATTTGCCCATCCCAGTCTCAGAAAATTGAAAAAATTTTTTATTTAAATCAGAAACATTCCTAGTGATGCTTAAAGGAACAGATGCAATCTTTTTTCTTTGATTCTTGTTCTGTCATGTGCCATGTTCCTTCAGGATGTGGCAGATCATGGCTCTACACAACTTTACTACCCTTTGCAGCTCTAAGCAATGTTTGTCCCCTTGTTATCACTCTCAGTTCATGTTCTGTCATCCATTTACACAGGTTTATTACACAGGTGACTTTTCCTCATCCCCACTTACCTTCAATACATCAAGAGTGTCAAATTCTCCAAGCCTTCTTTCCTCATTATGTGCTCTAGGAATTTCAATATACTTCCTTCTGAGAAGTGCTTTAACAGGGGATGGAAAATGCAACACAATATCCGAATGCACATTGGACAACAAAAGAGGCATTCCAAAAGCTAAGCAAGGTGCTGAGAAATGGGAAAAATTATTAGAAACAAACAAGAGTGCTAGATTGCTATGCAACAATATCCATCCTCTTGTATGGTAGTAAATGTTGGACAATTTTGCTAAGGAAAAAGAAAAAAAAACTAGAAGCAGTAAAAATGTGGTTCTACAGAAGGATACTGAGAATGTCACAGATGGAGTGGGTAAGTAACAAAGTCTTAAAAAAAACAAAAACAGAATTTTGAGTATGCATTCTGCATACTCAAAATCAGGAAAAGACAGTTAAAATTCCTTGAACACTTATAAAGAGGGTATAGAAAATTTAACCCTGATGAGGCATAAAGAGGGTAAAAGAAGTGAAGGCAGCAAAACCACTTACCCAACAAGCTTGTGTGAATGGATGATAGAATGGAGGGTAGTGGCCTTAGAAAAGGCAGAAAAACTGCTAAGAGACATAAAGGATAGAAAGTTGTGGAGAGCCATGATAGTGACCTTTGTTTTCAATTTTACATCTGTTGCTTCAACTCTCTTCATAGGTGAGGAAAATGTTCAGGTCAAAGTTATTTTTTGTCACCCCCCACCCCCCCCAACAAAAACCATTGAACAGTTTTAGGCCCAATGGAGAGTGATAGTAAAACATTAGTAAATGGTATTTGATTAAAACTATGGCTTTATTAATATTTCACTATTGTGAACACAATACCTAAATGCATGTTTTTCTTTCACTAAATTTATTCATATAAATGTCCTGACAATGCAAGCAAACAGAATTATGACTAAAAGCAATCATACTTGCAAGAATCAAATATAATCTAGAACCTTCAATGAAGTTATCTTCATCCTGTTTTCAACTTAACTATTTTGAGATCCCTAATGTTGGATGGCCATCTATTATTGGTTATAAAGCAAGGAACTTACAACACCTTGAAACTTATGTTTTATAAGATCTTTAAGGATTTGAATTATAACATTTAAAACAGTATTGCGATGGTAGAAAGTATCAAATAGTTGGTACTAATAACAGCATTTAAATAATGGCATTCTTGCAGGCCATTCAATAATGCTTATTTTCAATAAATGCAATGGTGTCTTAAATCTCAGTTGAAATTTCTAGGGTGTGTAACAGGGAAAGAGGGTTTGTAAAATGTGATACTCACAGGACAGAAGAAAATGATACATAATCTACCTAGTAAGCTTTAGTGGATGGCCAAACAAAGCTTAGAAGAGATAGCAAAAAGACAAAAATTTTTAAGAGCTTCAAAGGACAGGAAATTGTGGAGAGCCATGATCAACATCCTGATGGGACATGGCACAGAAGAAGGTGAAAGCTATGGCCTGACATAACACAAAACATTTGATAATGGCCTATGAAAGTTGAAAGTACTTGGACAATTTCTGAGATGAGTAATTCTTATTTACATGATTTACATTCAGTCTATTTTTCTCATCTTTGTTATCACAATGTTTCGACTTGTTCCCTCCAGCCTTCATCAGATGGATATCAATCTGGGTAACTTACAGAGAATTCCAAACTGAAGCATTTATTTAATCCACAGATGTTGACTGTTCTCGTTCTACTGCTTATATCTAAGAATATCTCATTTAGTTATTTTTAATACTGTTCAGTTATTGCACGCCCTGTTTCTACCAAGTCCAAGTACACACTGCCAAGCCCAGAGATTGTACTCACAATTACTATGTCACCAAATTCATGAATCCACTAAACTGTTGTCTCATAGGATACCTAGATTGATATATAAGGTTTGATCAAAAAGTATCAGGACTGGTACTATAAAAAAAAAAAAAAACTGCATTTAATCTCCTTCAAATAGTCCTTTGCTGAAGCCCCACACTTTATCTAGCATAGTCTCTATTGAAGGAAGCATTCCTGAAACTCGTTTTTTGGAATGGAAAGCAGCTGCCTCATTGCATTCTCTTGGATTTCCTCGATGTCTTAAAATCTTGTTAAAGTGGTATTTGGTTCTTGAAAAGAGGAAAAGTCGCACGGGGTGAGGTCTGGGGAATATGATGGTTGTCAAACCCGGGAATGTTGTGCTTGGCCAAAAACTGCCTGCTGCACAAGCCATGATCACTAATAGAACCTCTGAGATGAGATGAAACAACCACACTGTACACATTTTCCTTCCAAGCACTGCTATAAAGAATGGAAGCAAGTGAGAACTTAGTATCCATGTGTGATAAAGTTCAAATATAATCTGTGCCAAGTTGGCTTCACTCTGGTTACTTTAGGTCTGTTACCACAGCAACAGTCTTTTTAATCAGAACTTGTACACCTAATGAAGGCCGGAGGGCACAACAACTGAAACGCTATAAAGAAAGGCAGTAAGTGAGAGGCATTCTAGGTAGAGGGTAATGGAGTTAAAGGCACAGTTTATGTGCATATATGGTTAACCCCAGACTTGAAAAGGTTAAAATTATAATGATCAGGGAAACATCTTCTTGTTTGGTGATAGTTTAGGGTCCAATTGACAATGACGGAATGTAACTAGTTTCGTTTTCAAGGCATTGAACATAACCAGCTAGTCCCATCACCTCAGAGACATTAGAAATAAGATGATTTAATAAAATCTTAGTCATAGGAAATCCTATGAGAATAACTGAACTGAAAATATATTCCTTATATGCCATGTTCCTTGAGGACATGTACAATCATGGCTCTTCAAAACTTCCTATCAAAGTTTTCAACAATGTTTTTTATTCTCCCTCCCTGATCTGCCATCTGTTTACACATGCTTGTTAGGTAGGTTACTTGTTATTTTCAGACATCCTTCTTTCCTACAATACGTCCTGTGAGTGTCGAATTTTCCAATTTCAATATTTCACCAATTTATAAAGGATTTATAGCCAAGTAAAAAGAATATGATAGAAAAATTCCTAAGTTTAATGCATCAAGACAATTATCTCAATGAACACTTCAACTGCTTTAGACATACTTATATCTTTACATAACTGCCTGCTGTTGACGTATGTATATATTATCAAGGCACCCTGAAATATCAATCTCTAACATTTGTGTTAAAAACTAACTACCACTCAGTTATTTCTAAACCAGCATAAACATAATAGTATACAATACAACCAGTTTTATGACCTATTTTTATTATATGACTGGTTTAGCTTAGACTGTACTGCAGAGTATCATATATACTCTTGTATAAGTGGACTTATGTATTAAAAATTTTAACCCCTCCAGAAAAAAAATTTACATGTGTATAGTTTAACTGGTCACTGAAAAGGCATAACTTTTAATCTCTTCAAACAAGCTACCTGTGTATAGAGCAACCCCCTATTTTTTGCATTAAGAAAAAAAAAAAAAAAGAAGAAAAAGAAAAGGTGGATCATAAAATCTTGTACCATATTCACAGTATTAAAAATAGTGGTGCCAATGAGAAAACCACCCTCAGCAGCTTCTTTATAGTAGTTTATATCCAGTAAATGGCAAATTTCTATTCCCCCCACCCTTGGCAAAACAGGGCAGTACTGCCAAACAATGTTACAGCAATACAGCAGTGACAGAGTTAAACAGGTGAAAACTAAAAATAAAACTTTACTATTAATAGGAAGAGTTAAGATTGCATGTCAAAGATATCACTAGTTTTACAGAATGAAAATAAAAGTACATTGAATATCTAATAGGACTTGCAGCAACATTCATCACACTAGAGCAAAAATTCATCTTGTGTGAAAATCTTATTAACTCATTAAAGCTGGATTAACACTGATGTCAAAACCATTTAAGATTAACTTCAGATAGAGCAGCATTTACACAATCTTCTCAAATACGTGCGCACACACTGTATACGTGCATAAAAAGTGGGAGAGAGAGAGAGATTTGAGATTATACAACATACATCACTGATCAAAACAGTGTTAATTTAATGGGTCAATCAAAATAGTAATTAGATCATTTAACGTTTTGTTTAGTACTGGCCTCCCCACTAACTTCATCATCATCACAGAAATGTTAGGAAAAACAAACATTCTGAAAGAGTTTTTTTTAAACCATCCCTAAATCAAGGTGACGTATTTGCAACTTTAATATTTGGTTATTAGTAGCATAATAAAAACCCCATTAATTGTTTAAGAAATAAAAATAACTGTCTATATTTCTGAGATGAGATATTATGTACATTTACATTATTCAGACTATTGTCCTCATCTTTGTCACCATGTTTATCACAACGTTTCGGCCATTGTACGCTCCGGCCTTCTTCAAGGGGTTGGAATGTCAAACTGAACCCTTTATTTCACTCACTGGGGTAGACTGTTCTAGTTCCACGTGCCATGTTTAATGGATGACAGTTATCAGTTATCTCCTGTTAATTTCCCTCTGAAAGTTCTCCACTGCCTTAACCAGGTATTGAACTCACACTCTTTGGGTCCTGTCATTGGATCTAACCAACGCCTTTATCCACTGTGCCATGCGTCCTTGAGGACGCATGGCACAGTGGATAAAGTAAATAATGTAAATAAAAATAACAAAATAAAAAAATAATTCAAATTTTTAAAATAAACAGATAAGTTAAATTTTACTGTAATTTTTATAAAAGTAATTTTTATTTAAATCATGTTCATTTTATACAGTTAGCACATTTTGCACTGCTGTATTCCCCACTACTCTCCATCTCACAATTGTGGTTCATGGTGACATTCAAGGCATAATAGTGCAATGGTTGGTCAGTTGCTTTTGCACTGGGGATGTTGAAGCTACTCCATCTGTCCTCTCAGAGGTGGATTGGTTTTTGAAGTTACATTCCTCTAGCCTTTGCCTAAAGAGGCAAGACCTACAAGGCAGCAGCAGGTTTGAATTAAGAGTTTCCTTCTCCTAGACTGGTTGACACCTAAGGCTATAGGACCCAGTCTTGCTATTTTACCCATAGCTGGGGGCAGAAAAGATGGATTCATACCTTTCCCAAGGGTATTACCAAGTAAGTGAATGTAATGAACTAGACTGTAATTCAAACTTGGCTCTGATTCCTCAATTTGATCCTCTAACCATTACTTCACCATGCGTCCTTGAATAAATTTTCTTTTCCTTTTTAAAAACACGGAAATGTTCTTAATTCTTCATGCTTACAGTAAGTTTATTTTTAAGAATTTTTGTTTTACAATTCTCAGTTGTGTTTTTTTTTCCTCATGGTGCAACATTTTTATGATCAGATTTTTACGAAAAGAAAAAGAGAGGTGTCGCAGTATACACAGGTAGTTTTTGTAAAGAGGTTGAAAATCAAGTAATTTCAGTGACTAGTTGAATTATACACAGGTAATTTTTTTCTGGCGGGGTTTAAAATTCATGCAATTTCAGTGACCATAACCTACCTGGTAGGCCTACATTCTCATGGTACTTTTTAGCTAACCTTAATGGTACGGGTAAGCTTTAGCCTGCTTCCTGTAGACCACATTCTTTCTTTCTGTTGGTGCATGAACAGTAGAACATCATTCACTGTGTGCCACTTAAAATCTAGAAATATCACTATTCATACATGTTTACATAACTGGGGTAATGCTTTTCCAACAGCACCCCTTTTGCCCAATACATATCTATACCAGGTTTCAGTGGTATTTTGTCTTTCTCTGTTTATTACATTCTTTACATTTATACACATTTACGATATTATTTTATCTTATAATATTTTGACAAGATGCATCACAATGAAGACCATTTATTTGGTATAAAATATGCCTAGGATAATGTCCAGTACTGCAATATTTGACTATGGTAGGCCTACTAATATTGGTTAGATGTTGGGTTCACATTATACACAAGCTATATGAAAAAAAAAAAAAAAAAAAAAAAAAAAATCAGATTTTCACAAAAAAAATTCAGGTGCTACCCAATACATGATGTAGGCTTATACATGAGTATATATGGTTGTTAATAGTCCATTTCATTTTTTTTTTCTTTTTTAACCAAAAATGGCCAGAAAATATGAATTTTCTTGCTTTGTTTATTAAAGCAAAATTAGTTTTACTATTAGATATTAATGTTTTTCACAGTCAGAATCAAATACAAATATCTAAATTTAAAAACTTCTACATTTGAGTTTCATTCATCATTCAGAAGTACTTAAGATTTGAGTGTGTGTGTATTAGTGACGGAACAATCAGAATTTTTGAGATATTGGAATCTGAGAACCTTTTACCTAATTCCCAATTCTAACAATGATTCTTTGAATGTTTTTTTTTGTTGTTTAAAACTTTAAATTTTACTAATGATAAAAATATAGAAATATTTATTGATATTAAACTATCAGTAAAACTAAAATTTATAATCATAATAACACCTAAGTAGGATGTAAATTTATTTTACATGCGTTTAAAAAAAAAAAAAAAAAATGTGCAAGTTTCTACTCAGTTCATGCCCATTTAATATAAATTATTAATTTAAGAATTATAGTCAAAATTATATGAACATAAAATCAATTCACGCTGTTCTGCCAGGCTCTCTTAAAACAATTTGTATGCTTACTTTTTAATTTATAAGAAAGAAAAAAAATGAAATGTATGTAATTCCCAATGTCATATTTGATTTCAACACATAAAAAAAACTGACCTTGTGTCACCAATTGGTGAGGCAGTTAAATTACAAATTTGTTCTTATATCTTTATTCTATAAAATCATTTTTTAGTCTCAGTTATTGAAAAGATTTATTTTTGTTTACCTAGCATATTAGGTAAACAAAATAAATCTTTTCAATAACCAAGACTTAAAAAGTAAACATTCTTTTCATGAAACTTAAAGTTGTTTCTACAAAATTCACATATTTCTTAAAATCCAAAAAATACATTCACAGCTGTTCTCATCCTAATGAAGAGTTTAATCATTTTTAATCTTATTTTTATTTTAATACTTTGTAACTTTTCTCATATCCTATAAAAGGATAGCTTTCAACTGCCTAATATATTTTTTTTAATTTATTGTAAAGTTTCCTGAAATTGAATTGTCACCCCTAAATTTGTTCCCTTCATTGAAAAATGCCACATATAAAATTTTAAGGAGATTGCATAATATTTAGCAGATGACTTTGCTTGTTAAAATATATATGGTGGACAAAAAAAAAAAAAAAATTATTTTACAATTAATAGCAAACCATTAATTGAATCTTTACAAATTATACACATTAGAAAACATTTTTTTATCTAACAGTGAAAAATTTAAATTTTAACCAATATCATTTTCAGACCCCAATTATGGCAAGTAAAGTGTAGTTCTGGAAATTTTTAAAGATTTCTGATGATAAAGTAAAACAATGTCACCTGTAGTTAGTGATTTATATAAAGAAATTGTTCTCTTTATTGTTTAAACGCAAACATTTTTTTTAAATAAAAAAATAAAAAAAATAAAAAATATGTAACTTTATTTCCTAAGCTTTTGTATTCATTTTCCTACTAAATATAACAGACAATGAATGTCTATTATGTCTGATTATGAGCCGTTCTAATGTACAAATGTTTGCTTTAATTTCTGGTGAAAATAAAGACAAAAACTGTCCAACATTTGGATATTTTTTTTTCATTAAGTTGGTCCTAAGCTTTTGGCTCACATGAGCCAGCCTCAGAGTGGTTATACAGTCCCCATTGTGACTGCTGAAGTTGCCTAATAATATAAATGGTTTCAGTAGTAGTTCTATCAGTTTTAACTTTTTACATTATTTACAATGTTTGGACTGTTGTCCTCATCTTCACAACATTTCAGCCATTGTACATAGCAGGTGTCTTCATTGAACTGGACCCTTTATTTCGTCCACTTGTCCACTGATCTAGTTTCACATGTCATGCCTCTTCTAGATATCTCAGTTATTTCTCTTTAACTCAACTCTCCAAGTTATTGTTCACCTCTGCTGTAGCTAGATATCGAACTCACAACTCTAGTCAGTCTAGTTACTGGATTACTTCAACCAACACTTTTATCCACTGGGCTTCATGTCCTTATCTAGAACAATCTACCCCAACAGATGAAATAAAGGGTTCAGTTCAAAATTCCAATCAGGCCGGAGTGTATAACAGATGAAGTATACAATGTACGAAACATTGTGAATATGGCAACAAAGACAAGGACAACAGTCGAAACAATGTAAATAGTGTAAATTATTACAATACCTCATCTCAGATAGCTTATTTAGATCAATTTTTTTTATGGAGTCATGAGGTGGGGTGTAAATAGAGCAGATGCTAACAGTTTTATGTAGTTATTATAGCAACTGCTTGTAGATTGGTTTCTAGAAGTTTTTTTTGCTTTGGTGGTAGGGTCATTTCTGATTAGGATTGATATGCTCTCGATGCCCTTTTTCGAGGGTCATGTATGTAGCTATATTGAGCATAGTTTTTGTCTCAATTTTATCATTTGGTTTAATGAATGATTCTTGAAGGCAAATGACAGCAGGAAGTTGATTCAGAATGAGTAGGAATATTTCATTTAGGTTTGCCTTTAGGTCTCAACAATTTCACTGTATAATTTTTTGCATCATGCTTATGTATTAGGGTGTTGTTATGAGTTTTTGCTTGTCTGGTTTATGTTTAGTGGGTGAAGTGTACATAATTCCTATGCTCTCTGGTCTGTTAGGGCTTTGTTTCTTGTCATCTTTTGTTCTTCACATATCTTTTGTTTCTGCTTCTCTGTTCAGTTGTGTTCAATTTGTTTTCCCATTAGGCAGTCTTTGTCTGGATGACCACCGTTCCCTTATTTGAGGGAAGTTAGAGTTTTGTTCATCGATGTCGAGTTCTCTTGGTTCTTCAGTTGTTTCTTTTATGGACCTTTTGTTTCTCTTGTGAATGTTTGGAGGGTTCTATTTCTTGAAGGATCAAGGTTTTCAGAGTTATTTATTTTGCACTTATAGATTCTTTGTTTGAGGTTGACAGGATAGAATTTGTTTTGACTATGGGTGTTTCGTTTATCCAGGGTATACTAAATTTTAGTAGTTCTATTATTTTTTTTTAATTCATTTATCAGAGTTGTAAGTTCTTGGTTTCTTGTTGTGCCTCTTGTATATCATTTTGGTGATTTGTTTAGTCGTATTTGCGTATGATGTTGGAAGTGAGTTAGTCTCAACCTCTTTTCTAGCTTCTTGGAACGAGATGTTTTGTGTGTATTTTATTCTTATTTGTTCTTCATTTTTCCAGGTGTTACAGTGGTTTTGTTTGCAACTTGAGCATAAAGGAAGTCTTTCACAGCTAAGTATAAAAAGTTGAAAAGTGTTGAGAACAAATCAAGATCTGGTGCACCATGCAAAATTTCTCCTAGATCAACGAGAGGAATTCAGTGCAAAATCCAAGAAAATCCAATGACTACCCGGGGAGAAATACAGGAGGAATTAAAAGCATCAGGTATTATTGTTACAAAGCAAACAATGAACTTCATAGAAATCAACTAAGATCACATTTGCCAAGAAAAACTCCACTACTATTGAAGAAACAGGGATGTCTGGTTAAAATTTGTGAACATAAGAATAAACCTGAATCATTTTGGGAAAGTGTTTTATGAACAGATGAAGGAAAAATTGAATGATTCGGGCGTAATAATTCAAGAAACATTTGCACTGAAGATCAATGAAATTTGGTGGTGGCAATATCATGTTTTTCTGCTCATGGTAATTTACAGATAATAGATGGCAGAATGAATTCAAAAATATACCAAGATGTTTTGAACTCCAAAATAAATGGGTTTTGCAACAAGATAATGACCTTAAACATACAGCTAAATCTACAAAAAAATGGCTTATTGAAAACAATGTCAATACACTCAAATGGCCATCACAGCCTCTAGACTTGATTCCAATAGAGAATTTATGGAGTTTATTAAAACATCAAGTTAATAAAAGAACTCTGAAAAATGTCCTGGACCTAAAGAGAATATGAAAAGAAGAATGGAGTAAAATATCAATGGAAACTTGCAAATCATTGATTAAAAGCTACAGAAAGACTGATTGCTGTTGAATTGAGTAAGGGATATGCTACAAAGTATTAATAGGTATTATAATTTTGTACAAATACTTTTTTTTGCCTCCACATTTAATTTAATTAATATAACAAATTAATTTTTCTGAATTTTTTTTTTTTTGCATATTGCAGCATTATGCCATGGTATACAAAAATTGTATGGATTATAAAATTCTTTTATAAAATCTGTTAAATAAAAAAGATTTATGGTGTACAAATATTTCTCCCCCACCTCCAGTTGAGGTAATGCTGTCCTGAGTCAAGAGGTTGGCTGCTGGAAGACACCATGTCTGGCAGCGGGACTCTGCACCATGCTACACAAACAGAAGATCCCATTCTTAGCTTTCAGATAATTTCTGCAACCACATCACCCCTTAAATCAAGCCACCTAACTCCCCAGACGACAACCCCCTTGATTATGTGTGGGGCACAGTTGGGTGAGAAACCAACAAAACTCCTTGTAACACCAAAGAGGAACTGAAGGCAAGGATTATGGTAGCATTCACCAAGTTAAACAAGAAAACCGTCCAGAAGAGTTGCAAGAGATTCCAAAGTCATCTCAAGACCATGGTTAATGTCAATAGCAATTTTATTGAATAAATTTACTCTTTAGTATTTCAAGACATTATTGTGTAATTATGGTAAATATATCTGTTAAAATGATATGTCAGTGTTATTTTCATTTTTGCATAATTTAGATGACAATTTATACATCGCACCCTGTATCTATTTCAGTCTCTAAGTACTTTAGATGGACAGATATAATCATCAAATTCTATAAAATTAATATAATTTATTTTTAAAATGGCAATTTATCTAAATCTATATACATCTTTTTTTTAATCACTTCACCCCAAGCAAGACAACAAAACCAGTAATATGCAAGGGGGTTAATGAGTGTGAAAGAATAAGTGTAAGAGAAAACATCATGAGAGAACAATAAAAGAACAGGAATTAAGACAAAAGATGATGATTGATATTGCATTTTAAATTTTTGAAGATCAAAGTTGACTGGAAAGCAAAAGGGTGGAATAGAGTTCAAGAAGCATGAAGTATGAGAGAAAAATAAAAACTGTTAATATAGAACTCTATCTAGCCATTTAAACTATAAAATGATGGGACCATACTGCCAATCTAGTACTGCGTTTAAATTCATAAAGTCCAGGTACCATAGAGGAAAGTGATATTTATATTATGAAAATACAAAAATGTGGCACAAGGCCAATAGCAGAGATGGGAAAGGCTGGTCTTCATTTTGCCATATATTTAAACTTAGCTAGCCACAATTACTGACCCAAACAAACTGCAATATTTCTTACACCAAAACATTCTTACTACAAACATAATACCTCAGTTTCAATGAAGTCCTAACTAGTCCCTAAAAATGACTTTCTAAGCATAGCTTAGATGTGGCACAAGTCCTAAAGTGTGGAGGACCCAGTAAGGATCAAACTCACTACTCAGTCATAAGTGATTTAGCGAAAAAAGCTTGCTAAACATTACACCACGTAAAAGTGCCCATAGAGGAAAGTTCAGAACAATTACCATGTAAGTATTTATAGAAAAAGCATAGGGAAATTATGTTATAGCAATGGGAAAGTGACTGAAACCAAGATGCCAGAACAGGACCAACAACGCTGCAGATTCTTTGCATTTTATCAAGAATTTCTAAAAACACATGTAATAAAAATCTATCAGGTTTAAAAAATAAAAAACATTATCTAATTTAGTAAGTGTCGTGCACATGGATGGCTGAACGATAAGCAAGTATATTAACAGTGATGAAAACTATTTAAGGATTTATTTGACTTGCACTTTAAAATATTTCATGTGGTAAAGAACTGATGCATCTTGCCAGCAAGAGAGATTAATAGTTTAGTGCCATTACAGCCAGAAAAGAGAAAACTTTAAAAAAAAAAAAAAGTCTATTTACAGCAGTGTCCAGTTTTGGATACTATTTCCGTTAAACAGATTTTAATAAGCAGCTTCCAGGTGAACAACCTGTTTAGTTGGTAATTAACCCCTTGATAAAGGCTAGAGCCAAAAATATTTAGTGACAAGCTCAAAAAGTAAATAAAAAAATTTTTAAAAAATAGCAAAAACATCTAACAAAAGAATTAAAGCTTGTGTCAATTTAAAGCTCTGTCGATTTTTTTGGTGACAACTGTAGCGTCTTTTTAAATTTGAATTATATATATATATATATATATATATATATATAAAAACTACCATCATGTCTATATTAGAATCAAATACTTTTAGCATACAAATCAAATATTTCTGACAGGAAATCATTGCAATTTCAGTAAGAGAGCTATATGACTACAGACTAAATGAGCTACCAAAAGTCATCTTGAGTTTGATAGATATATATATTTATTTGTGTTCCTTCTATAAAAGGAACAAGAGCAACTTGAGGTGGAGGGTAATTGGAGGAGTTTTTGTGAGCAGTAAGAACAAGAGGTGTAGTATAAGATATGCGGGAAAGATAACAGTTAACCTTAGATTTTAAGAGGTTAAAATTGTCATGGCCAAGAAAGCATCCACAAAGTAGCAGCTCATGGTAAGAAGCTATAAAATCATATATATCTCACACACACAGACGTGTGTGTGCAGGGGGTGTAAAAGTAGGTGTACAGTAATAAAAAAAAAAACTATATATATATATATATATATATATATATTACACAAAAAAAAGTCCATAAGAAGGAGATCTGGTGTACTTACTGTATACCTACTTTTGCAGACTCCTGTGTATGTGTGTGGTATATATATATATATATATATATATATATATATATATATAAACAATTCTAATTAAGTAGGCCTACTTTATTTTTATGCTCTGTTATCAAAAATAATAGCTCAGTGAGAAGTTAGATGCAAGATTACAATGGGTTTTCAGGAACTAGAAGCACAAACAATTTAGTAGGCAAATGAAGATAGCAAGGAATCATCATCTTGCCCAAGTAGCATTTAATGTCAAAAAGAACAGCTTTGTCAATTTGATTTTACATTCAGCAATACAAGACATTAACAATTATTTACTGCCCAAGGTACTCTTCACATTTTCGGAAGAGTGTGCAAGTCCCCCCCCGCCACTATTCACAAAAGAAAATTCAAAATTTTTTTTTTACTTACCCCAAATTAACGTATATACATGGGCAACTGGTATTAATGAAAGACTATATAAGGCGGTAAGGTGTAAAATTGTCATCAACAATACATTTCTCCAGACAATTTTCATAGGTGGTCTCTTTTCCAAGTGAGTTTCTTCAGTGATCACGGGTTCGACATTCAGTTCCCCAGGATGAAGATCATCCTCTGTGGGGGTAATTTCCGTTACAATATTTCGTGGAGACATTTTTCACTGGGATTTCCAACTGAAAATAGGAAAATATAAAAAGTAGAATTTTTTTTTTAATAAATCCTCAAATAAATACAAAACAAAAGGTTAAACCCCTATCACTAAAATTATTCATTTCAAAAGACAATATTCATTTATACCATAAATCTATAATATATACTCAATGTACATTGTGAAAATGCACTGAATTGCATTACCAATGATGTTAATTCTGGGTCCATTGATGATAGTTTTGCGAATTTCATCACCAGCTTATTGATCATTGATCACACAAAATGCATTGCAGCAGCAAACTAAAACCTTATCATGAATAGATCTAAAAACTAGTATTCATGAAAGTCTCCAATATTAAAAACTGTTCAGGCAAAAATCAAATAGAAATGGTTGAAAATTAATTGAAACAATGATTTTAAGCTGGTAATTTGCAACCAACATCAAGTGATAAAAAAAAGTAGAGAATGAGGGGGGGGGGGAGCACATTCGAATGCCAACAGTGATTTCATTAACAGAATTTCAAGTCCTTATGGGTTATTTAATGCTGAAATTTAATTTCATTGAGAGATTTGTTAATAGTAAAAAAAAATAATAAAAAAAAAAAAATTAAAGACCTATTGCTGGAAGTCTTACTATAAAAATGTATTTTTATATTTTCATAGTGTTTTGAGCCTAGTTTGGGCGGGGGGCTACTATTTGCCCATAGCTGGGACCCTAACAGATGCTATCACACTGGGTCAAGGTGAACCTGGGAACAACAATTAAGAGGTTGTTCCATGCTCCTAAGAATCTCTTTTTTTTGAGTCCTTGCTGTCAGATGTAGTTTATCATCATACCCAGGATCCTTTAACCATTTACAATATAAAACCTACATGCACATTTATTAAGAAATAATGAGCAAAGTCAAATTTGGCAGCTCAAGAATTGATTAGGAATTTAAAGTCATTAAAATGAAAAATTGTTGTGACTTCTCAGACTAACATTTTCCATTGACATGACATAGAAAGATTATATTGAATCAAATGCTAAATCTGCTGCTAGGAAAGTTGGCTGACTAGACAATTTTTGGGTTTTTTTTTTTTACTACTAACAACTATAAATGATAAAGTTAAGTTTTTTTTTTTTAATTTAGAATGACTTAGAATATGGCTGGGGAGAAAGGGGCAATTCTGGGGAGATGGTGTGACTCTTGCAAGAGGGACAGTTCTGTGGTCAGTGGCAATTCTGTAACTCTGAAAGTTTGGGGGTGCACTTGTGGGCCCGAGATTTTTTCTGCGGAGGGGTAAATTCAAGCTGAGTCTTTATTTCCATACTACACCACTATCATATACACAAAATGAGTTTTAGTAAAAGTATGTTACTTCACTAAATTAAACGGAATAACTTCATTCATACTAGTTGAGTTCTAATCTATTCTTGCCCTCTTTTTCACTCTTAAGCTGTTGGACCACAAGAGAGGTTAACTTCAAAACAAAATCAAAGGGTTAATAGTAACATCAATACCAGCAGAACAGTGTAATTTGTCTGCTCTGATTTTTTTCGTCTACAAAACTTATAAGTGTGTGTGGGGGGGGGGGGTAATCAAGGGGCCAGCCAAAATTGGTGGGGTGGGCATTTGCCCCTTCAGAGCTGCATTGCCATTAACACATGGCACAAAAAATAAGCCTGAAATTCAGATTTGTTGCACATTTTTGATAAAGTCTCCAGTTTTGGTGACAGCAGACTCCTGGTTGTTGCTACAAGTTGAAATTCAGGTGCACAATTGGATCAAACATAAACCAAAAACTTCCTTTTTGGACAAAATGGAGAAATTGAATAAAGGGGAAAAGGGCAGAATAGAATGGTAACAATGGTCAAAAGAAAGAAACCCCTACCTTGAAACCCATGTAATTTTAAACGAATAAGTTACTTCATTTTGATATCTATTCCATTATTCTACCTGGTCAAAAACTTATTTTATAAGATTGTAAACCTTACTCATAATTTTGTAAATAAATTTACTTCACTTTTAATACCAGTTTTATAATTCTACCTGGTCTAAAATTCATTTTATAGGATTGTATATTTTATTTAGCATCCAACACTTTTACAGATGACTACTGATTTTCTTGCAACCAATGGTCTCACATCTCTATTGTCTTTCTGGACAAAAATAAAAGCAAGCACACATTTAAATTTCCTACAATTGTCAGACTAATTCACAACATGGCCACAGATGGCAGTGTATTTAATGACGGTTTAATATAAGTTGCTAACAGTCAATGATAATGTAGATACAAGAGATGCATAATTAGTGCGTCAGGTGTGTTATTGAATTGTTATTGTGTGACCAGTTGGTCCAGTAAAATAGATAATCTGGCACAGTTCTGGAAAAAAGGGTGCTGGAAAATTGGCGGTGTTACTGTAATTGTTGGTCGATTGATCGACAGTTTTTGTTTAGCAGCATATCAACTTCTATGGGTTATTTAATGCCGAAATTTAAATATATTGAACAAAATCTTATGGATTCAACTCAACATATATATATATATATATATATATATATATATATAAATAAACAAACAGGCATTGTTGCTAATTTTACCATATAAAAACATATTTTTAAAGTTTTCATAGTGTTTTTTGTTTGGGGGTTCACTATTTGCCCATAGCTGGGACCCTGTAATTGTTACTTTTCTACTACTATTCCTTTCATCTTAGTTTCATTTACTTTTCTTAAATCATAACTGAGAACATCTTCCAACAGCCATAAGCAAATTGCATGGACAGAAAAAAGAAATCTCCAACAAGACTTACATTTACCATCTTCATGGTGCCTATCTTACTGCCACAGCTGTCTTACTGATCAGGCTACTATGGCCTACCAGCAGCAGAAGCTTAAATCTAACCATACTTCATCTTAATTTCTCTAAATGATTTTCTGACACCCCTCCCTCACACAAATATTTGTTTCATCAAATAGAAAGAAAGAATTGAAGACTGTTGTAACAGACAAGAGCTATTTTATTAGCAAAAAACTTTTAAAAAATAACTCCGGTAAAATGTTATGAATCACAAATTTTATATATAAAATTTGTGATTCATAAAATTTTACCGGATTTTTTATTCATTTTTCACTTAACTATAATTTTACAAGAAACGTATATGAGAGGAAAGCATTTAGCATGAGGTTTTATTTAAATTTGATATGGCCACCAAATTTCACTACCAGCTTCTCAAACCACACAGAAATTCTTGTGGTATAGAAGACATAGCTTATGTGTTCACAACTTCAAGTTCTTCCAATGTCTTGGTTTGGTATAATAGACTTGCTCCTTTAACCAACCCCACTCCCCCAAAAAGTCACAGGGTATTAAGTCAGGACTCCTGGTTGGCCACTCATACATAAAATAGAGAGTTACTTTTGAATTAAAAATGCACATAGACATCACACACTCCAAAACATATTCAATTGTCAATAGCATAATTTTAAAAAAATATCTTTCGGTCTACAAACATTTAGTTTAGAGTTTGCCTATTTATAGGAAAATTGTGCCCTGAAGATGACAATTTGAAATTGTTGAAAGTACTTGACATGTGTCTTCCATCTGACAAGAACTCGAATATAAGGATCTTATTATTCAGAGAGTTGATAGTAAGATAATGTCTCATTAAGTCCTGTTAGCAAAGTGATTTTGCCATAATTCATATTAACATTGCTATTTCTCTGTATAAATCGTTTCTTTATGATATAAAATATAAGCTGCACACACACACACATATATATATATATATATAAAAATGTGTGTAAAAAAAAAATCATTTCATCCCAAGCAAAGCAATAAAGCCACTAACAAGGGGATTCTTGAGTGTGAAAGAATAAAAGTAAAGGAAAAATATTAAGGAGAGAGAACGATAAAAACTGGAATTAAGACAAAGGGTATCAATAACATTGCATTTAAATTTTTGAAGATCAAATTTGATTGGAACACAAGCCAGAAGAGTTCCACAAGCAATTTGTGCAAAAGAAGAAACTGTTAGCACAGAACTTGTGGTTACATCTGCCTATTTCAACTGTAAAATGATGAGACTTTGCTGCCAATTTAGTACTGTGCCTAAATTTGCAAAGGTACGAAAGAAGAAAGTTCATCAGAACAATTATGGATTTAACAGAACATTGAACCCTAATACTGCAATGCCAGTTTTACAGTAAAATAAAAAAAGTTAAAATATACTTCAATGCTTTTCTGTTCATAGTAGGTCATCTAAACAAACCAAACTTGCATAATGTGTCCCTACCAAGATGTGATGCAATAAAAAGGGGGGAAAAAAAAAAAGGAAAAACACCTCTGAAAAATGTTAACTTAAATGTTGTATGAATATTTTAATAAACATTAATTATATTTTTCAAGTGCATATCTTCTCTCTTGTCTGCCTTGTCATTTCAGGATGTGGGCAATCATAACTCCACAACATCCTAGTCTTTGTAACACTAAATCATATTTGCCTCCTTACTATCCTTCCCATCCCATCATCTATTCATACAAGCTTGTTAGATAAGTTACTTGCCGTTTCTCTCCACTCCTCTTGCTTTCAATAGGTCCTGCAAGTGTCAAGATCTTCAAGCCTTCTTTTCCCATTATATGTCCAGAAATTTAAACACTCATTATGTACAAGTGTCTTTTTTTTTTGCTTGCTTTTTCTTTAAAACTTCATTGCTCACATGTTCAGTCCATGGTATTCTCAGCATCCTTCTGTAGTAGACACATCTGTTGCCACAAGTCAGTCTTCACTGGGTTTTTTGAACAGGAATGAAGGTCTATCCATTTTCTGTTTAGGATTGAGTTTTCAGTTTCTTTCTAAAGTCTATTTCAACTCTATATTTCTAATGTCTCCACCTAAATGCTGAAATTTTATTTACTTTTTTTTACCTCATTAGGAGCAGAAAGGTTCATCTGTTGTCTGGTTCACACTCCTCCCCAATCCCCAGTCTTTTGAACAAAAGTAGAGGTGTATTCTTTGTTACCTGTTTAGAATGGAGTTTCTGATCCCTTAAGTTCTCCGATCTCTTTCACTACCAGTAGACCTTTTTATTTTAGTGGCACTCCACTTTAGTACCAATGAAAAAAGTTTAAATTTGGTAAAAGGCTACAACACACTCGGACACAGTGTTGCCTAAAAGCTTAAATTTGGTAAAAGGCTACAACACACTCGGACACAGTGTTGCCTAAAAGCTTAAATTTGGTAAAAGGCTACAACACACTCGGACACAGTGTTGCCTAAAAGCTTAAATTTGGTAAAAGGCTACAACACACTCGGACACAGTGTTGCCTAAAAGCTTAAATTTGGTAAAAGGCTACAACACACTCGGACACAGTGTTGCCTAAAAGCTTAAATTTGGTAAAAGGCTACAACACACTCGGACACAGTGTTGCCTAAAAGCTTAAATTTGGTAAAAGGCTACAACACACTCAGACACAGTGTTGCCTAAAAGCTTAAATTTGGTAAAAGGCTACAACACACTCGGACACAGTGTTGCCTAAAAGCTTAAATTTGGTAAAAGGCTACAACACACTCGGACACAATGTTGCCTAAAAGTTTAGAGTATTTAAACGGTTATGGCGTTAATATACAATTTTACAATACATCCCATTCCATAATTAGGAGAAATGTTTCCAATCTTATAAAACAAGATTTTGACTAGATAGAATAATATGAATGGATATCAAAATGAAGTCATCAGTAAATTAGTTCAAAATTACAAGAGCTGACTAGTAATGTTTCCAATCTTATAAAAGAAGTTGTGTTCATCTTGTCTGGTTTTCGCATGTCAAGAGTGCCTCTCTCAACTGAGAAAAATTCTGGTGTTATATAGTTCTCCCAGTCCCAGACCCATGCTGACTATTGGCTAATACCTGCCCAGTAACATTTATATGCAAATAGTCTGTGTCACCTACTTTAAGTAGAAAGTCTTCTCTCAACAGATTATTGTGGAAGGGGACACAACTCCTGGTACTTATAGCACCACATAAAAACAACTCGGTCTTTTAGCGGCCTGACCCGATTCTGTTACAGAAGTTTTTGACCAGATAGAATAATGGAACAGGTATGGAAATTGTTGTGTCGGAAACCTACCACCCCTCTTGAAGATGAACTTGTCTGCTAGCAAAGACTTTAAATAGCGGCACGTCGAGAGACAGAGGGCGAGAGAAAGTTCTTGGCTGAGCTAGTTATAGACTACTCAGGCGATTTCTGTACCTTTTACCAACCAATAAAACCCTTTTTATTGTTACGTGTTATTTGTCGTTTGTCTCTATAAACCCCAAACCAACATCATAACAGAAATGAAGTAACTTATTCATTTAAAATTACATTTTTTTTTTGTTTTGTTTTTATGCGTGAAACAATAATTCCCCAGTCAGTATTACGGCATTAATGTATAGTTTTACAATACATTCTATTCTTCTATAGAAATCCCATGGAATCAAACTAGTATTCATATTAAATGCTATCTTAATTTTTCGTATCTCTAAAATATTTTACAAGAGCTCCAGATTTTTTCAACATATTTCTCAACGGCTTCCTTTTCTTTAAAATCTATTAACATGATTGTTTTTTAAAATTTAAAGGAGTAATTCCCCACACACATACCCATGCCTTCAGTTTAGAATCCAGAGTTGTCTAGACTGGTTACCAACCAAGGCTATAGAGCTCATTTGCTTTTGCTACTGAAGCTATAATTGGGATTAAGTGGAGAATTGATGGATTCATGCCTCTGCCAATCCTATTTTCCATGTCAATAATTTACTCTACACATATCCAGTAGAAACCTACAAGGCTAAAAGGTTGTATGCATTGCAAACTGATTAAATTGTACTTTTCCATATCACCATACAGATCAAAATAAATGGTATTCAGAATTTTATTTTGCATATTTATGACATTAAAGTAAGGCAGATCAAAATAGATGACATTCAAATCTTTACTGTCATGAATATGCAAAATAAAGCATTTTGTATTTGTACAAACATTTCCATTACTTAAAAAAAAAAAAAAAAAATTATGGGCAGCAAATAAAGGTTATTTCTAATGGAGCTTAATGCCAAACCAGAAAATTTAGCAATTGGTCAACAAATGGGATGTAAAACTAATGGGACGTAAACTGTATTACGAAATTTGACTGGTGAGTTCTAGTAACTTATTTAGGATGCTACATATGTTCACATTTCTAAGACAGTTTGTGTTGTAGTCAGTCACAGACACCAATATTATTCCTAAAATGTTACAACTGAAAAGTTTTAATAAAATCTAAGAAAGCAAAATGGTTCATTAAAATGGTAGAAAACAGATTAATAAGAGAAATACTGAAGTCTCCTGGAAGAAAGTCAGCTAGGTGTACAAAAGAATTTACCATGTTTTCTTATTTATTTTCATATATTTAACCCTTTAGCATTCAACCTGCCCAAATCAACACCGTAAAGATTGGCTCTCAATGTTCAATGCACTAAAACCTACCCCATGTATACTCTGCCATAATATGACATCATTGTAAACAACACAAAAATCACACAAACAGTGAGACTTAGAGAACCAATATTTACAGGGTCGGTTTAAACAGGTTGAATGCTAAAGGGTTAATGAATTTGTCTGAATACTATTTCCATTTTCTTCTTTATTTTTGTAAGTGTGTGCATATAATCTTAGCATCGCAGAGTCCTTGTTGGAGAAGAATTATTTTCTACCCTCCAACCTCTCTCTCACAGGTGGGATGTGGCAAGTCCATCACTACTACCATGGAAAGTGCTCAGACAAATGCATCTCCTGGTTCTGCAAATACTAACCTTCAGAACTAGGACCCACCATGCCAATAATAGCAAACCACTCACATTCCCTCTGTATTCCAGCGACAAGTTCCACTCAAACAGCTTCTTCCAGCGAACCACTGCCTATGGATCAGACACCCAAGAGGAGGTTTTGCTGAACACTACAATCTTAACCTGTTCAAATCTCAACTGTTACTTTGCCCTCCTATCTATCTAAACTACCCTTTGATATAACCTTCTACCTCAAGTGACCTCCAGGCTTTGTACCGAGTGAACCTTACTGTAAAAAATTAAAAATAAAAAAAAAACCTATAAACTCCTGCATGAATAATTCCTTGAAAACTACATTCTTAACCTCTTCAAGTCTAAGGTCAATTGTTATTAGGTTGGTGCAAAAATAATGTTGTTTTCTCACATGAAGTTGAATGTCAAAAAACGACATTATTTTTGCACCAACCTAATATTTATCTTGCTTAGCCTCAAAATCTTCACTTCCTACCAGCTCATTTATCATAGCCATTTTAACAGTAACCCCCTATTTTGAGCGCTCAAGCCTTACATTAAGTGAATTTTATTTATTATTAAAAAAAAAAAAAAAAAAAAAAAAAAAAAAAAAATTGAAGTAACAAAATATTATTTTAGTGAGTACAAATGTTTGTGTAGGCATGTAGTTTAGATTAAATGAAAAAATTGAAATATCTACTACCTAGAGAAAAAGTCTTACTAAAGATAATGTTCCTATCAAGTGGCACATTTTCTGTAAGATGACTTTGTATATCTAGGCCACTACATATTAATTTCACTATTAAAAAACAAAACAAAACATGCTTACTCAGGTTTATGTACTAAATATAACAGTAACAAAGAAATAATGTCAGATTCATTGATTATTATATATCTTGATGACACATTGGAAAAAAGGTTTTGGGATGGTTTCAGCGGAGGGACTTTATTTATGCTGTTGTCACTACACATGCACACGAGATAATGAAAGATTTCAAATTTAGAAAATCTAGCCGATTTCATCTAGGTTATTTTTTTTTCCATCTCTGTTATTAAATATCCCACACTCTGATAAAAGAAGATCTGTCAAGAATGGTGAAACGTATGAAACTCAATGCAAATTTACTGTGGATAAACAAGTGATTAAAGCACTCCCTAGACATTTTCATCTTAGTGAATTATTTTCTCATAGGGTAGCATTTTGTTATGTCAAAATTGTGGTCAGTTTCATTACAGTGAATTTGCATCCAGGTTCTTATGTTTCACCATTCTTGAGAGATTTTCTGTTATCACAATGTGGGATATTTAATAACAAACATGATGGAAACAAAAAGAAATGGAATCCAGATGAAATTGGTTAGAATCCTTCTTAAAAAAATGAAGAAAAAAAAATTTAATTACAAATCTTAGGACTGAGTGCATCATTCATGCATATATGTAGTAAAAACAACAAAAAACAAAAAACCAGTCCAATGAAGTCCTAACGAAATGCACCACAAAAGCTCTTTCCAATTTGTCTTACATCTTTTCTTTCAAAACTCATATGGGGGGAAAATTTTTTTAAAATGTTATATACCAGAACAATGAGGAAAATAAAGTGGAAAAAATTTGTTAGAAAATACAAACAAAAAGAACGTAAATGAAATTGGATAAAAATAAAAAAACTTTTAAATTTTAGCATCCCCATTCAATGTGTACATTTGTAGTTACTTCAACAAAATTTATCTGTTACCTACACCCCTACTACTCCATTTATTTATTTTTATGAAATTTAAGAAATTAAATTTTGTCCCCCCTAACAAACAGAACTCCTTGGAGAATTTAAATCCTCAATTTTTTTTTTTTTTTTTTTTTTTTTAAACAGAAAATTCTGTTCTGAATTGTAAAATAAAAAATGCACTAAAACTCAGACATTAATTAGAAAAGCTTTTAATTGCTTTTACAAGATATATTAGGGACACTATTGTCTTAATATTAGGGACACTATTGTCTTAATATTAGGGACACTATTGTCTTAATATTAGGGACACTATTGTCTTAATATTAGGGACACTATTGTCTTAATATTAGGGACACTATTGTCTTAAGAAAACACTTGAATGAATAGTGAATTTTTACAAGAATGTTTTTTTTTAAATTTTAATTAGAATAATTTATAAAGTTTCAAATCTTAAATTTCTGCATTATTTTGTCACCATTATATGATATTGTTATTAAGTAAAAGCTATATTTACTACTCATAAATGAGAAAGCTTTGTAAAAAGAATTAACTTTTTTTTGTATGTGCTTATTTTTACAGATACAGACATCCATACATCCATACATGACATAAGAAAATAAGAGCAATAACTATAGTAAATTTAAGGTAAAAGTATCTAAAATTAAATAAAACAGAACACTGACAATATTTTCATAAATTTTTAAGATTCCTCAATTATTTTATTTACAGATATATCCACTGTCCAAGTTCCATCTGTCATTCAAGCTGTCAACACCTTAAATAAACACCTACTGCCATTTTTAAAAATGCATTTCTATATTTTAAACTTAAAGTAATATTTGTTTCAAATCAGATTAAATTTTAAACCAGCTAATACTCTTCAAATAAAGTTTCAGAAAAGTATATTTCATTTTTGAAAGATTTGTTAATAAAGAAAACTACATTACTAGAGATGGCTAAAAATGGCACTAAAAATCAATAATTTCACAATTTTTAAACAAAAACTTGTTTGAGTCAATTTAAATTGGTTTTTGAAATACAACAAAGTATTTTGCTTATTGGAAGTATTAAATTTAATCTATTAACTTCAATTTAAAATTGAAATAAAAATTCATTTTAAACCTTAGGTATTGCAAATCTTGTCAAAGTACCTAGACTAAGTGATGCTAACATTGATGTAACTATAGATCTGTATTAAGGAGAGAGGCACTGAAATTTTAAACTTTTACTTTTTTTTTTTTTTAAATGTGTTTGGATACGGGGCCCAGCCAATTTCATTTAGTTTCCTTTTGTTTATATTTTTATCACAAAAATTTTTTTCCACTTTATATAATAGGTAAGTTAATGACAACAAAGACTGTTTTTGCTAAAAACAAAGTCTAGCTGGAAGATAACACTTAAAACTAGCAGTTTTTGTCATTAAAATGCTCAGTATGAAGAGAGAGACCTTAATAGTAACAAATAAACTTAAACTTTCATTCTTACTGATTTTTATGCACACCATATACATAATACTGCATAGTGGAAGATTTGTGTGTTTTATGTATAAATATAAGAATTGATGAGATACCACAACAAAGTATCTTGGATGAAATATGTGAAAACCAGTCAGATGTTCAATTTTCTGTGGTCAAAATTTTATTCAGATAGAAACAGTGTCAGACAATCCTGAAGAGCTGACAAAATTTTACATAAAGTATATTCACAATATGAAACAAACTAAAGTGCTGCAGAAAGGAAAAGTCACTACAACACATGCTTGTTGTGCAGCAGCAAATTTTCTGCAGCCAACTATAATCATCAAAATTTGTGGTCAGCTGACAATTCAGGATCTGGTGGGAAACCCAACCAGACAGACAGAGGTACAAAGAAGAAAGAAAGAGGGGGGGGGGGAGTAAAAAGGAAAAAAGGTCAAACAGTCATTGCTAAACTTTCCATGTGAACAGATGCATGCATATGCAAATATAATGAAACTAATAAAATACTGCTGTAGTTATGTTTATTTGGTAAGAGTTACGAGTGAATAAATGGTTAGTGGCACAGAATGAGAAATAGACAAGCAGAGTTCAAATCCTAGCAGAGTTCATTACCTTCACAAAATACCCGTGTGGAGAGTGGGGAGATATGAATCCATATCTTCCTCCTCCAGTTGGGTTAAATAGCAGAACAGACGGCCCTCTAGCAATGGTTGGCAGCCTGTCTACGAGAACAATTAGTCAATTCAAAACCCAGCTACCCAATGCTGTACAACAAAACAAAAACAAGATATGGATTATTCCACTGTAGGGTATTTATTCAGAATGCTGTTGGCACCAACAGGTATTGGGGCTCAAGTCTAGGGTTTACTGTTATCTTCCTCACATATCCTCAAAACTGTGCCCCTTGGGGTTGTAGAGAGTGAGTGCTATTTTTTTTTTTTTTTTAAATTTAAAAAAAAAAAAAAAAAAAAAAAAAAAAGCAGCCAGTAAGAATGAGCAGAAAGCATATTCTCAAAAATATCAAGAATGACATCACTTTCTTCATGAACATTCAAACATTGTTTTAAACATGAATGCTAATACAAGCTATCTTACTATAGAGAGATCAATTACTGATCAATTACTGATCATCTGCCTGTAAGGGAAATGAAGATTCCTTTGGCAGGAGTTGCACTTTTTCTTTTTCTTTTATGTTTTACAAACAAAACAAATAAAAACAAAAACCAACAAAAACAAAATACACACAAAACACAGTTAAAAGACAAATTCCCTTATAATTATTCAAAAAATTTATTGCTGGTAATATTTTGTTTGTAATAATTTTCCTTTAAAAATGTAGTGTTGGTAATAATTTTTCCTTCAATTTTGTATCTCTGATAATTTTTCCTTCAAAACTATATTGCTGGTAATAACTTCAAAAATGTATTGCTGGCAATAATTTTTTTCTTCATATAAGTATTGCTAGTAAAATATTTTTCTCAAAAGTCTATTTCTGGTAATAATTTTCCCCTCAAAAATGTATTGCTGGTATTAATACCTATTTTTTCATCTCCACAGCAATTTTGACTGTTTGGAGGTCAACTATTTGCTAATAGCTGGGACCCTAAACAGGTGCTTCCACCCTAGGTCAGGGTGAACCTGGGAACACCAGCAATTAAGAAGTGGTTCCACGCTTGTCAAAACCTCCTTATCAGAGACCTTGCTGACGGATGTAGTTTAATGTCTTACCCAGGATGCAGATGTAGTTTATTGTCATAAGTTTATCATCATACCCAGGACAAATCCTCCTCGCTTAACTATTTGCCCATAGCTGGGACCCTAACAAGCGATTAACACCAGCAAATAAGAGGTAGTTCCACACTCCTCAAACCTCCAATCAGAGGCCTTGCTGTTGGATCTAGTTTACCGTCTTACCCGTCTTGTTTGGGGTGCGGGCGTGGCCCTCTGCAGAGGTGCAGTCGGTGTATCCTTATGAGATGAATTAAGATGCACAATATAAATATTTGGGACACTTAGTGCCACACAAAAGAAAATTGGTTTCATTTCGGCATGTAATCTATGTGCCAAATGTGATCTGAAAAAGCGCACTCATTTATAAGAAAATAAAAAGAATAAATGGAAGAATTGAAATATATGATTCATGTTTGTACACAGACCCAGGTCTACTTTATGTGCAGTGTCTCCTCAGTATGTAGGCAACCATGGCATCCTGTTCCTTGTAGCTCTTAATAAACTGTCTTTGTTATTTCTCAATCTCACTAACTTTCCCTCTATTTGTCCGATGAGTATCAGATTTTCCAAGCCCTCCTTCCTCATTATATAACCCAGAAATCTCAACTGTCTCTTCCTGGTATTAAGTATTAGTTTCTTTTTTGTTTCCTTTTTCTCCAAAACTTTGTCATTGCTCACATGTTTGGTCTATGGTATCCTCAGCATACTTCTGTAGAACTACATTTCTTTTGTTTTAAGTCTCCTCTTCACTTTTGAGGAGACTTTCCAGCACTCACTGCTATACAAGAGAACAAATATGACAGTTGTATGGGACTTTTTTTTACCAGCAAAATTTTCCTGTCTTAATCTACTTAGCTTTTGGAATGCTTACTTGGCTATCCCAATACGCCTTCAGTTTTCAGTGACACACTTTCTGACCTCTGTTAACACACTTCCCAGATATTCAAATTTCCACGCTTGTTTGATTCTGGTATCTCACAATTGCAATTCACACTTTGGACTCATGCTTTTGCAACAACCATGCATTCTGTCGACTTGCAGTTGATGTTTAATCCTTTCCTCTTGGTTTCCTTTTATCTTCTGACAGTGGTAAACATTCTAAATTTCACCAGATTCCCACATTTTTATCGTAATCCCACCATGTCTTGTAAAGGAGGACAGATTATATTTATCACAAATCCATCATAAAATTTTTGTGCCACCAAGTTGTAAATGATTTCCTGTTATATGCATCTTTATTTCTTTTTTCTTTTTTAAATGTCATCATTATTATTTTTAAAGTGTAGATCACACACTTCAATAGAATTGCGCATATAGACCAGACACAAAAAATTAATCTTATTGGCATCTTTAGTCAATCATGTCAGAATATTCTTCCAGCAAGCGTTCTTCTAAACTGAATTTTTTCTTTTAATTTTAATTAATATTCATTCAATACAAGGCCCTGAGAGTAGAGGGTTACTGTGTGGAGTTATATCAGTGAAGGAATGGACAAGTGTTAGGTGTATAGAGCTGAAGTAGACTTTAGAAGGAACTGGAACCCCACCTAAACAGGAAACAAGGGATAAACCTCTACTCCTGTTTAAGAGACTGAGTCAGAGTGTGAACCTACATACTTCTATTGGCAGAGGGAAGAAAAAAAAAATGAAATAAATAGTGAATAAAATTTCAGAGTTCAAGTGCAAACATTAAGAGTACAGTGTTGAAGGAGACTCAAGGAACCAGAAAACCCAATCCCAAACAGGAAATGAGGGATAACTCTTTAGTTCTGCTCAAGATGGGGGAGGACCATAATTCCATCAGGTCTGTTCTTACAAGTAATGGCTACCCAACAGATATGATGGAAAAATAGCTATTAAAAATAATATATATATATACACACTATAGTTCAAAATTTTTAGTCCATCCCTGGTAATTTTTTAAATTGGCCAAAAAAAAAAAAAAAGTAGTTGTTTTGTACTTTAAAAGAGAAAATTGTACATAGTTGGGGGGGGGGGGGGAAAGGTGTATCATGATTTTTTATTAAATTTTATTATGACAAAAAGCTCTCATCAAATATTGTCCTTTAGACTTTATTACTGTGGCAAATTTTTGGCATTCATCAAAAACATTTCTCAAAAGTTTTATAATTGATTTGATTTTTTTTTTCCCCTCAATGACTAAGAGCTTTTTTTCATTCACCCCCCACCTCCCCACTTTTCTGTCAAGTTCATCCAATGCTAATTCTGGGGTGAATTCAAACTTTTTAACAGTAGTGTATATGGGGGGAAAATAATGTTTTTATGACATTTCATTCTTTAGAATAAAGTGATGTTTACATTGATGCAACTACATATGTGCATGAAGGAGAGGGGGGATGCTGAATTTTTTTCTTTTGTTTTTTTTTTTTTTTTTTTTAACAAATTTTTGGGGTATATAGTCTAACTGATTTCACTTAGTTTCTTTTCATCACTTCTTTTATTAAATACCCCACATTGTGCTAATAGAAGATCTACCAAGAAAGATGAAATTCAAGAACCTGGATATAAATGTACTGTGGATGATCTTGCAATTAACACACTTTCTGTATATTTTCATCTAAGTAAATTACTTTCTCTTAATTAAAAGGAACATTTTTAAAAAATCAATTTTATAGTCAAATTTATTATGGTGAATAACTAATGCCTTGTATGCATTGTTTTGTAAAAAGATCCCATAATCTTTCCTTAGATATTATGTTACACTGTAATGACAATAGCCTAGAACTAAGTATCCATCACAAATCAACGAATAAAAATCTCGTAAATTTTTATTCTCATCATGAAATAAAATATGAAATAACCAGACTATTTAAGAGCACTCAGAATTTGTAGCCATGAGGAATATATTGAAAATACTTTTAAGCTCCTCCAATACCCTATTTCATATTCAACGCAAAATAAAAGGCTCATAATAGAAGGGTGAATCATTGACAAATTAAAATATATTGTTCTATTCACCAATTATCACAACTACAACTGAAAATAATTTATCTAAGCTTAACATAAAATTTGTTACCACTACGTCTAAAACAATGAAAGCCTTAATACCAAACAAAAAACAACTAAAACTTAGAGGAAATTACTACACTGTAATAATTGACACATGGAATACATTGGAGAAACCTCAAAGAATTTAAATAAAAAATTATATTAACACAAATGGGATATTTTACAAAACAACACATCAATTAGTTGCTAACTGAAATGGGTCTGGCCATAATTTTGATTTTAAAAAAATGCCACTAATTAGAATAGAAAGCAATTTACCAAAACAAAAATGCATAAAAAGTGATTTAATTGCTAGATCATCCGCAGTAATTTCACATCCAGGTTCTTACATTTCACCATTTTTGGTAGATCTTTTATCATCACAATGAGAGATACTTGACAAAAGTGATAACAAACAAACAGAAAAAACTTACGTAAAGGGGGGTGGGAAAAAAAAAAAAATTAATATTAATATTTTCAGCATCTCCTTCCCCACCAGGCACAGGTGTAGTTGCATCAATGTAAAAAAAAAAAAAAAAAAAAAAAAAAAAAAAAAAATCAAAAATCACTTAAGTCCTAAACGATGAAACATCACACAAAAACTTTTTTCACTTCACATATATCATTTAAGTGAAGAGTCTTCACTTAAGATTGGTAGCAATCCAAAAATCAGGAAAAATAACACTTTGCAGACATTTGTAGCTTCTTTACAAAATCTTATAAATTTCTTAAAACAAAAAAAAAACAAAAAATTTTTTTAAATAAAGGAAAAATTTAAAAAATAAACTCAAAAGTCATAAACTTATGAAAATTCTAAGTTAAAATGACTTCATAGAAATAAAACAAAAGTTGCAGTATAACCATCATATTATAGCATTAAAATTATTTAAATTCATACTGTACATGAAAATAAACAAGTCCAAGCAAAATTATTCCATTAAAAAACAAATTCAGATTCAACAGGACATTACCTTTTATATTCTCATCGCAATAGTAGCCACTCCAGCAAGTGTAAAATCCATACTAATTAAAACTGTGTATGTGTGTGTGCATATATGAGAGAGAGAGAGAGGCTGTATCTACACACGCACAGATTGTACAGGAATTATAAACTATTTGTTGTGTGAAATGAGGTAAGACAAGAAAATAAATCCAACTTACCAGTGGTGGTCTGGAATTCTTTACCAATAAATTTGTCAGAACCACTTATTATTATTATTATTATTACTACTACTGTTGCATCATACAAATCAGGGTTATGACCAATAAACAGTTATCCAATCAGGTTTTCTAGTTGTTACTTAACCAAATTAATTTACTGTCCAATAGGAAAATCACATGAGCTAATCAACCAATCAGTTGATGATTATCCTGATCAGGTGACTAGTGTATGGGATGGTTTGACATTGAAAATGGTTTTCCTTTTAACCACAGCCCAACAACTACTCACCAAGACAAAAACACAAGGATAGGTCCCACCCTTCCTGATGGCAAATTAAGTGGTAAAATCAATCGCCAGTCACACTAAAGAGAAAAATCAATGAATTGATATCAAAATAAGATAAATTTCTTGCATCATAAACTATCCAATCAATATTAACCTGTGTGTATAATTATATATATATATATATATATATATATATATATATATATATATAAATAAAGATAAATAAAAATATGTGTCAAAAAGACAATGAATAAGGAAAAAAGGAAAATTTTTAGGGATGGTTTCATCCTCTGATAGATTTTATCAGATAAAATGTAAAGATTTCATTTTGCAACAAGTATTTATAAACAAGTAAAAACATTGTTGGGTTTTCAAAAATTTTAAATTTAAGAACACTCATAAATATTCCTCAGGCTAACTGTGAAAGTCAAGGTAAACTATAGAGGATGCTAAATTTAATGCTGACAATTACATTTATTCACTTTCATTTATTAGGCATTAAATTACATTACTTAGCATCCTCCATAGGTTACGTTGACTTTTATTTTTATTTTATTTAAATTCTTACATTTTTCTATTTGGTGGGAGTAAGGGATAAAAATATAGTTTTACAGTAGGCTATATATATATATGGGTTAAAGTGCTCAATATCAGGGATAGGTCGTGCATAAATATAAAAGTGGGCATTGAGGTCAACACCCAGTGGCAACAGCCCGTTTCAGGCTTAAATGCAAATTAATGGCCAGAAGATTACATTTAAGCATGAAACAGTCCATCACCGCCGGGTGTTCACACACACACACACACACACACACACACACACAAAAAAGAAGAAAAAAAAAAGGGCATAGCCATTCATATCCAAGGATGCCAGTCAACTGGGGCAGTTAGCTGATCCACATTGCAGACATCTGCTCAGGTACATTTGTGTTTGTTCAACACCCACAGAGCCCACTTGTGGTTTTTACTGCAACTATGCTGAGTGGACCTTATTTACAGTTTCTGGGAGAGAGTGTATTATTGAGCATGATCAGTCTGAACAAGACCAGTACAACCACCTCCAGGATCATCACAGGGTATCATCTAAATTACACTCACAAGGCTTGGGTCAACTTGTGGTTTGGTTTTTCAGGCACTTTCCAAAGGTGCCATATGCTGGGATTGCCTCCTCCAGACCAATGACATCATCACCTTCCTGACAAATCAAACATGGTGAGATTCAAACCCAGATCTCATGGTGACAAAGCAAACATTCTAACCACTCAGCCACACACACATTTTATTTATATGTGTGTGTGTGTGTGTGTGTGTGTGTGTGTGTGTGTGTGTGTGTGTGTGTGTTTAGGAAGAATAAGTTATTATATTCAACTGACAAGATCTGTCAACATTTTATTATATATTTCCGAATGAAGCGTTATAAAAGTTCTGAAAAAGTCTAAAATTATTTGTTTTTTGTTTTTTTTTTTCCTTGTTATATTCAAATTCTTTCAATTCGCAGTCATTGTCAAGAACAGGTGTTATCAGTGTGGCAAGCAAGATTTGTTTGACAAAATTTTGACATTTTAGATTACTGGTATTTGAGTCAAAAACAGAAAATCACATATCCAGTTTCCAAGTTTTTCTTGTGTGTGTGTGTGTGTGTGTGTGTATATATATATATATATTATATTATATATATATATATATATATATATATATATATATATATATATATATATATATATATATATATACATACATACACACACACACACACACAATTTAATGTACAATCCCCTCTGGAGAAAGATATTTAATATTGGTTGTTTGTTTTCTACTATAATGGCTTCTAGAATTGAGTCATTCTTTCTTATGTTCAATATTTTGGTTGTTTGTGAGGTGCTGATATGTGCATGAGCTACACTCAGTTTTGACAAGTTACTCTACAATTGTGTGGTACAATAAGGCAGCACCTCAAAAATCCAATCTATATAAAATTAATGTTTATGAATTCTCATGTCCTTTGTGAGATTGTTGATTATTAAGTGTTGGAGATACAAACATTAAATTCTTACATTGACCACACATGTAGCACACTGAGATTGTGAAGTGGTTTCCTTCTCTTATACTGTCTATGCTGCTATTTAGCCTCTAGTCGCAGGGAGAGAAAAACAGATTCATGCAGAGGGCATTTGTGCTTAAGACTAGCCTGGAATTAGGCTAATATATATAGACAAACATCTTATTAGAAATTTTAATAATACACACACACCTTTCTAAAGTACTAATGGATTTATTTAAAAACTTTTTTTTTCTTTTTCTTTTTTTTTTAAAACTTCAAACATTTTTAGTGGATACCCATGTTTGAAATAAATGCCCAGTTCTTTCTACTTTAAACAATGTGTATTACATCTGGAGGTATGCAGACTCAAGAACAAAACTGCTGGAGAGTATGTTTGAAGGCTGCTTAATACATACTGTTTCAGATAAGAATGGGGTGTCTATTTCAAACACAGGTATCCACTAAAAATAATGTTTGCAGTAATGTGTGAACAAAGACAAAAGAAACTTCATTACTAACAGGTTTCATTCTCTGATGGATTTTATAAAGGTAAATGTAAGGATTTTTATCTTGCAAAAAGTGTGTATAACTTTTTTGTTATACACAAGTTAGATCACTGGCACTGGAGTTACCAGGTGACAGTGTCTTATAACAATAACAAACTGAAGATATATATGAAGCCAGTAGGTGAAAACACTCTTTCCTGAAAGAGCTGAATAATACAATAATTGTGGAAGTAAATATATTTAAAAGTCTTACATATGAAAACTTAATAGCAAAGACTGAACAAAATGTACCGTGCATGATTTTTGACAGCATAAGCAAACTAGTACAATAATTTCAATTTTGTGCCCAAGTGTAATTTTTAGAACAAGATAAACAAACATTGCATAAAAATTTGAAACATGAAATTTTGGAATATAATAAAAAAAAAATAAAATAAAATAAAATAAATAAAAAAATTTTATTTAATTTTAGAATATAAAAAAAAGTCAAAGCGAGAACACCTGCTCTAAAACAGCAGTTAGTGCTGTAGTTTTGAAACTCAACAGTCACAGGTTCAATCCTCTATGATTATAACTGTCAAAACAAATGCCCCTCTTGATGACAGATGGAGAGAAACCACACACACAAACACACAAAGATTAATCATTAGCCGATTTCTCCAGCTCCAATAACACAAGTTGCATGCAAGTGGCCACTGATGAAAATTGCAGTACAATAAGCTTACTCTGAGTGGGCAGGGGGTAGAGCAAGCCTATTGCTATTAACCATCCCTCTCGTTAAGTCTCCACAAGGTTGTTCATCATGCCATGTCATCAAGCAAGCAAGAAGTGTCCTAAGCTAGGCATAACTTGCATAACTTTTGGCTGTAAGTAAGGCAACAACACCTTATGGTTAAGATGGGCAAAGAGAGATTTTCAAAAAGGAGTAATTATCACATTACCAAGATTAGGCTAAGGAGTATAAAAGCACAATTCTGTTAGTGCTTTTAACAAGAGCAATAAGGTTAATGAAAGAAAGAGTGGTTGGTAAGCATGAGGGAGAGCTCAAAAGAAGCCATTGGCAGGTTACTTTTTTTATCGGTCAATTTCAGGTTTGTATATTCTCTGGGTCCTACTTGATTGGCAGATCTAGATTTTTATTGAAACGTAAAATACAAAAATGTTCACTAGCTGTAATTGTGGATAGAGAGAGCAACAGAGCAGAGGCAGAAAGTAAAAATTCTCATCACTGGTTAGATTTTCTATTATGTTTTTACTGTTTTAGAGAAAGGAGATTTTTTTTAAATCTACTAAGAGGACACCACTTTCTTATTCATACCAATAATTAATATTATTATTAACATTAACAATACTATCATTCTTATTATTGTAATAAGAATCCTAAAATTCAGTTATATTAAAAATATTCATATTAATATTGAGGTTTACACTAATTAAGTGACAGCAAGTCTCAGTCATTAACACTAACAATACTATCATTATTATTAACACTAACAATACTATCATTATTATTAACACTAACAATACTATCATTATTATTAACACTAACAATACTATCATTATTATTAACACTAACAATACTATCATTATTATTAACACTAACAATACTATCATTATTATTAACACTAACAATACTATCATTATTATTAACACTAACAATACTATCATTATTATTAACACTAACAATACTATCATTATTATTAACACTAACAATACTATCATTATTATCATTTGTGTATGTTGTTCCCTGCTTTGTATCCTGCAACCAGGTCCAAACTATGGTCCTTAGGCCCTATAGGAGAATTGTCATTTAATCAAGAGCATCTTTCTTAGCATATGGTTGAGATTTAATTGATGTACAGCCTCTAGTAAAGTTGAAAAAGTATGACAATGACACACTGACATTCACATTTATTATATAGCTGATGAATTGCTTGGAGAATTTAAATCAATTTATTTTTGTAAAATAGACCCCTCCCCATTACCAAAATTCTTCTCTGAATAATAAAATAAAAAATCCAATAAAACTAAGATATTATTTAATTAAAGCCGTTAATTACTTTTATGTATAAGATACTATAGCTGGCTACTCAAATTTGAGGATACCCATCTACTATGGTGGCTAGCCAATCCCTATTGCAGACGCTTGCTCAGGTACATTTGTGTTTGTTCAACACCCACAGAGCCCACCTGTGGTTTATACTGCAACTATGCTGAGCAGACTGTATTTACAATTTCTGGGAAAGAGGGTGTTATCTAGCATGATCAACAATCCTGATCAAGGCCAGCATGCTCTGACTCTTGGTCACGGTGACTTGACTTTGTGCTAACACAGCTATCAACAGACCCCAAGGCTACTGTCTACTCAGTTTTACTGACCAGGCTTGGGTCAACTCATGGTATGATTTTCAGGCACTTTCCAAAGGTGCCACATGCTGGGATCACCCATCTAGGCTGATAACATCAGGATGTCTCTTTCCTGGCAGATTGACCATGGTGAGTTTCAAACATTGTTTATAATATAATTAGAACAATTTATAAAGTTTTAACCCTTTTAAATTTCTGTATTAAAACTTACTACAGTCCAGCAATAACCACCACACACCACCCCAAAAAAGTAGCACTCATGTTACTCAAGTAAATTTTACAGATATCACCACTAGAAAAAAATTAGATAAACTTCCATGTGTCAGTGAAGCTGTCAACATTTAAGGATATAAACACTGATCTCTGTGTTAAAAAAATGAATTTCTGTGCTATTTTAATCTAAAATTTGTTTCAAAATCAGATTAATTAAACTAATTCAACTAATATTCCTCAAAGCTTCAGAAAAGCATATTTTATTTTTGAAAGCTTTTTTTAAAAAAAAGAATTCATTGTGCTCTGACAAATGACAAAAATGTCTAAAATCAGCAATTTCTAGTTACTTAAAAAAAAAAAAATCCTTCCAGTCAAATTGGAAATATTAAATTTAATCTATTAGCTTGAAATTAAAACTAAAATAAAAGCTTCAAAAAAGATTTTTCATTTTAAAAAATTCATTTTAAACCTTAGGAATTGATTTTCTTAGGAGTTATTTACTTTTAATGTTACAATTGCTATATGATTTTTCTATCTTGTTCTTCCACACCATCACCCACCAAACCTCTGATCATCTAAAAGTTTAACACTTGTATATGGACATTGAAGTCAACACCTTAAACACAATCTTAAGGTCAAGTGTGTTATGTTTAGGGCCGACTATTTATAGATGTTGGTTAATGTTGCATTATGGGTAGAAGGGCCAATGTAACAGGTTTCAAATTATTTTAAGGGCTATTTAATAGAAATAATTGTTTATCCAAATGAAGTTACTTGTAGCCATTTTATAGTGTTGGTTGTTAACTTTATTTACTCATTATTGCTTACTTTACTTGTGTTTATGTGTACATTCACAATTTATTTCCTTAATTTGTTTACTTTGAGAAATAACAATTGACAAGTGTTTATAGCAACCCTCTTGAAACAACAAAATGTGCCTAGAGCTGCAAAGGGAGAGAATTCTACAGCGATAATTTTCACCTCCAGCCGGGTAAAGGTTAAAATTCTCAAAAGAACTGATTGAATGGCAAGTGAAACATGTTTTTAACAATAAAATGAATTTATGGACAGTTCCAAAAAGAATTGAATCCAGAAACAACTAGTCAAGATTCAGTAAAATTGAGAAAGAAAAAAAAAATCCCCCCAATCTATCCACTTCTATGATTAATATGTTGTCTGAATTTCTTGGTCCTGAGATCCAAAGTTCAGGGTTTGTTTATATCAACACTATTCACCCAAAACCTTGGGGGGGGGGGTCTATATAAATAAATGCCCATAAGTGTCCAAACAGAATATTCTCAGATTTGCACTGGACTTTCCTTGTAGACCACTGTCGCCATCACAACACACCAGCATTGCTGTGAATGAAGCAAATACACCACAGAACATTAAGATTAAATGAAAGGTGACAGGCTAGTCTTGCATCAGCAATTACTGCTAGATTGGGGCAGAACTTGTGCCTTCAGTAGACACATTAGTTTTAATATTCAATAGTGTTTTAGTTTTTAGTATTCAATAGTGTAATCAATGGTTGGGTCATTGTATTGAAGAAGTTCTCATTCCAGCCTTGATTATTGACATCATCAATTTACCAGATCCACAATTGTGAATTGCTCACTTATCTGTGGTACACAATGTATATTTTGGTCCACCGCTAGACACTGCCATCAATCCCAAGATTTTGGGAAATCTGAATCAACCCTACAGAGACTAAACACTGGCCCCAAATGAGGGGGGAAAAAATGACAGCCAAATGACCTGTAAGGTTGGTGTGACTCAACACAGTGGGGATATCAACTGAAGGAGAGCCTAGGGCTACACATCTAAGATTTTCTTACAGATAAGTTTAGGTACGACTAGTTAAAAACAAATTAGTAGAACAGTTTTAATAACAAATTTATCAAGCCGGTATCAATAAAAATAAAAAATAAAAGTAATATTTCCACTTGCAGCAGATTACAAACAAAATTACAATTAAAGAATTTCAGTCAATATAAGTTTTTTCAGGCAGCTGCCTCCCTTCAAGTGACTGACCTACTAAAGAGACTGACAGTCAATGCAAAACAGCTATATACTAGCACAACTATTGATGGTTTCCAAACAGTTTTGTCTACCCAATTTTACTCACAAGACTTGGGTCAACTTGTGGTATGATTTTCAGTTACATCCCAATAGTGTTGTATGCTGGGACCACCTCCCCAGACCACCTCCTTCAGCCATCAACTAGGGTGAAATTTGAACCCAGGTCTCATGGTTAAAATGCTATATTCTAACTATGTGGCTATTATTAAAAAAAAGAACAAAGAAATATTCAATACATACAGTACAAAAATCTTTTGGGTTACCTTAGCTACAACTAAATCAAAATACTTCAGTTTTATTCAAGAGATTATTTTTTTTAAGAGAGAGAGAGAGAGAGAGAGAGAGAGAGAGAGAGATGTGAAATCAGTTTCTTCTTTCTGATAATGCTGACAAATAAAAAGATTACTTTTCCTATGTACAGAAAATATAAACATGACTTGTGAAAGAGTATTTTTCACAGGAAGAAATCAATTGGCTTGTTGACCTCTGACAATGACAAGGATAAACACAAGTTGAAGAGAAAAACCTTGTAACAATGAAATGGCAAGCAGACACTAAAACAATTAGGTAAATTGAGAAAAATTGAGAGAATGCAGAGGTTATGGAAGGTCAAAGTTCCACGACTTTCTGGAGACAGAATTTGGCAAAAAACCTATACTGAAGATAAATCCAAAAATTTTAATTTAAAAAAAAAAAAAAAATTTTAAAGCACTTCATTATAGAGAAAGTGGAACACAATTTTCTAATAATTGCAACTGATGTTAGTATAAAAAAAAAAAAAAAAAAAAAAAAAAATCAACATTACACCAATAGAAAGCACAATTTTTGTTTTGTTTTGTTAAACTGGATATAAAAATAATGGAAATGTGAAAATTAGAAGTCAAGTGATGGTATTTCCTGACGAATTGATGGAACAATTGCTGGAGGGTTCATTTATGAAACTCTGGATTTGAGGTGCTGAACATCAATCAGCTTAGTGACAAAATTTATGTTTTAATCATATATGCAATTAATGGGTTCTTTTAAAATTGTCATTAGTTCTTATTACTATATACATTATATTTAATTAGTATACATTAGTTTTTTTTATTTTTGTGAAGGTGGGAAAAGAAAAGTATATTAGCCTGGAGATAAGTCTTATTAAAGAATATGTGCCTCTTTACTTTCTATCTCTAGGCCAGTAGACATTAATATCACTGTTTATAAAAACAGGAATTGTTGCATGAATACACAATGCCAATCATGGAATGGAGAAGTTAAAAAAAGAAAAAAGGACTGCTTTTACACATTTAATACCATCATAATTGATACAGTACACTTAGTATTATGCTAGTTTATATGAGGTGACCTTACAAGTACAATGTAATCAAGTTCTACCTGACCGAACAGGTTTCCCCCATCAGTCTTTTCTGGTTAGTTGTGTGGGGGCAAGACACCCAGCACAATTAAGGACAAAACTTGTCAAGAGATAGATGAGCCATCATTTAATCCTAAGAAAAGAGAGGAAGAAGAAGAAAAAAAATTCACTATTTTTTTTATCCATATGTTGAATGTGTTAAAATTTTACCTTTTAACAAAATATTCCCAAGTTGATGTTAAAAATTGCTGCAAAACATTGATTTAAGATGGAATAATCTATTATGATGCAATTAATTTGTATTTAGATACATTGTACTTATTTTCAATTTATCTAGTTGAATTGTTCCTCTATATTGCATATGATCCATTATTGTACACGGGTTATAAGAAAATTTATTTTATATGAATACTACCTTATGAAAATTGAGATAGAGTAGGGAAGTCCTGGATCAAAGATGGGGTAGAGGGAATGACAAGACCTTTGCACCAGGCCTGGATGCCTAGTAACATGCTGGACCCAGCAATTCAACATGGTACTGGAGAGATGTTGAACTATATGATCTTGACAGCTTTCCAATACAAATAGACCTCTTCATAATGTCCCTTAAATACTCATGTTGGACAAACATGAGGGCTACATTATTCAGTGGAAGTCCCCAGAATGCACCATAAAGCATTTCTAACCAGATGACACAATGCATTATTCTGCTGGGGGACAGATTTCATGAATAGGTCCAAGTATTCACAAAACAAGGCAATGCAATATCAATGAGATGTTTAAGTAGACTGACAGACTCATCACAAGTCATTTGAAATAACCAAGCACTATTATTGAATGCCCATGAGGTCCCTTGCCTTGAAGGTGTATTGGGACTATATAACTAGTCTTGTATACAAGATTAATTGTTAAAGATATTGACAAAAAAAAAAGTTATTTGTATCACTATAAAATATTAAGCTCCTCCTACCAGGCTAGATCTTTACAAGATTCAGACAAATATAAAAAAAATAAAAAAGAATATTGCTGGGTTATCTGAACAGGAGCAACTCAATCCTCACTTTCCAGCCTCAAAATCATTTCTATGGCCTTCCCCCCCCCACTCTATAATTCCTTTCTTACAGACGAAATATCACAAACCTCTCACTACTATTGTTGTTTACATGGAAAATGCTCCAACAACATACAGTCCTCAGCTCAGAGCTTTACAGCTAAGACTTGCTATGCACATACACAGGGTTGAATCATCCACATTCCTTTCCTATTTCATTGGTAAGAAGGAAGTTCAATTCTAACAACTTCTTCCAAGAACCTTTACTTTGTGGAAAAGATGCTCAAGGGGATCCTTTCCTCTAATCACTAGCATGGAACTGACCCACTGGATATGCATCTGGCACTTCCTACATTGAATCCAGATATGATTTAAGTCAGAGTTACTTGCCTTTTACTACAGCACACATCTATGATCATGATCATTAATGATCTATAGCTGCTGCAGTGCTTCAGGTGGGTGGTAATATGTCTCAAATCAAGTATTTCTGAGGCTCATATGAGCATGTAGGTCAGGGAATGACAAATGTTCCCACAATTTTAGAAACAGAATGTCCCACCTGTCTGGCACTCATAATTATGTGATGTATAAACATTGTCAGATTTTTAAAAATGTTTAAATCTAAGAACAGTCACTTGAAAATATTAAGCGCTAACTGGGAAAGTCGAGATAAACTATGGAAGATGCTAAATGACATAATTTAATGCCTAATATATGAAACTGAGTAAATGTTGTTGGTGATTTTTTATTTGTTTATATATATTTATTTATATATTTTTTCCATTGTAATTATTTATTTTGAGAAATTATTTATGTATTTATTTAGTTTAAATAATAAACTTTGATTTAACCATAGTTTACCATGACTTTCACAGTTTGAATATTTTTGACTGTTCTTAAGTTTTTTGTTTCCATTTATAAATACATGTCACAAAATAAAATTCCTACATTTTGCCTTGATAAAGTCCATCAGACCATGAAACACGCTGGTAAAGAAAAGTCTTTTGTCTTTATTCATATTATCTTTTTATAGACAGATATTTTTATTTATTTATATCTGAATTTTTATACACGTGTGCATGTAAATATGCCAACAGCAGTCAATGTAAGTTTCATCAAGACAAGTAATTACTTACAAAGCAGCCAAAGAGTTAAGAAAAATACCTACTAAAAGGTATAGTAAATAACACGGTATCTCAACAATGAGATTAGACCAAATACAGTTTGTAAATATGACCATCAGAATAAGATCTCACACAAAAGAACAATTTTTATAAGGCAACTTAATCCATAGGACAAAATAATAATTTCCCAATAATCTATATCCTAATTACCACACTGTATTTGATGAAAGAGCTTATGAACAAGGTAGGATTTACTATCCTCACCCCCTGCCCATGTTTACAAATGACCACATTCATCGAGTCAGTCTAAGCAATGCAAAACAAAAACAAAAAACATTGCATTACTCAAATAATAACAGGGTGTTTGCAACAGAAAATCCACAATCAAATGCACAAGCTAGTTTGCTAAATTGGTGCATTTCCACAAAGTCAAAAGCCGAAGACCTTCAAGCAAAGTAATAAGATGCCAACACAATGTAGCACTTCACTAATAGCCACATAAAACCTGATCAAATTCCAAGTATTAACCAGCCCAGTCTTCCCACTGTGTGTGTGTGTGTTATAATAGATATCAACTCAAAAAAAAGGAATCAGTGAACAGGGTTTAATTTCTGGGATAGTATGTTACACAAAACACTTTGGAAAGGCATTAATCCACCTATTCTTTCCTCACCCACTAAGCTTTAGATTAAATATCAGAGTAAAATGACAGCACTTTACCTATTAGGTCATGAAAATTCACCCAGCAAGTATTTGAATTCTACTTCATACCATAATACTTAACAATAACATTACATATGATACTCTAGTTGTCAACATTTTTGACTAGTATTTATTTCATCTTTAAACTTTCAGATTTTTTTTTAACATTTATTCTACAATATTTAAGTTAACATGAGCTAGAACCCAAATTAATTTCAAAAACTTATATACACACACACACACACACTACTACTAAAAATAGCGGCATGGTAGAGACTGCAAAACAGGAATAAATGTGCCCACAATAAAACAGTGTCAAAAGGATGGTTTTTCCCCATGAAACTGCTGTTTTTTTTGTTTTGTTTTTTTTAACTACTCTCATTCTTCGGCAATGTTTATTGTTGTAAAAAACAAAGATTAGAATTGGAATAAAACCTAAACACATCAAAGTGAATTTGTACATTTTCTTTGTTCATGAGAATTGACAAAAAAAAAAAAAATTAGATTTATTAAGAATTATTATATTTAAAATATTCTAAAAACTAATACAATTAGAAGTAATACAATGCAATATTTAGCATTTACTAATTTATAAAAGAAATTTGAAAATAATTTTTATTCATAAATTTATAAACATTTACTAAATTATTAACTAACCAAATCCGTATTCACCATTTTATAAAATTTGAATCAATTGGCAATTAGCCAAAGTTTTGACAATTCATTCCAATAAAGAATTTAGTAAATAAATAATGTAAATAAAGAATCAAATAGTGTTTATTATTTATCAATTCCCAGGGGGGGGAAAAAATGTTTAAATTTACTTTCATAATATATTTAGTTTTATATTCCAATTCTAATCATTGCTTTTTAAAACAACAAACATTGCTGAGGAATGAAGATAGTTCAAAAACAAAGCTATAGGAAAAACTATGTCTTATTGCAGGCATGTTTATCTATGTTTGCCCATTGCTATATTGTTAACATGAGCAATGCTAAATGGTTAAGCTGCTTATTCCTGAAATGAAATGTAAAAACAACTTTTGATTATGACAAGGCTTTATCTAAGAAAACCAAATAATAATTTAGCAAAAGAAAATTTAAAGAAATAATGGAAAAGAAAGTTTGAAATAAATAACAAAATACTTTGTCCGACAATATACAAAATTAATGTTTCATGCCTGAAAGAAATTTAAATTTATTGAAGAGATATTAGAACATATAAAAAGAATTTCCATTTCTTTTCTGCCTTTTACAGCTAAGCTTATTTTCTGTGCAGGTTTAAAGATAATCTAAGACTATTATATTATCAATGCTATTCAATTGTACTTTTCATCAAAGATGTTATAATGGTAGATTTCTGTCTAGGTTCAGGCAATTTTAAAACATTTGCAACCAAGTTTCAAAGCCAATTGTAAAATATAGGAAGGAAATGAATGTGCTACCCATGTCTTATTTAAACATTTTCAAGATGAGGATTTGTTTCTTGAAATGAAATCTACATGTGGATGACAAGCTGTTAATGCTTTAAAGTGCAAAGGAGAAATTGACCATCAACATAAAGAACAGACACTAAAAAAAATGTCAACAGCAATCCACCGTCCTGAAATGCTAGCATAATAACATAAAGAAACCATATATAGAGTATTACATAAGATTCATTTGGAGTAAAGGTCTGTACACTTCAAGAGCTGAAATCATCAAGAGGACTATGTAAACTTTTAAAAAAATAAAAAAATATGCTGCTGTAGACATACTTATTCAGCTTTACAAAACTCACATTGCCTGCTGTCAGCATATGTATACATTTTCAAGACACCATGAAATGTTGATTCCTAGAGTAAAAGATATATAAATTTCTATATATCAAGAATAATTTTATGAAAATCTGACAAAGTGGAAAAAAATTTTTTGTGTCACATGTTTCACCCTTTAGTACTGCAGTGAAACCAAAATGGCTGCATCCATGAGAATTCATCTTTATAGTCATTTATTTCCAGTAAATGGCAATTCTATATTTTTCCCCAAAATGGGCCAGCATAGCCAGGCAACAATGCTATAACCATGCAGCAATGAAAGTGTTAACAGATTATTTAATGAAGTCTTTATTTTCTCTCTTTATTAGTTTCTTCTTTCGTGCTTATATGTCACAGAAAATTAATAAATAAATTTATATAATTATGTATCATGTAAACAAGGGTTTTCAAGCTTTTTGAAAAAAATAAATAAATAAATAAAAAATAATTTAATGCTAATGGCTTTGTATCCACAATAAAACTTGGTCTTGTGAGATTAAAATTGGATTAATTCCATGTGAAAAATAGTAAGAACATACAGATGAATGTAAGTCACCATAATCAAACTTCAAAAGCACGAGATTTTTTTTTTTTTTTTGCACAGATATTCATTGGATTAGACAAACTTTGAAAGCAGGTCAAATGTAGGTCACTTGGTGAATAACAAACTCATGACTATGAGGCTAAATCACCATGGCAGTCAGATTGACAAAAAAAGACAATTTCTGTATTCATTCTAATCTTAGAAAAATCACTCCTCACAAAATGACCAATTCCACAGTAACAAGCTGGTCAGTAAGTGAGAAGTACCTAACCACTACTTCAAGCAAACTTTCTTTTTATATGTCATGTCCCTTCAGGACGTAGGTGATCATGGCTCTCCACTTCCCCCATTCTTTGTAGCTCTCAATAAGTTTCATCCCTCTGTCATCTCCCCCAGACCACATTCTGTCATCTACTTGCTTAAGCCTGCCAGGTATGTCATGCACTGCTTTCCCTTGTCTCTTTCCCTCTATCAAGATTCTTCAGGCCCTCCTTTCTCATTACATGTCCCCCAAAATTTCATCTGTCTCTTCCTGATATTAAGTATAAGCTTCCTCCTTGTTTGCATCCTCTCCAAAACCTCATCATTGCTCACACATTCAGTCCATGATATCCTTAGCATCTTTCTGTAGAACCATATCTCTGCTGACTTGAGTCTCTTCATCTTTGAGGAGACTGTCCAACATTCGCTGCTGTAAAGGAGGACAGCTGTCACGTAGCAGCTCAGTACTCTTTGTTACCAAAAAAAAAAAATCCTGTCTCACAATACTGTCCAGCTTTTGCAATGCGTCCTTGGACATCCCAATACGTCTTCGGATCTCAGCATCACATTTACCGTTCTCCATCAAAACACTTCCCAAATATTTAAACTTCCACACCTGCTTGATTTTAGTGTCCCCGACCTGTAAATTGCATTTCAGACTCATCCTTTTACTGATGACCATGCATTCTGTCTTCATGTAGTTTATGCTTAGTCCTTTCTTCTTGCTCTCCTTTGATAACTTCTGTAGGAGGTTTTGTAATTTCTTTTCTGTGTCTGCTATCAGTACTGTGTCATCTGTGTATCTTATGTTGTTATGTTTGTGTCCACCAATGCTAAATCCTGGCTGGGTTGCCAATTCTCTCAGAATTGCCTCTCTGCATTGGTTGAACAGGTTAGGTGAGAAGACGCATCCTTGCTTTATGCCCCTTTCTATTTTTGTATATCCGCTGAACTTATTCTGTATGCACATGTATGCCATTTGCTGCCAGTATAGGTTCTTGATTATTCTATCTTTCCCAAATATGTCAAGGTTGCTGAGCAGTTCCAACAGATCCTTGTGGCGTACTTTGTCGAATGCCTTTGCGTAGTTTATAAAACATAGGTGCACATCCTTCTGCATTTGTATTGCCCTTTCTGATAACATTCTGAGCATGAATATCGCATTCCTTGTTCTGGTGTCTTTAACGAACCTGCACTGTTCTTGTACCATCTCGGGCCTGATTCTGCTGAATGCTCTGTTCATCAGAATATGGATGATGAGTTTTGTTATGTGGCTCATTAAGCTGATTGTTCAGTTTGTCAAGAAGCTTCAAATAACTTTAATGTCACTTTTGTGCCATTCCTAATGGATTTCTAAACATTTATACAGTAGTTTACAGAGTCGTAACATTCCATACTACTTCAAGAAAAAGGTTAGGAAGAAAACCCCCATAAATAATGGAAAGAGTTATAACTTGAAAAAACTATTTTCCTGATAAATTACTTTAAGAGAAAAACTTACTGAAAACAGTACTGGCTGCTCAGTTAAATACCAAATGTTTCATTGGAGGCAAACAGTTAATATTACCATTAACAAAATAAACATATCAGTTCTATATTATGTATATTAATTCAGTAAATGCAGCATAAGTAAAAATTCTGTTTTTCACCTCATTCCAATTCATTTTGTAGAATGAAAGCAGGGAGAGGTGTATAGCAAAATTTTCATACAGTAAAAACCATTTGATTTTTTTTAAAATTATTTTATATTTTATAGCTGGAGTCTGGAAGTCTTAAACCATTAAGTTGATAAATGAGATGTGGCTGTATCATCTACCAATACAACTTTTTCTCATAAATTGTGATATAAAAACAAACTGATCTTTCTTTTGGTTCAGTTTTGAATATCTTTTCTCAATTCATCTTTTGTAGAACAATTGACATTTTAACAGAAAAAAAAAGAAGAAAATCCATAATAATGGGTTCTATTTTAAAATCACTGTAGATCATAACAGCACATGAGATAATTCCTTTTAATTACTTTCCTAACATTATTTTCACTGAATCTTTGTTACTAAATCTTTCAATAGTAAGTTTTCTTTTGCTTGATAATTTGAGACACGTGTCATTCTCAACACAATATTATTGACAGATTGCCTTAAAAGAATGGTGTAGAATGCATCACCTCAATAAGACTGAAGAATTACTTAGTCAAAATAAAAATTCTACAGTTAAGAGGAGGGTCAAAAAGTAATGAAATTTGTTATATAAGTAAGACAAACATTGTACATCAAGATATAGTTATACATCACAAGTTCACGTTCCTACTTCTCAATATAGTCACCTGCCAATGGCAGTGATTTACCTACAAATGAGGCCAGGTAATGCCAGCTGCCATAAAACTCAGCTGGCTGAAGATGCAGCAAATTCCTTACAGCAGTTTTCACTTCATTACTACCCAATTTTGCACTCTCAATTTTACATCTCTTTGGTCCAATGGAAAAAAGCTAAGATACATGGCCTCATTCGTAGGTGAAGCATTGCTATTGAAAGAAGTGTTGCCAATCCCGAGAAGTAGGAATGTGAACCTGTGATGTATAGCTATATATTGATCTATGATAGGTTTGTGTTCCTTATTTCTTTTATAAAATAAATTGCATTAATTTTTTTTTTTTTTTTTTTTTTTTAAATACCCTCAAACATTATAATATTAATATCAAAATGTGCTACTCCATGATGAAACAGAAGCAAATTTTTATATTGTATCAATATATTTAAGCTCTGTCAACTTTGGCATTTATTTTATATTTTAAGCTTTAGCTTATATTTTATTATGTATGTACATTTTGTATGTTTAAAATTTGCTATACTTTCTGGGAAGATATGCTCAGTATCAGAGATAATGTTTATAGACATTGGAATCAACACATCATGCAGTGTTGATTTCTAGTCTCTTCACTAATATATATTCTTGTATCCAATAATGTAAACAAAAGGTATACAAGTTTGATTTCCACTGGGAAGCACATAAGACTTTCAATCTCTCTGCTAGTAGACTAATTTTACTACTTGTGTGTGTGTGTGTTATATTATCAAATTTATCTGTCAACAGAATAGTCAACATATTTAGAAATGAAGTTAAAAAAGTGAAGGTTGTGGACATAGAAATATGCTTTTACAAGTTCACTAGAAATGTTTAATCTCCTGTTTATTTGGGTGCTTGTACACTATCACATTTTCTCCTCTATACCATAAAATAACAAACCTGTGACAATACTTATTTATATAGCAACGTTGATTAATAGTTGGGCAGATTATAGAGCAGACTAATAACAACTTACCCAGGCTTTTTTTCAAAGGTAGGTGGGCAGGTTTAGATTTGTGGTTGGTTGTCAAGTAGAGTGGAGAGGGCAATTTTTTTTTTGTTTTTTTAAAATCAAGCTTTAGCATAAAGGTGATTGGGGAGCAAGTAAATGGAAAATTTCAAAGGTCTAATTTGTCAACTGATTAAATATTTTTATGGTACATTAATATTTATTGCAGTTATTTTCTTTTTTTCTCTCTCTCTCTAAATGTCATGTCTCTTCAGGATATAGACAATCATGGCTTTTCTTTGCCATGCCATCTTAATATATTGGTATTGTTTCCCTATTGTTTTCTCTACAGTTGTTCTCAACAGGCTGCCACACAAAGGCAGAGAACCCATGTAGCAATCCTATTTAACCCATAGCTGGGAATTTTGCAAGAGATGGATTTACTATCTGTGAATTGCCATGCATTTTTATAGAGATTATATATATATATATATATATATATATATAAAATCATTGCCATTTCAGCAGTTTTTAATTCAGAATAGTCCTTTTCAAGAGTAGCCCCCACCCAAAGCTAAAGAGGGAAAAATAAATTCATGCTTTCCCCAAGGATATAAGTGTGAAATAAAAGCAACAGACTAGGACCAAACTTGACCTCATAAACTCCACTTTTCACACCAATAACCATTATGTTACTCACACATCTAAATATCAGATACTCTTTTGCACATTTATAAGTGTACCATTTGTCCACGTATCGAACGTTGGTGTCACATCTGATCTGGCACTCTTGCTGTGTCATGAGATTCTTGACAAAATCCAAAGAATCAGCAATGTTATTGGCTCTGACCTGGCATCTTGGCTTCAGTCACTTTCCTACTGCCATAATATAGCTTCCATTTGACTTTTCCATAAATATTCTCATGGTAATTGTTGTATTGAGGTTTCCTTGTTGATATGTCAACTTTACAAATTTAAGTGCAGTAGTAGATTGGCAGCTATGTCTCATGATTTCACTGTTGAAATTGTTAGTTCTATGCTAACAATTTCTTCTGTCACAATTCTTGCTTGTGGAACTCTTCTGGTCAACTACAATCTTCAAAAAATTAAATACAATGTCAATTGTTGTCTTCCAACTCTTTGAAGACTGTTCTTTTACTGTCCTCTTTGTTTTTTTCATTCTCACTCATCCCTTGCAACTTAATGGCTTTTATTGCCTTGCTTGGGTTGAAAGGATTAAAAACAATATCATAATCAATTCATGGCCTTTAATCAAATATAAGAAAACATTGTATATCCATATAACAATGTGACTTTCTGTGTATTTCTTCATTTATCTTTCAATAATTTTATGTTTGTTTTAGTATGATAAAAGTAAATCCTGTCTCAATTTGAAGGTAAGGTGAAACAAATCCAATGACACATTGGTATAAAATATTAAGAAACAACACTTGAACACATTTCCAATGACAATTTTCTGTTTCTTAATATTTTGCTTAGTTTCTAGAAAGCATATTTCACTATTGTCTTCAGATTCATTTCAAATTTTCCATCAGCTGTTATAACATTCCCCAGATGTTTAAGTTTTCATAGTTGCTTTATTTTGACATCTCTAATTTCTAATTCAGATCTTGGGCTGTTCATTTCGCTAATGACCATATATTCTAGGGGTGGCCAAACCACAGTTCGCAAGCCACAGGTAACTGACGTTTAATATGCAGCTTGTGGAAATATGTTGGCTGGGCTACTTTTTTCATATTTCTGGTGAGTAAAATATTTAAGAATTTAAATCCTAGTTTTAATGCTAGATCCGAGCGAGACATCGTTATTTAGTGCTGAGGGAAAAAATGGTGGAGGCAGAGGGTCACAGAGCAATGTCAGAAGACTGAGGTCATGAGTAAAGGGGATTAAGGAAATCGCATTCACGTCAGGTACATTAATTCAGTGTAACAAGACGACGAACTGTGCAGACCTAGTTAGTACACTTCAGATACAAGTTTTGTTTAAAAGTGTCAAGATTTTGACAACAGTTGGGACATGTGTGTGTACTTTATGATTACTGAAACCAATACAAATTAACAGTTTAAAAAACTGCATACATGCATTTCTTGATATTTATATAAAAATTTTGTTCCCATCTTGTGGCTCTCAAACGTCTGAACTTTATCATATGTGGCTCTTACATTAAGTTTGGCCACACCTGATATATTCTTTCTTCTTACAATTGATGATTAGTCCTTTCTTTCTGATTTCTTTTATTATTGTCTAGTGCTTGCAGTTTTTTGTGTATACCAATGTCATCTGCCTATTTTATGTTGTTGAGGTTGTGCTCAGCATTAATAAATTCTGGTAGAGCTTTTCAAGCTCTATTGAAAAAAAAAACAAAAACAAAAAAAAGAAGTCCTCACAGTATAAGTAAATTTGTATCCTTTGTCTTGTACACCTTTCTATATTTGTGTACTTTCTCAATTCCTTTTCTATCTGCATGCAGGCTGTATGTTTCCAGCAAATGCTCACAGACTCCACTAGGCACTAGACAATACATCTCAAAGACAATCAATCGCATTAGATATGTCAAACGCCCTTGACAAGGTGTAGCATAGAGAGTTGCTGCACAAGCTCTCCACTGGAAGAGTCTTCTTAATTATCAAGTCCTTCCTGATGGATAGGTTGCTGAAGGTAGCTGATGACCAGTCCTCCAAGGCCCAAATGATCAACACAGATGTCCCCCAAGGCTCGCCTATCAGTTCAACTCTCTGCTTTACATTAATCATCCTCATAAATGTATATTGCAATCTTTTGTGAATATCTATGTTAATGATACAAAGGTATATGGGCACACCTTCCAAACTGGCTAAGACCAGACAAGAAACACATTGTAGCAAGTCACCCTCATTCTTTTCATATTCCATTGGTGAGATATTAGTTCCATTTGAACAGGATATTCCCACGAGCCACCACTTTGTGGAACAGACTTCCAAGAGTGTTTCCACCGATCACTTCACTCTTAACCTGTTCAATTCTAGAGTCAACTTATCTTCCCATGTATCCTCATAAACTGTGCCATTTAACACTTACCCCGTAACTCTCTTTGAAACTTCCACTTGTATACTCAAACTGTGCCCTTCACTTTGTAACCCTCTATCTCAAGTAGATATGGTACAAGGTAAAAAAAATCTAATATCCTTTCCCAAATAAATTCTAATAGTTCACAGATCCTTGCATCATACGTTATCAAGTGCTTTTGTATCATCTAATATAGGAATACGTGCTCCTGCATTTGTATTGTTCACTCAGATAGCATTACGATTACAAAAGATCACATTTCTTATATCAGTGTCCTTAATGAAACCACACAATTCTTGCCCTATTTCTGATCCAATTCTGTTATATTCTATCAGAGGCTGAATGAAAAGCAAAATTCTAAAGAACCAAGTTCACCATTACTTACTTATCAAGTGCAGCAAATTAAAGGAGAAATATGCTAATAATGATTAAATATTAAACATATTTTTCAGTAAATATCATTTAACAATTGCAATAAATACCCAAGTCATAAAAAGACTTAAAATATTTGATGTAAAAACCAACATTGTGCTCTTTGAGAAATGGAATCTGAATACCTTTGAGTTTCAAATAAATGAACTGGAACAATTTCTTTTCTGTTTTTTAGGAAAACAATCCATCCAGGACATCCTTATTCCAACCACCTCTTTTATTAACTAATTAAACATTGTTAGAATTATCACAGCCTAAATTAAAAAGGGGATGGAATTTTCCTGAATATTTAATGAAGAGGGTGGTTGGAATAAGGATGTTCATGGTTGATTGTGATATATAATTAATACAAATAAAATTTGTCAGTTGATTGATGTTATATTCAGCACCTCAACTCTTCAGAGATTTTTTTTTTTTTGTAATTGTTCAGTCCAGTCTTCAGGAGCTTTCAGCAAGCAACTGCTGTTTTTCTTATTTTGCATTGTGTGTGTTGTGGGGGGGGGTGCATATAATAGTATCTGAAACAAAAATGCAATGTCGCCACACACACACACACACACACACACACACACGTGTGTATGTGTTTTAATCATTTCAACCCAACCAAGTCTATATAGCTACTAATGCACAAAGGGTTACTGAGTGTGAAAGAATCTATGGGAGGGAGAAAATATTGAGTGAGGTCAATAAAAGAACAGAAATTAAGGGGACAGAAGAGGACATTGATGTTGCATTTGAATTTTTGATGATCATAGTTACATGGAAAGCTAAAAGCAAGAAGAGAGTTCCACAAGGAAGAAGTGTGAGAGAAAAACACTTAGCATAGAATTTGTGGTTACATCTAACAATTTCAACCGCAAAATGAGGAGACCTACCTGCCAATCTAGTACTGTGCTTAAATTTGTAAAGTCAAGGTACCAAAGAGGAAAGCTCATCAGAACAATTACCAGGAAAATTGTTATACAAAAATATATCTTGGCCAGTCTATTTGAAACTCAAAAAAAATTCATTAGAAATAAAGCATTAAATTCTTACATTGGTCACACAACCATCTCACTCTCTTGTAGATTAACTTAGCACTTACCAAAAGTTTTTTTGTTTTTGTTTTTTTTTTTTAATTAAATATTATGGGTTATTTAATATTTTTGGAGTTTAAGAATATATTTTTCCTTCTATGTGTGAATATCATTAAAAAAAAAATACCAATGATTTTTCCAGATACAAGTTCTAACCCATAGCTGGGGGATGATCCATACCTTTTTGCACAGAGAGTAAGTTCCTTTTATATTTCTCAACTACACAAAGTGATAGATGTAATACACAGTGAAGTAAAAAAGAGGCATCTATTATGAGTATCCACTATAATAGCATATGATGTAATAAAATAAATTAATTCTTTAGAAATTGCTTTGTTTATATTTCAAAGTGAGCAGATATAGGCTTTCAAGTAAAATATTTTGGTGAGGAAGCATGCTTTTCCTTGTTGAACTGAGACATGTATATGTAAATATGACCAATTTATAAAAATTCCTACTTTTTAAGTCAACATCAGTCATTTTAGTATTCTATCTTGTGAAGGAAGCCTTTTGATTATTATTGTGACACTATAACAAAAAAAGTGGGGGTGCTTTTGTACGATAAAACCAAATGGCAAGGACTGAAATTCAACTGATTATTCTGATATTAAGATAATTAATGTGGTTTACTTTCATTTCAACCTAAACAACCACATCACTTGATAGAATGGGTTTTCAGGCTAAACACCATTACATGTAATTCAGAGGAAATCATTAAAAAAAGTAGGTTATCATAATCTAACAAATGGAAAAAGAAAAATGCAACATGCATTTTATGTCAAAGGGTATATTTAGCGGATACATCAGTTTGAATAGACATACTGGTTAAAAAAAAATTTTTTTTAAAATAATAAAATTAGATTACTGTCCATCAGCTTAGAGATAGTCTTAACAGAAAAAATTGCTTCCCAAAACATTTTCTCCATTAAGACTTGATCTCTAGACAAGTAGACATTGTGTGTGTGTGTGTGTGTGTGTGCGTGTATATATTTATAATTTAAAAACAAAGTATGATTCCTTCGCTACATAAGAGTTCTCATGTTTCAAAAACGAGAGCCAAAACCCTCAATTATTAAAATTAAATTGAATTAAGATATCAAGCCCTGTTTCATCCTCAAGCAAAAATTTAGGAATAACCAATTATGAAATTTAATCATCTTTATAAGCATGTTCGATTTGTAAAATTATAATTTAAGCTCTACTTCTGTATGGAGCACTGTTTTTTAAAAATAAAAAAAAAATGTTAAAGAACTCCAGATCATTTACCTAACGTGTTCTTTCCTATTTTTCTACATACCTGCACACACACACACACATATATATATATATATATATATATATAAATCCCTCACTGGTGGCATGACAGAGTTTCATGCACAATGCAATCTTCAGGTGCCAAGTAGAGACTTTTACGTAATTTAAATTTTAATAAAAATATCTGGTTAACGCAGTCCATATATTATACATAGATTATTTTCTCTATTTTAAAAGTATATTTTACATTTAAAATAGACTGGATTTTTGTTTTATAAATCTATAGAAAAATATTTTTAAAATTATTAATTTTTATTTAAAGTTGTAAATATTAATTTCATATTAAGCATAAAGGGAGATTACGTATTTAAAAAATATTTAAAATGGAGGTCAACAAAGAGTGGCAACAGTGTTTCATGCTTGAACACAATCTTCAAGGACTGACTGTCACTAATGTGTTGACCTCAGTGTCCACATATATTTACACACAGCCTATTCCTGATATTGAGCAATTTTACCTATAAATATAGCATATCTTGAAAGTAGTATAGTTTCAGGGTATGTCATATTTATAGGTAAAATTGCTTATCATAAGAACCTGTATTTAAACATGGTTACACACTAAATACACTTATTGGTGGTGGGGGGAATGCTCGTTGCCCCCCCCCCCCGCGTTCATTTAAACAAAGAGCTTGGTGATAAAGCCAGCCTGAACTTTCACTAAGTGACCATGAAAATGGAAGCAGATGAATATGAACACTTGCAGCCATAAGTGAGTAGGCTTTTATGCCATATCCACAAATCTAGATAACCAAATTTTTTAAATTTCTTTTTTAGAATAGGACAATGGGACTTATACTAAGTTAAAACTTATTGTAGTGAAAGGGTAAAATACAAATAAAATACCATTCCTATCCCCCAGTACATACGTCCCTGAGTGTCAGCCTGGACTCTTTGTCAACTACCTCCCCATCTTTTCCTTTTGTTGTATGTGTTATACGTAATAGGAGTAGGTAGGCTTTCCTACCACCCGGTCAGTACTCCTCCCCCTTCTCGTTGACAAGAGTAGAGGCTCACACCTTGTTTCTTGTTTAGGAAGGGGTTCCCGGAACTCTCTCTCTCTCTGGCCTCTGTACTAGTGTTGCCGTGATTCTCCCGTGATGTGTGCAGTCTGTGGCATTACCTCTTCATTCTAGGGTAAACAGTTGACAGTTTCCTGGTTGCTGTTTCCGACTAGTAGTTAGAAGCCCTAACTCTTGCACAGCGTCTTGAGCAGCCGCCCTGATCAACAGTTGTATAATACGGGGGTGTCTGTAGAGCCATGGCGCACATGGAAAGGTGTCCCTGCAGTCACCTCTGGTGGGCAACCCTGAGGCCACATTATGATGCAGGCTGTGCCAACTTCTCTCTGCCCACGTCACGGTTGATAACCGTCTGCTTCTTTTACTTCAAGCCTTCTCATCTTCCAACCATAATTCTACATGATGACTATATCAACCATTCACCCTTGCATGGAGTATTGCTGCCATATATGGTCTGGAGTCCCTTCTGTTTGTCTCAGGGTTCTTGATAAGATCCAGAGACAGATATTGCAATGTAATTGGCCCTGATCTGGCATCTCATCTGCAGTGGCTCTCTCACAGACGTGCCGTCACCACTGTCTTTTTTACAAATATTTTCATGGTAATTGCTCCGATGAGCTGCTTTTACTGGTTCCCAGACTTCATGAATTCAAACGTCCTATGAGGCTGGCATCCCACTCTCACCCTTTCACTGTTGAAACTTAAATGTAGCCATCTCTTCTACTCCAATAGCTTCATATCTCACACCTGTGGAACTCCTTTTCCTTTCCCTGATAGCTATAATCTCCAACTATTCAAATGTAATGGCAATCGACATCTCCAGTTGATCTATCCACTATCACTCCTATCTGCTCTCGCTCCAAATCCTCTATAATCCCTTGTGTGTGCTAGTGGCGTCGCACCTTGCTTGGGGTCAAATGCTTGAAGAAAAAGAAGAAAAAGAAGAAGAAGAAAAAGAAGAAGAAGAAAAAGAAGAAGAAGAAAAAGAAGAAAAAGAAGAAGAAGAAAAAGAAGAAAAAGAAGAAGAAGAAAAAGAAGAAAAAGAAGAAGAAGAAAAAGAAGAAAAAGAAAAAGAAGAAAAAGAAGAAGAAGAAAAAGAAGAAAAAGAAAAAGAAGAAAAAGAAGAAAAAGAAGAAGAAGAAAAAGAAGAAAAAGAAGAAGAAGAAAAAGAAGAAAAAGAAGAAAAAGAAGAAAAAGAAGAAAAAGAAGAAAAAGAAGAAAAAGAAGAAAAAGAAGAAGAAGAAAAAGAAGAAAAAGAAGAAGAAGAAAAAGAAGAAAAAGAAGAAGAAGAAAAAGAAGAAGAAGAAAAAGAAGAAAAAGAAGAAGAAGAAGAAAAAGAAGAAGAAAAAGAAGAAGAAAAAGAAAAAAAAGAAGAAAAAGAAAAAAAAGAAGAAAAAGAAAAAAAAGAAAAGAAAAAAAAGAAAAAGAAAAAAAAGAAGAAAAAGAAAAAAAAGAAGAAAAAAAAGAAGAAGAAAAAAAAGAAGAAAAAAAAGAAGAAGAAGAAAAAAAAGAAGAAGAAGAAAAAAAAGAAGAAGAAAAAAAAGAAGAAGAAGAAAAAAAAGAAGAAGAAGAAAAAAAGAAGAAGAAGAAAAAAAAGAAGAAGAAGAAAAAAAAGAAGAAGAAGAAAAAAAGAAGAAGAAAAAAAAGAAGAAGAAAAAAAAGAAGAAGAAGAAAAAGAAGAAGAAAAAGAAGAAGAAGAAGAGATTAAAAATCCATTAATTGCTCTCGTTACACACACACACACACACACACACACAGGAGGGAAAGTAGAGTAATGATTAGCAACCCAGATTGATAAATCAGGGAGTTGAGTTTGTTACATTCACATACATACTACCAGCTATGGGTAAAATAGCAGGATAGACTGGATCGTGTAAACTTTAGTGGCAACCAGTCTAGAAGGAAATTCTGAATTCAAACCAAACAACCCTATACTAAAAATGTGTGCATGTGCAACTGGGGGCCGCTTGTGAATCCCGATTCTCACTGAAATGCCTATTTGCATGCCTGAGTGAATGTGGCCTGCTACACTTGGTCAGCTTTCATTCAGATGCGGCATCATATAGGGAAAAAAATATTTTCATGGTAACTGCTCCAATGAGCTCTACGCTACGGTACCTAGACTGCATGAATTTAAGCACAATACTACAGTTAAGCTAGTTAAATGTAGCCACAACTTCTATGCTAACAGTTTCTTATCCCACACTTCTCACTTGTGGAACTCCCTCCTGGCTCCATGCTTACCAACCAACTTTAATCTGCAAAAATTTAAATACAATATCAATATCTACTGTCCCCCTGATTACACTTTCTCGTCATTATTAATGTTTCTGTTCCTAATTCCTCCACACCCTTTAACCCTTTGCATGCGAGTGGCTGTACTACCTTGCGTGATACCGATTGAAAGAAAAAAAAAAATATTAAAAAAAATATTATATATATTTATATCTTTGATAGTGCTGAGACCTGCAAGCTCATAGTTCATGTAGCAAATGTATACTTTAGCAAAATAATCGATAAAATGACACAGGGACAGTGGTATTAAAATCAAACTTTATCACCCCCCCCCACACACACACACAAAAAAAAAACAATCATCAAGATTTTCAAAAATATGGGATTCGTCAGACATAAAACCTAAAAGAAGCAGATTTTTTAGAGGTTACCTTCAACCTAAGAAAAAGGTACATATCAACTATGCACAAATCCTAGTGACAAACCACTGTACATACACACATCTTACAACCACCTGACTCAAGCAGATTCCACAATCGATTGACCACAGGCTTTCTGACAATTCTTCCAGCAAAGCCAAGAGTATGACACAATCCTAACAATTAGTGAATTTTCGACAACACACAAACAAAACAAAAAATCCAACAGGATAAGAAATGACATGGCTGAACACACTGTACAAAATCCTAAAAACAAATGTAGGAAAAATATTCATTACATTCATATTACATACATTCATACACAAGCCTCCACCCACACCATCTCACACAACAAAAAAACAGTAAAAATCAGCTACAGCTGCACCAAAAATATGACAAACAATAAAAAAAGCATTACAGGAAAACAAAAAATCATCTGCACAAATTAAACCCATGTGTAACTGCAGAACAAAGAAATGTCCCTTAAATGGCAACTGTTTGCATAACAATGCAATATACTAAGCCACTGTAAAAATCGGCAGATAACAAAGAAAAGAATATACATAGGAGTAACTGAAGGAGCCTGGAAATAAAACTACATGCACACATACAAAATATCCTTTACAAACAGTAAATAGGCAAACAGCATAATGCTTTCTAAACATATTGGGAGATTAAATACAAAAACTAAATCACACCAGAAATATCCTGGAAAATAAGGAAAACAGCATCAACCTAAAAGAACAAATCCAAAAACTAAACTCTAAGAGAAAATAGTTATAATTACCTTTCCAGACCAACACAAACTACTAAAACAATCAGAACTCATCTCAAAATGCAGACATGAAAACAAAGTTTTACATTACTTAAAAATTTAACACTAAAAACCAACAAGAAACAAAAAGAAATAAATTAGCCCAAACCAATAAATAAGTAAATAGATAAAATTAACAAACCACAACTGCACATATCAAAAGTAAATGTAATAATAAAACTATAGTAAAAAAAAAAAAACTGCATCCAGTTCCACAATTATTCCTACTCAATAAACACTAGAATAATTTGAAACCTAACACTTACTACCCACCAAAATAACAAAACAATAGACTACCCACATTGCATCATTCATTATATATATATATATATATATATATATATATATATATATATATATATATATTTACACAGGGTGTCCATAAAGTTTGTGCGCACTTTAAAAAATTTAAAAATGTTATTTGTATTTGCGATAGAAATAATATGTAAAAAATGTTATAAATTTTTATGTATCTAGTTTTAAGTATAGCTAAAATAACTAATGTGATTTCAGGCATTACTGTAAATCAGTTGGTAAATGTTTCCCGTGAACTGCAAAATCATATTACCCTTTGTATTGCTAATGATGAAGGACATGTGGAAACTTAAATAAAATTTACAAAAAAAAAAACCTTAAAAAATATAGATTTACTCCTTTCTAATCCTTTTTACAAATTATTTCTATCGCAAATACAAATAAAGTTATAAATTTTTTAAAGTGCACACAAACTTTATGGACACCCTGTATATATTTATTAGAGATGGGCAGTTTAACAGAAAAACCACTTTTTTGGTTTCATCTTCACACCATGAAACTGCATTGTTCAGTTTCAGTGGTATCATCACAACTGAGTAACCATATCCAAAGAAACACTATTGACAAAGACTTTCAGATGTTAATAAAATTAAATTTTATCAACATTCATATCATTGTAAGAGAAAAACAGTCAAAAAAAATATGTTAAAAACATTTAAATGACCAGTTTTAGGAAATAAATGTGAAATCTATTTGTTTACAAAAGAAATGAAGAAAAAAAAAAAGGAAATACATAATGTCTGAAAGTGAAATCTGTTTGTTTCAGTAAAAAAAAGTTTGCGGTAAAATTAACACAAAAGCAAGTAAAAATAAAAAGATAGTTGCCAGTTTTGTTTTAAATGTTAAATTTTATGAAGTCATTTTTTTTTTTTTTAAGAGTTTTCTAGTAAGCCAGTGTACACCAATCGCAAAATAAAGTTGTTGTAAACAAGAAAAATGAACAACGATTTTTTTTAATAAATAAATTTGTTTTTATCTAAGGAATGCACCTAATACGAAATAATTAAAATAGTTTTTAATTTCACTTTTAAAATGTGTATTGCAGGATATGTGAGTCTCTGTATACTAAAATTGTTTTCTACAAATAAAATTGTTTATATCTAGCAAATACACCTAAAATTAGATATTTAAAAAATAAAGTTTAATCTCAGCTTTAAAATGTGTATATTTTCAAAACTAAGTCATTTCCTTTTTAACCACTAGTGGTTTGTTGGCGTTACACTGTTCTGCCTATAAAATTCTAAACAAGAAAAATTAATTTATGGTTTTATCTAGCAATTACACTTGAGATTATATTAAAATGATTAAAATAGTTTTTAATCTCAATTTTAAAATGCGTTTCTAAAAAGAACAGGTGATACTCGTAGATTGGGAAATATGCACATTTTAAAAATGAAATTAAAAGTTTTTAGTTATTTTTAATATTTAATTTTAGGTGTATTTGCTAGATAAAAAAAGAAAAGAAATTTATTTAGGGGGAAAAAATAACTCATTGATTTTCTTTGTTTAGAAGAAATTTATTTGCAAAACCCCAATAACAGTTGACTGGCGTACTAGAAAAGAATTTACATATTTTTAATTATTTTAAACTGAGGGGTTTTATTTTTTGCCTTTTTAAAAGCCACATCATAAACTAATTTCTGGAGTGCTATATCATTTTCTCTCTCAAATGTGTTGTCCAAAGACACAGATATAGATAGTTTATGCAACGATTTTCATATTTTACCAATTTGTTAATAGTAGTTATTTATAGTTGACAATTTATTTGAAAGTTTAATAAATAAACTTTAATCAAAAACAAATGTCTGTCAGACAGTAGTTTCAATAATTTGAAAGTTTTTTTTACCCCACATTTATTTCTATCATTTGCTCTTTTTTTGCTTCCTTTATCATTTTTGAAGGAATTCGCTTCCACTGGTCAAAGAAATGAACATCTTCCTGATTGTAGTTTAAGGTGACTTCTAATTGAGATTGAGTGTATAATTTCAAGAATATTGATAAAGACTAATCACTTGTAATGTGTAAAATTTAGTCCTACATATTTTCCATTTTTGGCTGTTCAAAACAAAATACCGTTTTTAACCGTGTAAAAACATAATTCACTGAATAAAAGCACCTACAAATTATTACATATTTCGAAAGATTAGGCCAAAAATAAAAGAGAAATTGCGAGTTGAACAAGCTAAGTTGCAAATTTATCAATCTTAAACAAAATCAGATATTGACTGGAAATGCTATGATTACACAAGAAAATGAATGGCTTTCTTAGAAAGCAAAAATACTAAATTTGAAACCGAAAAACCAAATCGAAAACCACAGTATAAAAAAAACCCCCAAAAAAACCCCAACAGAAACCAATACCAAAACAAATTGCCAAAGCAACCAACTCTCACATTATATATATATATATATATATATATATATATATATATATATATACACACACACTTGATATTTGCAATTATAATAGACAACTTACATTTTTTTTTTCTTTAAAAAATGTTCAATATACAGACTAATGTTTAAAATTGTAGTATTTATAAAAATTTTGTTATTACTGTCAATATCACAATACACATCAATGTTCAGATGCTAGAACAGATGATAAAATTGTTCAACTAATTTGTAGGTAATGACTAATCACCACTCAAGGTAGTAGTGGTAACCTACTAAATTGAAAATATTCCCATATGTTTTTTTTCTTTAATCAGAATTGACACAACAAGTAGTTGTGCTTACGCTGCTGACAAGTTCACATTCTCTATTAAGACAAAGCCTTGTTCAGGGTAGGTAATAATTTCCAATATCCCCTCTAAACCTAACTTCTGGAATGATTTGGACATTTGGCAATTTTATATTTACGAATGGAGGAATCTATGATATTTTGTAAAAACATTTTCACTGCATGTTGCTATTGGCATAACTCCTGGGGGAGGGATTGGTTTATGGTTGTCAAATCTCTGCTACCAGGGCTAATCAGTGGATCCTATATAAATCCATCATTGGTTTACACATTGGCTTGACAGATGACATTCACCAAGCATTACCACCAAGAGGACATTTTCATGTATACAGTTATATTGTCATTATGAACTACAGGGGTTGGACAAAATAATTGGAACAGGTGTAAATTCCACTCCTATATTTCAAAGTCCTATTATATTAAGAACTTTAACTAAAACTTTGTAATTCCAGATTATATCTATTGTAAATACGTTTATTTATCTAATTTACTGTCTTTGGCTTATTTATTTTTAGAATTTAGTAAAATTTAAGCTAAATGCATGACCTCTCCGAGTTCGAAAATGGGCAAATTGTTGGAGCTCATATGGCAGGAGCCTCGATCACTAAGGTTACTAAACTGTTTGGTTTTTCAAGAGCTACCATATCAAGAACTACGACACAATTCAAGAAACAGGGTAAAACCTCTAGCAAGCATAGCAATTTGGGCCGGACTTGCAAACTTACTGACAGGAACTGACGTGCATTGAAACGCAATGTGGCAAAAAATCATCGGACTACTGCGGCCAAAGTGACTGCCGAGTTGAATAATCATCTGAATAGTCCAGTTTCTACTAGAACTGTCTGTCATGAGCTCCATAAGGTTGGATATCATGGAAGAGCCGCCGTGAGGAAACCTCTTCTCACCACTCGCAACATTCAGAAGTGATTGAAGTGGTGCAGAGATCACAATGCCTGGTCTGCAGACCAATGGAAGCAAGTCATATTCTCAGACCAGTCCAGTTTTTCTCGTTTCCCAACTTCAGGGTGATTTTATATGTGGAGGCAGCCCAAAGGAGCATACAACCCTGACTGCCTTCTTACAACAGTGAAGCATGGAGGTGGATCAGTGATAGTTTGGGCCACTATATGATGAAAATGTCTCCGTTCAATAGTTGCACTGTGTGGTAGAATCAACAGCAAAGATTATCTGAACATTTTGGGTGATCATGTTCATCCAATGGCCAAGACTATTCCCTGATGGTGACTGCATCTTCCAAGACGATAATGCTCCAATACATACCGCTCGAGTGGTTAAGAATTGGCATGAAGAGCATGAAAGTGAGCTAGAACATATGGAGTGGCCTCCCCAATCTCCAGATATCAATATTATTAAACATTTGTGGTGCATTTTGGAGCGACAAGTTAGGAGCCGCTATCCTCCACCGTCGTGTCTTAAAGAGCTAGAGCAGGTGTTAATAGAAGAATGGCTGAAAATTCCTCTGAATGAAGTCAGGAAGCTGTATGATTCCATTCCTAGACGTATTAAAGCTGTATGTGAGGCTAAAGGAGGACCAACTCCATATTAAATAAATTTTCTTTGAATTTAACAAGTGTTTCAATTATTTTGTCCAACCCCTGTATTTTTTTATAAAAATTTCAAGTAAACCCAAAGTACTTGGACAACAATCGACTGGTTTAATATCAGTAAAAGAAAAGGTTTTGTTCAATTTGACATCAAAGACCTTTCCTTCTATAGATGGAGATATTAGGCAATGGCAAGATCTTATACTATTATATCTGATAAACAAATTAATATCATTAAACATTGCTATTTGTAATTGTTCTGTGTAAGTTTACACTTCATTTTATTAATATAATGACAAGAAAAATATGCCACAAAAAAAAAAAAAACCAAAAAAAAAAACCAACTCACCTTAGAAATCTGTTCCAGTTTTCAAATGAAAAGAAATAACTTAAGGGTAAAGCATAAACCTACAAAACAATAAAATAAATTAAATCTTAAGACATTTGATTTCAGTAAAAAGGGAATGGAAGAGAAAAAGGCCATACTAAAAAACTTTTATATATTTATATTTATTTATTAGGTACCTCCACTAATTGTATACCTAAGGTTTAAAATGAATTTTCATAAATGAAAAAACTTTCTTGAAGCTTTTATTATAGCTTTAATTGAAAGCTAAAGTATTAAATTTACTATTTCCAGCAAGCAAAATACTCTGATATATTTCAAACAGAAATTATATCTATTGAAATCAGTGAATTTTTTTTTAAATGTCTTTCATCACAGTTCAATTCTCTGCATTAAAAAAAAGAAAAAAATCTTCCAAAAATAAAATATACTTCTGAAACTTTGAGGAATATTAGCTGATTTAAAGTATAATTAATCTGATGTGAAAAAATACTTATTTCTAAAACCAACAATAGTGGTGATTTACATGCTATTTATCATGATAAATAAGCTCTCTCTCAGAGAGAAGCTCAACCCAGACCTCAAGTGGAACTTGTATATATGATTCACTGCTAAAGATGCTGGAAAAATGGTTGGTTCCCTGTACTGCTCCAGTAAGTACCCAACTGCTCTAGTAAATTGGAGACTCCTCTTGCCATCCTCTACCTTTACAAGAGCTAGATCAGATGGAAAATGGATTACTGCTGCCCAGTCTTCACTTTCCAGCTTTGATAATCCAAAATTGTCTGCTTGTTTTGATGGTGAAATATTTTTCACCTTACAATCCCTTTCCAAAAGATGAAATATCACAAGCCTCTCACTGTTTTATCGTGATTTTCTTGGAAAGTGTTCAGACAAACTACATTCCCTAATTCTGCTTATTCTAACTTTCACAGCTAAGATCTGCCATGCCATGCACTTTGTAAGAAACCACCATAATTCCCTTCATATTCCATTGGTGAGATGTAAGCTCCACTTGAACAGCTTCTTCCCCATAAGCCACTGCTTAGTGGAACCAACTCCAAAGAGGACGCTTCCCCCCCCACTGATCAGTACAATCTTAACCTGTTAGTCTAAATGTTACCTTCCCCACATATCCCCATAAACTATGCCTATTACTCTGTAACTATCTAGGGTGGCTCTTATACATGGTGAACATACATATATAGTGTGCATACATACTAAATGGAACACCTCATACAGTAAGGGTTAGCTATGAAATTAAACAGTCCGATTTTAGTCTTGCACATTATAATTGACCGTTACAGACACCATAGATATGGCAAACCAAAGTTTGCTTTGCTCAGTAAATCAGATAATATAACTGCCTCTGCTTTTGAGAGAGAGAGTTTGGTGTTACAAGGAATTTTGCTGGTCTCTTGCTCAACTGCACCCCACACATAATTAAGGGGGTTGCAGTCTGGAGAGTTAGGTGGCCAGATGTAAGGGGTGATGTGGTCACAGAAATTGTCTGACAACCATAACTGGGTTATTCTGCTTGTGCAGCATGGTGCAGAGTCCTGTTGACAAAGTCTTCCAGCAGCCACCCTCTTGATTCATTATAAATATATAATGAAAAACATAGTTTTAATATTTTATATATATATATATATATATATATATAAACACACACACACATACTGTGTGTGTGTGTGTGTGTGTGTGTGTGAAAATAAAAGTGAACACTGATGTCAACACCAGTGGTGACAGTTGGTTTCATGCTTGAATCCCATCTTCAGGCTGAGTTCTTTTGCTGTTATGATATCCTAAAGAATGTGTTCAAGCATGAAACTGACTGTTGCCACTGTGTTGACCTCTGTGTTCATTTTCTAATCAGTCCTTTGAATTCAATATTATCATACCAATTTTCATCATCCAAAATTACTTCAATTACATCATAGTTGATGTCTGCCAACAGTAAAATTTTATATCTATGTTTCTGAGATGAGGTATTGTAACTATTTGCATTATTTACATTGTTTGGACTGTTGCACTCCATCTTTATAGTCACATTCGCAATGTTTCGGCCATTGTATGCCCCAGGTGATATTTGTTAGAATTTCTCACCAAGCTCTTTATTTAGTCCATAATGACAGATTGTTCATGAGAAATGATTACTTTTTTTTTTTATCAATTCACCCCAAGCAAGGTGATAATAACACTAAAATGCAAGGGGGTACTGAGAGTGAAAGAAAAGACTTTAGAAAGAACTGGAAATGCAATCCTAAACAGAAAAAGATAAACTTCTACTTTTGTTTGAAAGGCTTATGGCCACATCATGTTGAAACACCAGTTCCCATACAATTACTGAAGTTAAGCAACATCAAGCTTGGCAAGTACCTAGATGAGTAACCACATGGAAATGCCAGGTGCTGTAAGCTTGGTTTTGCAATTGGTGTAAAGGATAATGGCTCAATTGTTAATCAGAGTGCTGAGTTCCAATTGTAGTTGGTTTCATTATATTCACTTACACGTAAATACCCTTGGGAAAGGTATGAATCTGCCTCCTCCTCCTCCCACAGACACCAGATTTGTGTTAATTAGACATATCATTAATAATTATCACCAAATTAACAGCTCAGTCAGTTATGTGCCATACATGATACATGCTTAGCCGATCATGTATCCTTCAATACATGACTGACGAGGCAGATTTTTTCCCCACTGTAGGTTGCCATTTCTTTCTGCGGTAGACCAGTTGACATCCAAGGCTATAGAATCCGGTCTGTCCTGCTATTTACCCATAGCTGGAGGGAGAAGAGGATTAATACCTTTCCCAAGCGTATTAGCATGCAAGTGAATGTAATGGACTGAACTGAAAAATTATTTTAAAAGAAAGATTTTACAAATTTCCACTGAAAGTGGCACTGGCTGCTTAGTCAATGAATGCTAAATTGTTCCTTATAAAGAAATGGTAAATATTGCCATAAGGAAACATTTGGCATTCATTAACGAAACAGCATTACTTTTGATTGAAATTCATAAAATCTTTCTCTTAAAACAATTTTAAGTTTCTTAAATCCAGTAGCTGTTATCACTCTTTCCAGTACTGATGGGGTTTTCTTTCCTAACCTTTTATTTGAAGTAGTGTGGAATGGCAACGTTTTGATTATGTCATTATTTTCTCTTCGAGTTACACATGCTCTCAATTGTAATTGTTGCTGCTATTGATACTCCTTAAGTCATGTTGTTTTCTTATTTGGTACAATTCTCTGTGAGTCTGTAGCACCAGTTCACAAAGTTTGAAGAAGTATGGTCTACACCAAGACCCATAAGCTTCACTTGCTCAAAGCCATTTTAACCACTAATCTTAGAAAGTGGTTGTATATAGCTGATGGTTTAGATATTTCTTGATGGTTTTGGCATCATGCATGACATCAATATGAAAGCCTCATCAGAATGTGACTAGTGTTTTCAGGTTAATGTTTTGGTTTTGTAGCAATTTGCAGTGTTGGCTGAAACTACCTCTAGTGCAGCCTATTCTATGTTCAATTTCTTTATCTCCTATACTAAATTTGTAATAACCGATACATATGCCAAAGTATTTGAAGTGTTTAGTATTTACTAATTCCACAATCTGAACTTTTATTCAAGGTACATGCAATCATTGCTTTCATTCCAATTAGAGTGTGTTTAGCTGAGCAACGCATGCTCAACTGACAGCTTTCAGCTGAGTGACAGACATCTTAAACCTTTCAGGCTGAAGTTAACATGTCCCTGCCATTAATATATCCAACATGTAATAACATTTCATAAGTCAACTCAAACTGCTAGAGGCATTTAAATATAAGAGAAAATAACCAGCAGTAAGACTTGAACCTAAAATCAGATAATCCAGTTCTCAAATAATATACCAGACCAGATCATATATCCACCAGGATTAAATATAGGATGTAGCAAGGATTTGAGTGAGATTTGGATTATAAACCTTTCAAAAAATGAAAATGGCTGGCATGAGGGAGGGGAGATAAAGGTTACACTTCTATGCCTAGTAAATTCAGTGTATGTGTGGGAGGGGGTAACTTGAATTAAAAAAAAAAACAAAACATCTTTTCATTTACAACCGTTGCACCTCAAGGTTTTTATACTTCATGCTGACCCCACACCTTCCCAAACTTAGGTATTAATACAGGAGCTCTAGCAAAGGCAACTTATTTTGGCCCACTAAGAAATTTCTACACTTACAACCCACACACTCTCCATTATTAGACTCAGGGAGAATACTAATGCCAAAAAACTTCAATCATGAATATTAACAACAGGAATTGGTTATAATTGTTATCCCACCACCTCTTCAACAGAATCCAAGATCCAAATTGCTTTTAAATATCTTCCACAAAAAAAAAAAAAAAAAAAAAAAAAAAAATCCATGGCTACCACTAGGTACTTTTTTTTTTTATCCATTTTTTTCTGAATCTGCAGATAATTTTTCATTTATAGAATGCAATAAAGTTGTTAAAATTTGTGATTTTACTGTTACAGATTATTATCATCATAAAAATAATTATAAGAAAAAAAAGAATGAAAAAAAAAATTTTTTTAATCAATTCACCCCAAACAAGGTAATAATGCCACTAAAACAACAGGAGCTACTGAGAGTGAAAAAGAATGAAAAAAACTTTAGAATGAACTGGAAATCCAATCCTAAACAGGAAACAAATAAAAAATAAAATTTGTTCAAAAGGACCTGGTAGAAGTGTGAAACCTATCTACTCCTATTGAACTTATGATAAAGTGTAAAAGTTTTCAGGTAATACATTTCGTCCTTTAGGACTTCCTCAGACAAAAATAACAAAGCTGGACACTCAATTTTTTTTTTCAGTCAGATTTCCCTAAAATTTTTTGATATATAAAAATTGTATATCGTTTTCCCCATAATTCTTCTTAGATTTCAATAGTCCACAGAGGTTAATGAACAAGGCAAAAAAATAAAAAATAGTTATTGTATCTATCTTTTCAAAATGGCCCTTGACTAAAATCTCTGAAAATAAATTAAATTTTACAACCATCCCTTTAAGTTTTTTTTTTTTTCAATGAATCACACCACCTTAAGAGGAACAGATTTATAAAATGGAGGAAATATTAAAATGGTGTGACTAAACTAGGATTGACCAGGCAGCTGTTGCATAATTCATTGGTGGCCTGAGCAAATCTGAGCAAATTCAACCACATACAACAAAATGCATGGGAAGGGAATTATTATTATCGAGTTATTTAGCAAATAAGAGACTGGGGGGGTTGCTTTGTTAACATTTGAATGTCATATGTTCAGCTAAATCTAAAGCTGTGCTCAAAAACTTTTATCTCAGGCAATGCTACAATGT